>JAMPIV010018058.1:0-356596 GCA_024509875.1 Oreohelix idahoensis | reverse complement strand
ACTAATGTTGAACTGATGACAACAACCAGATGAGCGAATAATAGATGAGAAGAAGATACTGGAGAAGGATAGGACACCCACTGAGGAAACCTGCTGAAAGCAATACCAGATAATCCCTGTTCTGGAATCCCCAGGGCAAGAGAGATACAGGAAGACCAAAGAACACACGGAGAAGAGAACTGGTGACAGACATGAAGGGGATGAAGGAGACATGGAAAGACCTTGAGCAGACGGCACGGGACAGGAAAACTTGGCAGACGTTTGTAGAAGGCCTAAGCTCCTTTCGGCCGGCTTGATGCTGACCACATCACCCCTAGTGTGCCGATGGTCAAGAAAATATGGGCCTAACACAATATTCCCAATATGCCTCAATGGGCGTGTAACTGGAATCCTTCCTATGCTCCTTTAGAAGCTGAAGGGTGATGATGTTGGCATTGCAACATACAAATGCAGGACTGAAAAAATAAACTATCCAAGTGTGAAATACATGGTAATTACTTCCTGTGTGAGACATTTCATCAAGAAAAAAAATATGGAAAAAACAGGAGAAAGAGTGATAAAACAGTACTTCTTAAAAAAAAAAAGAAATGTTAATGTCAAAACTGATTAAAAACTGCACAGAAAATCTAAAAACTGATATAAGCAAGGTTTATAAAGATCTAACCTTATTTGACAGCAAAATTGTTAACAGCAACTTTCATACAAATTCTCACTTAATAACAAGTTACAAAAATAAAAACCAGTTTCAGGCTGCACAATTTTATTTTAAAAATAGGACAGTTCTGTGGTCCTGTTCACAATGTTGTGTACAATGTCACCACATTTTGTGATCTTGTTCACAATGTTGTGTACAATGTCACCAAGTTTTGTGATCTTGTTCACAATGTTGTGTACAATGTTACCAAGTTTTGTGATCTTGTTCACAATGTTGTGTACAATGTTACCAAGTTCTGTGATCTTATCCACAATGTTGTGTACAATGTTACCAAGGTTTGTGATCTTGTCCACAATATTGTGTACAATGTCACCAAGTTTTGTGATCTTGTTCACAATGTTGTGTACAATGTCACCAAGTTTTGTGATCTTGTCCACAATGTTGTGTACAGTATCACCAAGTTCTGTGATCCCTCACAATGCTGTGTACAATGTCCCCAAGTTCTATGATCCTTTCACAGCTGTAAGCTTATAAAACTTCCACAGCTGGTCTTGTAAAAATTCTGACTTTTTCAGTAAAGTTTTTGTATGACAAACCAGGGACAGGTCAATGGGGTTCTTTCAAATTTTGAGAGTTTAAAATGACAATAGAGGATTATGTACAAAATTGTAGCTGCCTAGGTCATCTGAAACCTTGTGAACCAAGGACTAAGATTTGAAACATTCAAACAATGCTCATACCAAATTAAATAAGTGTTTAAAAAAGACTCATAACTGTAAACATGACAAGATATATCTCCAAACAAGAGATTGATAAAAATAAGTTTCATTTTAGGTCTATCTTAACTCATTCTGCCCAAACAGGCGTATGGCGCACCAGATAGGCCTTTCGTAATACCCAGGGCATATGGCGCCAAGGTGATATATGCCGCATTTGAGCAGAAAATTATAGAATATCTGGCGATAAGCCAGTTAAAAATTATTTCATTACATCCGGCACATGTGTGTGAACGTTTGTGAGCGAAAAAAAAATGTATAAAGTTACAACTGTGTGCTTTATATCCATTGCTAGAGTTGCTTTGGATCTAGCTGCAGGCCGCGTGGTACGCCCGCTTTATAAGATTCCGAAATTGAACAAAAAATTAGAAAATAAGTGGCCATAGAGTGTTCATATCATGTAAACACTTCCTGTGGACATCATATTTTGAACTGGTAGCGAAATAATTATATTGGTGCTTAGTTTTTGCATACTTTTATCAATAAATGACGTCATAGGGTTATTTGTTTACATGTAGTGTTGTCACATACATAACACTCATAAACTATTAACGAATCAACCTCAATATATAATTTCGAAATGAATTTTAGCTATATCGGTAGCGATAATAACCTATTTTCGATTCCGACAAGGACGTTGAACAAACATGATATTTTTAAGTAATAAATTAATTCATTTGCATGGGACAGGAATGTGTAAGTCAGATTCCAGTTCGGCAAAATGTGACATCACAAAAAAGTTTATATAAATTACAATTTTCATTTGTTTTTTATCAAACTTCTTGAGTTAGTTGTCAAATGGATATACATTTCAATTCCTGGCATTTTACTTCCAAGGGATTAAGTACAGCTCAAATATTTACATGTATGTGCATAATTTGTATTCATTTTTCATTGTTTCTACACTTCACAAGATATAACAAACAATTATAGCATCACATAAGAACTCAACAGTATTTCACAACATTCTGCAGCCAATTTCCTAAAGTTTGATGCATAATACATATATCTACTAAATTAATATGTGTGTCTACTGCCTGTTTTTAAAACATCACTTGTAGAAAAAAAAATGTCTGCATATTGGGTCCTGGGTAAAACCGAAAAAATGCCTGGGTTAGAATGAGTTAAAAGCAAGAGTGACAGAAGCAAGGCACACACACGACCCCTTTTAATAGCAAAAGTATTTACAGTCAGTTCCACTAAAATATATCTTTTAACAAAAATGACTAAAAATAAACTAGCTCATTAAAAAACCCATCAACAGAAAGACTGGTCAAAAGCAGGTTTCACTAATGACTTTTAGTAATAGTAATTAAAAAATTATATCTTTTAACAGCAAAAGCAGAGATAGTTTTACAAAATTCTTATTTAACAGGCATACTGCCAGAAATGGAGAACAACAAAATACAACAACCAAACAGCTACAGACTCTCATAAATGAATGCTTGCATAGAATAGAAGGATTGAAGTGGTATGACAAGATGACTAATGTGGAACTACGAGGGGCGTTCAGAAAGTAATGCACCACATCGTTTTTCTCAGCTAATAATGAAGATAGAAGCATGAAATTTTGCACACTTCAAATATGGCATGTGCCAATTGTGTGCACCAAATTGCACCGCAACCGGCCAAATAATACGGCTGCCCTAAACCGTTGAAATGGAGCGTGTTAGCAACTTGCGTTATAAACAGTGAATTGTGATAAAATTTCTCGTTGCAGAGAAGGAAACTGTTGTGAATATTCACAAGCGTCTATGTGATGTGTATGGAAGTTTTGCAGTCGACAGGAGTACAGTCAGCCGCTGGGTTTAGAGAATCAAAGAATCAGGAAGTGGAAATATGGAGCTGCTTGATCGGCCGCGCTGTGGACGTCCTGCCACAGCCATCAACACAGAAATGTTGAAATGCGCTGAGGGCATTATTCTTACTGATAGGCGAATCACTACTCAACAATTGGCCTTACAGCTGTCAGTCAGCATTGGTAGTGCAAATGCAGTTATAAAAACTCTCGGATTTTCTAAGGTTTGCGCAAGATGCGTTCCTCGAAGTCTCACAAATGACCACCGATTGCAAAGGAAAGCAATTTCTTCTGAATTGTTGGAGCGTTTCAATGCTGATGGAGAGAACTTTTTGGTTAAGATCGTTACAGGTGACAAAACCTGGGCACATCATTTTGAACCTGAGACAAAAAGACAGTCAATGGAGTGGCATCATCCGCAGTCACCAAGAAGAAAGAAATTTAAGACAATTCCTTCAGCTGGAAAGGTCATGATCACTGTCTTTTGGGACATTGAAGGTGTGATTCTTCCAAGAGGAGAGACAATCAATTCGCAAGCTTACATTAAGACATTGAAAAAACTCAATCAACGTTTTCGCAGAGTTCAGCCGCACAAGAATCTAGCAGACCTGCTTCTCCTTCACGACAATGCGCGCCCTCACACAAGTCTGGCAACACGGGAAGCAATCACCAAATTGGGTTGGACTGTACTACCCCATCCACCCTATAGTCCCGATTTGGCACCCTCTGATTTTCATCTATTTGGTCCACTTAAAGATGCACTCCGTGGGACAAGGTTTGAAGATAATGAAGGAGTGATTCATGCAGCGAAGAAATGGCTACATGATCAAGACAAAATCTGGTACGGGCTAGGAATACATGCACTTGTTTCGCGCCGGCATAAAGCCGTACAAGTTGATGGGGATTATGTTGAATAATACCGCTGTTTACATGACATATCCATGTATATTGTGTATAAATTTCATGCTTTTTGAATAAACAGCTCCTGAGAAAAACGATGTGGTGCATTACTTTCTGAACACCCCTCGTACTTTAACATTAACGTTCAGACCTAAGGGTCTTTTATATTTGGACATGCACCCTAATATAACCGACTAGGTTGAACGGGACGCGCCTCGCCAAAACTTTATTTAAAAAAAAAAAAATGTGGAACTGATGACAAGAACCAGACAAGTGCCAGTCAGGAAAAAAAAATCTAGAAGATGCTGGAGATGGATAGGACACACACTGAGAAAACATGTTGATAACACTGTTCTGGAATCTCCAGGGTAAGAGAGATAGAAGAAGACCAAAGAACACATGGAGAAGAGAACTGGAGATAGATAAGAAGGGGATGAAGAAGTCATAGAAACACTTTGACCTGATGGCACAGGTCAGGACAGACTTGACATAAGTTTGTTAAAGACCTATGCTCCTTGGGAAGCTGAAAAGTGAAACAGTAGAATACTGCCAGAAGCAAGCGAGCAAAAAAGTTAACAGGAAGACTGATAAAAACAAGTTTGACTAAACATCAATCTTAAAAGCAAAAGTGTTGAACACGAGGCTCTCGCACAACATCTCTTTTAACTGTAGGTAATCCTATAGCAGATATTGCTGTAGGGGGGGGGGGTGATGTGTTAAAGACCACCATACTAGGTCTAATTTTATGAAGTGCGGTGACCAACCAGTTACCTTCCTCACTGCCTCTGCCTTCCCTAACTCAAGAGCAGAGCCAGGTACCCATTTACAGCTGGGCATACTGAAGCATGACATCACCAGGTTTGAACCCACAAGCTGGCAACTTCACCATGAGAAGCAAGCACTCTAACTGTTCAGCCAATCGGACACTCAACAGGTAAAAGCCAGTTTCACAAAAAATCTCTTAATAGAAATACTGACAGAACCAAGGCATGTCGTTCAAGGCGACTAATTTGAGGTTGTGTATAGGGCTGACAACCTCTTCATGTAAAACAAAATTGCAACATAAACCCCCGCTGATAGAACATGTGAATCCTTGGTGCAGGCTTCCAGCTAGAGTGATAGCTCCAGGCTCCATAATGAAATGACTGACGATGGTGTTGATAGAAAATAAAAACTGGCCAATAGCAAGACTGATACACACCAGTTACCTCATAATCATCAACCATGCTGTGCAGTGACATGCGGGATCCAAGTTCCTGAGCTTCAGGGTTAGGTATAAAGCCATCAAGATGAGGCACGATACTAGGGGAGACAGGAGAGGATGGCTCCTCATCGTCAGGTCTCTTCAACAACTCAGAGAAATCCACTCCAGATCTTGACAGCTCATCAAATGACCCTTTTATGTTTATCTTTCCCTGTGGAAAAAAAAAATAATTTTCATTCAGATAAGAAACATTATTTATTTTATCAATAATATTTTGCAGTCTAGTATAAAATGCTTCTTTCACCAGACTCATCTTTGTCACTGGTAGGAGAAGACAACTGGTGACAGACACGAAGGGTATGAAGAAAACATGGAAAGATCTTGAGCTGATGGCACGGGACAGGAAGATTTGACAAAACATGAAGGCCTATGATCCTTTAGGAGTTGAAAGGTTAAAGAAGATCAATTAGCTCAGCCTAGAGGGCTGGCTGTAATAAATTGCCAACAATTTCAACAGCTTGCCGTGTTTGCTACACTCTGACAACTTACTTCATGTCTATTTTCTTTCCTACCCACAGAGTGTGTCATCCTCTTGCTGGCTTGGCTTCAACCTGCTTTCATTGTTATTTTCAATCAAGTATGTTCCTTTAAATATCCAAAATGCTTTATTTGATTCTGATCTCTTTCACTAATTATCTGTTCATTTCTAGCCAGAAGAAATGCTAAAGAACCTAATGATGCAAAAACACATGAAGCAGGATTCCTGCAGGGGTCAACTACAGTGGTAGTCATACGAAGAAAGGAACTAGCAATAGCAAAGAACAATGTTTAGATAACTTCAGAGGGAAAATCAATAAAATTTAGATCACGTCAGCTGTCATATTCACACTGTAAGTCAGCACCAATGGATCTTTGACATAAGCCCCATTTTTCTATTTCTTCTCTTTCATTGACATAAGCTCCATTCTTAGATTTCTTCTGGGACCCAAAGATGCAGCAATAGAGAATGTAGTCAACGACCCATAGCTTGACTGCTTGCGTCAGGGTCAGCGAACCAGAGCTGACCAAGACCCTACTCCACCTCCACGTGGTGGTCCTGGAAACAGGCTGCCTCACTGCAGTCTGGCTGAGAGAGTAGGGATCAAAGAGGGAAGGCAAACCCGGTCCCAAAAAATGCCGTGCTGAAGTCGGATGTGCTGGCCGAAAGGTGCAGATATTGCAGCTCCGCTGTAAACAGACACAACGCAACCAACGTCCTTTTCAGGACGAACGAGGAAGAAGAAGAAGATTTCTTCTCTTTCCTTGACACAAGCACCATTCTTAGATTTCTTCTCTTTCCTTGACATAAGCCCCATTCTTCTATTTCTTCTCTTTCCTTGACATAAGCCACAATCTTCTCTTTCCTTGACACAACACCCATTCTTAGATTTCTTCTCTTTCCTTGACACAAGCTGCATTGTTCTATTAATTCTCTTTCCTTGACACAAGCCCCATTCTTAGATTTCTTCTCTTTCCTTGACATAAGCCCCATTCTTCTATTTCTTCTCTTTCCTTGACATAAGCCACAATCTTCTCTTTCCTTGACTTTCTTAGATTTCTTCTCTTTCCTTGACACAAGCTGCATTGTTCCATTCTCTTTCCTTGACACAAGCCCCATTCTTAGATTTCTTCTCTTTCCTTGACATAAGCCCCATTCTTCTATTTCTTCTCTTTCCTTGACATAAGCCACAATCTTCTCTTTCCTTGACACAACACCCATTCTTAGATTTCTTCTTCTCTTGTTCCTTTCCTTGACAAGCCCCATTCTTAATTTCTTCTCTTTCCCATAAAAGCCCCATTCTTCTATTTCTTCTCTTTCCTTGACATAAGCCACAATCTTCTCTTTCCTTGACACAACACCCATTCTTAGATTTCTTCTCTTTCCTTGACACAAGCCCCATTCTTAGATTTCTTCTCTTTCCTTGACATAAGCCCCATTCTTCTATTTCTTCTCTTTCCTTGACATAAGCCACAATCTTCTCTTTCCTTGACACAACACCCATTCTTAGATTTCTTCTCTTTCCTTGACACAAGCTGCATTGTTCTATTAATTCTCTTTCCTTGACACAAGCCCCATTCTTAGATTTCTTCTCTTTCCTTGACATAAGCCCCATTCTTCTATTTCTTCTCTTTCCTTGACATTTCTTAGATTTCTTCTCTTTCCTTGACACAAGCTGCATTGTTCTATTAATTCTCTTTCCTTGACACAAGCCCCATTCTTAGATTTCTTCTCTTTCCTTGACATAAGCCCCATTCTTCTATTTCTTCTCTTTCCTTGACATAAGCCACAATCTTCTCTTTCCTTGACACAACACCCATTCTTAGATTTCCTCTCTATCCTTCACACAAGCTGCATTGTTCTATTAATTCTCTTTCCTTGACACAAGCCCCATTCTTAGATTTCTTCTCTTTCCTTGACATAAGCCCCATTCTTCTATTTCTTCTCTTTCCTTGACATAAGCCACAATCTTCTCTTTCCTCGACATAACTCCCATTCTTAGATTTCTTCTCTTTCCTAGACATAAGCCCCATTCTTCTATTTCTTTTCTTTCATTGACATAAGTTCTATTCTTCTATTCCTTCTCTTTGCTTGACATAAGCCCCAATATCCTATTTCTTCCCTTTCTTTGACATAAGCCCCATTCTATTTCATCTCTTTCCTTGACATAAGCCCCATTCTATGTCATCTCTTTCCTTGACATAAGCCCCATTCTATTTCTTTTCTTTCCTCGACATAAGCCCCATTCTTCTATACATCCATATTCCAAGGACCTCATTCTATCTTCCACTTACTTACTTAGTCATTCCCCTTCTACCGTGAGGTGTAGAGGTTTGGAAGAGAGAGCGCCAGACTATTCTATCAGCTGTCTTCTTCCTGGCCTGGTTCCATTCTAGTCCTCGGTCCTTCAAAGATTGTCTAATGTTGTCCTCCCAGCGGACTCTGGGTCGTCCTGGAGGTCTGGATCCCTGGCTCTTTGTTTCCCATGCTTGTCGTGGTAGCCGATCTTCTCCCATTCTGCAGACATGGCCAAACCATCTTAGTTGGGACTGTTATTCTATCTTCTAACGGCTTGTAAACTCACTACAGAGAGCACAAAGAGACGCTGAGATTTACAACAGAAAACAAAAATCGCCAGAGTCACAAAACGACATCTGTTCCAGGAAAAAGTCCCTGAAAAGCAGGAGACCAATGTCTGTGAAAGCCTGAATGAATTTAACACATGTATGGAGTATGTGAACATAAATGCTTTGTAAGTGGTGTGTGTGTGTGTGTTTTGTATGTTATCTGGCATGGAAGCAGCATGCATGGTGTGTGCTTATGGCGTCATATGTGTGTGCCACATTTGTTTGTGCGTGCAACTTATGCTGTGTATATGTATGAGATTTTGTCCTGTGGAGTTCAAAATAGAACAGTGACACCAGCTACATAATTTATGGGTGGTTACATTTTCATTTATTACTTTTTAAAATATATTTTACTTTATTCTCACTTTTTCTCTTCTGTTTGTTTTTTTGTTTGTCCCTGATGAAGGCCTTCTGGCTGAATACAAGCCATCCCCTTTGTAATTTGTCTTAGTAAAATAAATTACTTTTTTTTCCTGTACCCGGCTGAATATGTACAAGCTTATCACATAAAATAAAGTACTACAGCACTACCACTGTAAAAAGACATTAACTGTTTAAGCACAGGCTTCCTGTAAGTGTGTCCAGTGCCGTGGTGTCCCCTATGCTCCTTCCTTACTGAGGACCTGACTGACAACTGGAGTTACCCACCTCTTTAAGAATATAGATGGTGTCAGCCACAGGTAGGAATTGGACTTGATGCGTGACCAGAATTCTGGGCTTGTTCTTCAAATGTTTCACTATGCATCTGTATGCAGGATCAGGGAAAGAGAAACAACAGTTGTGAAACATGAAATACTATGATGTATCATTAAAACTGTAGATGTTGGAAAACTGTTTCACAGACTAACCCAACAATTTTATTTAGATAACAAAACAAGATGCAATATCAACGAGCACTGGTGTAACTACAATTTAAGGGGCCCCCAGGCACAAATTAAGTGGAACTTTTTTAACATAGAGACTCCATCAGACAGGTCAGTTGTAGGGAAATAACATTCGGAATCAGTAATTAAGAGACTATTTATTACAAGGCAACAGAACATGATTATGTCACAGTATTGGCGATATAATTCGACAAATCAGAACTTAAAACATTTTTGAAGTACCAAGGAAATTTTCCTATATGAGGAATGAGAAACTGGGAAATGAAATAATGTTTAACACGTGAACAAAGAAATTTACAAGGATATATGTAAGAGAGCGGGTCCCTTCTGACCACACGATGGGGTCCCTCGATGCCCGGGGCTCTGAGACATGCCCTATCCAACAGGACGGTAGTTACGCCACTGTTAGTGCGCCATCAGCATGAGTTTAAAAGAAGTGATAACAAGGTAGAAATATTAGACACTGACAATTATGAAATAATCCAACATAGGACAATATTTGACCAGTTATGAAATAATACAACACAGGACAATGTATGATATTTGACAAGTTATTTAATAATACAACATAGGACACTATTTGACATGTTATGAAATAATACAACATAGGACAATATTTGACATGTTATGAAATAATACAACATAGGACACTATTTGACAAGTTATTTAATAATAAACATAGAACAATATTTGACATGTTATGAAATAATACAACATAGGACAATATTTGACATGTTATGAAATAATACAAACTAGGACAATATTTGACATGTTATGAAATAATACAACATAGGACAATATTTGACACTTTAGCAAGCTAAGAAGCAAAAACGACTTAGGAAAATATCTGACTAGGACAATGTTAAGTTATTTTATATTGATAGCTTACTTACTTACTTAGTCGTTCCTCTTCTACCGTGAGGTGTAGAGGTTTGGAAGAGAGAGCGCCAGACTATCCTATCGGCTGTCTTCCTCCTGGCCTGGTTCCATTCTAGTGCTCGGTCCTTCAAAGATTGTCTAATGTTGTCCTCCCAGCGGACTCTGGGTTGTCCTCGGGGTCTGGATCCTTGGCTCTTTGTTTCCCATGCTTGTCGTGGTATCCGATCTTCTCCCATTCTGCAGACATGGCCAAACCATCTTAATTGGGACTGTTCTACTTGGGTCTGCAGGGGGTAGGATTTAAGGCCTTGACGTATCGTCTGGTTGCGTACCATGTCTCTTCTTGTTACTTCAACCACCTTCCTCAGATACCTCATTTCTGAGGTTTGGATCTGGCTTTTATGGGTTGTAGTCATTGCCCATGACTCGCATCCATATGTCAAGACTGGGACATAGGTGGAGCGGGATACAGCCATCTTCGTTTTCTTACCAACCTCTCTCTTGCTGAAGAATCCTCAATTTATGGCCTGAAAAAAGTCTCCCAGCTGCTGCTTTTTGAGTGGCCAACTCTTCTTTGATGCCTCCCTTTCGGTCTATAATAGCTCCGAGGTATTTAAAGTGGTCGACCTGCACCAGGACCTGTTCTCCCAGCTTAATCTGATGTCTTCTTTCTTCTCGTGATATCACCATGGATTTTGTTTTAGAGCTGCTTATGACCATTCCTCTCTTCTCCAGCTCTTCCTTCCAGACTTGCAGGTTGGATTGGAGATGTGCCTCTGATTTAACAATCAGGGCAACATCATCAGCAAATGCCAGCTCCGAAATTATATTGATAGCGGGGGAGTTAAATGTTTGAGATCCTCACATGTGCGTCTAGTATTTTGTAGACACACATTTGAGTGCATCTAAGTTAATTGTATGTTTAATTATTTGCCTACGACCGTGCACCATTCTTAAACGGGTATGGCGCGGTTTGTCGCGGTGATCTGTTGCTATCCAGCACACGTACTTGAGGCAGATCCCGATATCCTCCGTCTTGTATAGACGTGAATTTTTTCATGTGCTTATCCTTAGTTCAGGAAAGACACGGTCATAAAGTAATTATAATCATCTATAAGATGAAGATGTCGTTCTTGATGAGAAAATACCAAGACTTGCTTGATTTGAATATTTAGCCAGAAAACGGCTTATTTTAAGTATCTTGCCTCCGATACTTCGTCTCATGGAAACATTATGGCAGAGCTTCAATTTGACCAGATATGTCAAATTTCTAGTGCGTCCCCTCTAACGCTAGGAGTTGATTGAAGCGTAAAGGAATATATAACTACGTAAAGAATATGAACGGTCAATTCAATAGAACCATGTATACTACCAAGCCGTTAACTTTGACGTCGTAACGGCGAGTGCTGTCAATCAACATTCATGTTGATTATTATAAATGCCAATGTATATACTGTCAGAACCATATCGATGAACTGTACTTGCACATGATGTCAACGTCTTTCCTGTAATAAATCGTATCGTCATTCACGTTCAACAATGGGTCCAGTATGCCTTACTTACCAATTGGTCAGTCTTATGACCCAATCGTTACCGTTACATTAGTCTTGTTATCATTATCCATAAAGAAGCGACGGCCCACAACAACATTCGCACCATAAGTCACCAATATCAGAAACGCACCGGTAACAGACAAGTTATGAAATTATACAATGTAAGAACTGACAAACAGTACTGGAGACGGAAGTTGTGGAGAGACATCAACACCTTCACCACCAGCCAAAGACGATGTCCCTTGGCATAACTAAATTTTTCATTCACATATAAACAGTCTTTACTAGGTATGAACAACACGAAGACAATGAACAGGCAAACATGTCCTTGCTCCATGAGAGGTGCAGGGGGACAGCATGGCCTTTTCCAACCCAGTTGGGAGAGAAACCGTATGGTGATGAAACAAGCCGGAGATGGACTGCCAACTTTATAAGAGCGATAGATGTGGTTATTTGAGAGCAAACAAAGAAGAAGATAATGACAATGAAAGACTGATGGAATAGTTTGAAGCTTATAAAAGCCAAACAAAACATCCATAAAGGCCAATGGAAATGATCATGTCACTTAACAGTGAGCCAGTATAAAATTAAAGTAACAAATTAAATAAAACAACAAAAACACACTTACTCTTCAAATATATGTCTTCCAACTGCTGCATCCACTGCACTCAGGGGGTCATCAAGCAGGTATATGTCAGCGTCCATATATAAAGCTCGAGCCAGTGACACACGTGCCCTCTGACCTCCACTCAAGCTAACTCCCCGGTCACCTATGAGAGTAGCGTCCCCTTGAGGCATGATTTCAAAGTCCTGATGTGAGAAAATAAAACAAAACAATTGACAATCAAGACATGAAAGCCTAGTAGGAAACATCAGTTTATGAACCTATTTTCCTTGTGGGTCACTACATACAAACAAGGCATTCACAAATATTACTACATACAAACAAGACATTCACAAATATTACTACATAAAAACAAGACATTCACAAATATTACTACATATAAACAAGACATTCACAAATATTACTACATACAAACAAGGCATTCACAAATATTACTACATACAAACAAGACATTCACAAATATTACTACATACAAACAAGACATTCACAAATATTACTACATACAAACAAGACATTCACAAATATTACTACATACAAACAAGACATTCACAAATATTACTACATACAAACAAGGCATTCACACATATTACTACATACAAACAAGACATTCACAAATATTACTACATACAAACAAGACATTCACAAATATTACTACATACAAACAAGACACCCATGGGGTTGGAGTGGCCAAGAGTATGACGTCCGCTACAAATTCTAAAGGTACCGGGTACAATTTCCAGTAGAGTGAATACAATTTTTTGAAACTTTTTTCCACAACCAGTGGTCCTAATGATGTCATACTACCTACCCCCGTGCAGAAGTCGGATGTGTCGACCGAAAGGTGCAGATATCACAGCTTAGGCGCAAACAGACACAACGCAACCACCGTCCTTTTCAGGACGAACGAGGAAGAAGAAGAAGAAGGAAACCATAAACGGTAGGCCAAAAGGCTACTGCCCTGGCAGAGTTTAAAAATCAGAGACCTACCCACCACAAACATATTTACAGAATGTGTGATTCCTATATACACACGATGGGATTCTCACCGGTGCTATGGAGTTTGTGCACTGTGCTGAGAGCCTCCTGGTGTGATCAAATGGAGGAGATCGGAGCACTGATGGAGCTGTCTGTGTGCAATGAAGATAGTCCTTAGAGCCAAGCCAAACCAAGACACCTATTTTTCTTCATCTTGGATCATTAGCAGCTGACTCAAAAATAATCAGTGACTATCATGCTAAACAGACCACCACCAACAGTAACACCTGATTTTAATAATGAAACATCCACAACCACCTTGCCAATAACTTGCGATGAATTCACGCTGGACGAGATCAAACAAGCCGTTAAAAGATTAAAAAATTTTAAAGCTGCTGGAGTTGACGAAATTTCAGGGGAAATGATTAAAGCAGTTAATGACAACAACCTCTTGAGAATTTTAGATATTATAAATGAAGTATGGAGAGAAGAACAACCACCACAACAATGGAAAGACAGTATTATTGTAAAGTTACCGAAGAAAGGTGATCTATCAGACTGTAATAACTGGCGTGGTATATCTCTATTATCAGTACCTGGAAAATTATTATGTTGCATGATGTTAGAAAGACTTAAATTGCATGCTGACGAAAAGATCAGAGAAGAACAAGCGGGTTTCAGGCCGAAACGATCATGTATTGATCAAATATTCACACTAAGAACAATTATAGAAGAATCAGTGGAAAGGCAATCGCCACTTATTATCACCTTCGTCGATTTTCAAAAAGCCTTTGATAGTCTACACCGCCCATCATTGTGGAAGATACTTACAATCTATGGTTTTCCAACAAAATATGTGAATATAATCAAAGCGCTATATGACAATGCAAGATGTTGTGTTAGAACAAATAAAGGGAATACAGAATGGTTTACAGTAGAAACAGGGGTGAAACAAGGCTGTATTATGTCACCACTACTTTTTGGAATAGCTATTGATTGGGTTATGAGAAACTATACCCACAATGAACAATTGGGTATAAAATGGACAAATGGAAAATTCCTGGGGGACCTGGATTTCGCAGATGATGTAGCATTCTTAAGTTCAACACCAAGACAATCCCAAGAAGCAATAAATAATTTGTGTCATCTCTCGGTTAAAATAGGTCTCCAAATAAATGCCTCTAAAACTAAAGCTATGAACTTTTCTAACGAGACCTTTGATATCATCTTGAACGGGGAAAAAACTACAGAAAGTTGAAAGTTTCAATTATTTAGGCAGTAAAATGACTCAGGATGGTGACACAACAAGAGAAATCCATACTAGAATTGCTTTGGCAGCTAGCGCCTTCAATAGATTATCTAACATTTGGAAATTACGATCATTGAATATACATACCAAGCTTCATCTGTTTAATTCAAATGTTATCTCAGTGTTAACATACGGCTGTGAGAGTTGGAAAATAACAAAATCATTGGAGAACAAGCTAAATACATTCGAGAACAAATGTCTTAGAAAACTCATGAACATCAGTTGGAAAGAATTCAAGACTAATCGACAAATAAGAGAAGACTCTAGGCAGAAATATGTCTCCGACTATATAAGGAAAAGACGATGGTCATATATCGGTCATGTCCTACGAATGCAAAACAACAGAATACCACTACAGGCGCTCACTTGGGTTCCTGAGGGTAAGCGGAAAAAAGGAAGACCAAAAGAAACACTCAGAAGAACAATAATAAGAGAAGGAAGAACGTTGGGCCTAAATAATGTGCAAGAGCTAAGAGGAGTGGCGTCACAACGAACAACCTGGAGAGCACTGGTTTCTGCCTTATGCGCCGTGTTTGGCGCTTAAAGAATTTATTATTATTATTATTATTATCATGCTTTTTTGTAGGGCAGCAACATACTCTCTCCACACTGCTCAGTCAGTGGTCATCCTTTGTGTCTGGGGTCCATAGCTAAGCAGTTCTGGTGATGGTGAATGGGTCTTGTACCAATAAATGCTAACATCTGAATAAAATTATAATTCAACAAAGGCTATCCTTTTCTTATTGCAGTTTAAAGCTTATTATGTCTGATTTTGATAACAATTGTTTAAAAGGAAAACTAACAAAATCCAGAGTGAAGCAGAATTTCCATCTTTTGATCCTACATAAAGTTTCCCCATACTTTTGGCTGCTGTGGACTTGGCCTCCATAAAGATACTTGTCTACAGATTCTAAAATATTTTTGTAAACAAAATGTGTTTTAGTTACCTACACTTCAGTATAGTGAACTAAATTACTTATTTTGTTGATATTGTGATCAGAATCGACGTCACTGCCCTCCAGCAAACCCATAGGTGACCTTCAGTAATTGTCGAAGGGTATGAATGCTAACTGTTCCTGTTGCACATTGGTTGCATACACGCTGGATGCATCCTCTCATTCGTCCATCCCTGCTGGTCTTATGTTTGATGCCTAATCCTAGCAATCTTAGCCTTGATGGTTCATCAATTGCAGTGTCATTCTCTAACAGGTGATCATTAACTGCCCTTAGTATATCTCCCTTATCTTTATCCATATCCAATGCACCGTCTATGGGTGCTCTTAAAGCTAGTCTGTCAGCTGTTTCATAGCCGCATACCCCTGCATGACCAGGACAGTAGATCCACACCAGTTCCTGAAGGTTTAAGTCTTCTATGTATGTTTTCCATTTATGCCAGAGCCATCCATTTGGACCTTCCAAAGCATGGATTGGGAGTCTGATACAATAACCACCCTCGTCTCAGACAGCCACCTTAAGGCTGCAGCAGCTGCCTCTACCTCCATTCTCATGCTGGAGGTTGTTATCATGTAAGCTCCGCAATGTTCAGCGACGATTCTGCCCTTTACTCTAGGAGGGAAGCCTCACACTGATTTCTCATCACAGATTACAGACCCATAAGTGTACACAATGGCATTATCATCCCCAGCATGATAATTTATCTCTACCAAGGCTGATGATTAATTGTTGGTAATTAGTCCAGTTCTCATTAAACTTACTCCACTCTTCCCCTTTAAATATATTTTCAACTGTGGTCACCTGCTTAATAGTTGCCTCTGCTTGTGCCATCCATAACATCCCCCGCTTTATTCTCGCTCCATAAATGTTACCGATGTTTCCATGTAGGGGGTGCCTTTTGTCTGTGGTTACTTGCAAATAGGCTTTTGACTGGGCCATCACATATCTGGATCTAACTGAAGTAATCCAAACATATACTACATCGTCACGATCTGGTTATCTCATGTACAGCCCAAGACTACACGCATTCCTTCAATTTGAATGCGTTCCAATCATTTACATTGTGATATTGACAGCGTGAGTATTCCCAGACCACACTCAATGATTGACTTGACTAACTGATTATACAGGAGAAACAGTAGTCTCTGTTCCATGTGCGCTGCCTGCGGCCATTATTTTTAGGGCTGCCAGACCTCTGATACACTTATGTATGATTAGATCAACATGGTACTTGTATGATAACCCGCGATCGAATGCCATTCCTCGTCTACAGAATTACTTATTTTATTTTACTATACCATATTTTAACACCTTCACCAATATTTGTTTCTAAATTCTTGTCTTGTCACTGCAACAATGTTTAGATCAGGCCCAGAAGTGTATGCAAGTCTACATAGTTTATTGATGATTCAGACTTATATCAAAAAGCGCATAGAAGATGTTGTCACAGTGCAGTGAAGTGTTAAGAGACTTGACTATCCTAGGCCTCAGCTTTATGAGCAGCAATCCCCAGCAGTACTTGGTCTGCAATCCCCACGGTAAGACAGGCAAAGACAGACTGAAAAACACATGGAGAAAAAGAACTGGCGACAGAAATAAAAGGAAAGAAGAATTAGAAAGCCCTGGAACAGATGGCACAGGACAGAAGGATTGTTGAAGGCCTAAGCTCCTTGAGGAGGTGAAATGCAATAATGATGATGATGAATGGTTCCCTTCTTTGCTGCCTTTGCCATCCCTAACTCAAGAGCTGTGTCAGGTACCTATTTACAAAAGGGTAAACTGGTGCATAATGCTTCTGTTGTCTAGTGTTCTACTTCTTTATTTCTTACGAATGCCTGAAAACATATCTTTATGTTTGTCTAATATTTATTTGCATAATGCTACCTGGTTTAGATCTCAGTAACCTTGCCTTGAGAATCAATCACTCTAACCACTCAGCCACTAAGAGTCGAATATTAAGATTTAACAGCAGTAACTTCTGACAAGCTAAACTCATCCATGTTGGTAAAGGGTATAAACTCTTCCTATTATCTCATGTTCAAAATGTACTGTAGACATAACTGCAAAGTAAGTAGAATTAGTTTAACAGAACACACTTAACAGACAATACAGCACAGATATAAACCTACCCTTTTCAAGGCACTGACTTTGATCACCCTGTCATACCTGGCCTTGTCAAACCCACTTCCAAACACAATATTCTGACGCACACTGCCAGAAAATATCCAGGGTTGCTGAGACACATAAGCCAGTTTACCTGACACTTTGACCGAGCCTTTCTGGGCTGGTAGTTCACCCAGGATGGTCATGAGAAGGGATGACTGAAGACAACAAGAGAAATAATGTAGATCAGCAAACTTATATAGCAGAATTTTAAAAACTTATTTCTTCATGTACTTTTATCACTTTTTTTTGGCAACAGTGTAATCTGGATACTTGCTAAACAAAGAAACGAAAAACAACAGTACTGAATATCCTGGGTTTGGCTTCATGTTAACTCTGTCTAGGTTGGTCCCAAGCCCGGTTGAAAAAGGAAGAGGGTGGCCTGCATGGAGGCCATAAGGAGGCAGCCCCTTCATCATGCAAAGGCACCACAGGCCAATCATCTGTTTGCCGTAAAACTGGATTACAAGAAACGCAAGAGAGAAAAACTGATCTTAAAGGCGACGAACTGGAACAGACGACTTACGGAACATGGAATATAAGGAGTATAAATGGGAAAGCTAGTGGAGGAGATGAGGAAAACAAAACTAGAAATCTTGGCTTTAACGGAAACGAAGAAAAAGGGACAAGGGTATATGGATCTCGATGGCGGCATGCTGCTCTACAGTGGAGTCCCCATATATGAAAGAGCTAAAGGTGGCATGGGTCGTATTGTGGCTAAAAACCAAAAGAATAGCATCAAGGGATGGAACTTTGTCTCGGAGCACATTATGGTGCTAAAGCTAAAAGAAGGCTTCAACTGTGCTGTTGTTATTATTTTCACATTTTTTTCCTCAGAAGAAAAAAAATGAGTGGTTGTGGAGTCTTTTTTTCTCTCTAAATTATTACATTGGTAAACTGGTAAACCATTGTACAGCAACTATTCCAAATTAACTAAAATTAATGTTTTTAATAACAGATGAAATGCACAACCAGACGAAGAGGCAGAAACTGGCAGATCCACTACAGAAAACACTTGATGTCAACAAGGTACTTAACACATTAACTACTACGGGCTACTCTGAGTGGCTTGGAACTTTGCCCACTGTGGCCACATGTGTGTTTGTGGACTTTTCCCATTTGTATTGGATATACTACCTGATAATTACCCTGCAAATTGCATTGCATGCCTTAGACAATCAGAATTTGATTGTAAGTAAACAAGCATTTTTGTCTGCAAATCATATTACAATATTTCTAATTTTATTATAATAATAATAGCCCCTTCAGTCATTACTGACTATGGGAATGTGCCCCTGAGGTGACAGCCCTCAGCTGTCTTTTTTCCTGGTGTTCCTTTCAACGTTTTCTCCTCTCTTCTGCTTGCTGTGAGAGCTTCTTTTCACCCAATCGGAGGTGGCGCCGTAGAGAGTATCGCGACTTGGTGCGATCAACAGCTTCAAACTCCCAGGTTGCTGAATTTATGTCCAGAGCCTTCAAGTCTCTCTTGCACATACATCTTTGAACCTTTAACTTTTATAATAACTTACAAATATACAGTTCTTTTAACTTGTTGTAACAATACAATGATTTATCTTCTAAACAAAATTTCATCCATCAAAGTCTGTAACAAATTCAGAAAATAACAGCTTATAATGAACATAAACCTTCAAAGCAAAAAATGAACAAAAATTAATTATGCCACAGCTTGCTTTTCAATTAGGTAGTTAATGTGTTAACTTGATCAGACTGGAATGGAAAAGGGAATTTGACATAAACATGATGGGGAATTAGGAAGACAACGGTTCAGCAGATGGTACAGGATCAGAAGGCTTGGCTTGTAAGC
Organism: Oreohelix idahoensis; assembly: GCA_024509875.1. Taxonomy (NCBI): domain Eukaryota; kingdom Metazoa; phylum Mollusca; class Gastropoda; order Stylommatophora; family Oreohelicidae; genus Oreohelix; species Oreohelix idahoensis. The sequence goes on along the minus strand of JAMPIV010018058.1, from coordinate 336,931 downwards.
GTTGAAGACCTGAGTTGTGTGGGGATCTGGAAGGTGTTGAATGAAAGAATTTTGATTGTTTATAAACGGAGATGGTCTTGGGTTAATGTTTATTTTCTGTAGGTGGAGATAATCAAACAATTTAATGTTTACTGTCAATAAACAGAGATCCCATGCATTATTATACTTCATTAGATGTGTTATGAACAGGTGAACCAAATTTGTTGACTTGCTCAGCAGGTCAATACTGCTAAATTAATTAATTTATTAGCCTTCAGCTCGTCAAGGAGCATAGGCCTTCAACAAACTTATGCAAAGTCCTCGTGTCCCATGCCATCAGCTCAAGGTCTTTTCATATCTTCCTTCTTCTTCTTTGATCCTTAGCCGCCGACTGTCAATGCAGTCAGTGGCCATCACGCCCAGTGAGGTCTTGTAAGGCATCAACAAACTGCTTCCACTTTGCTCAGTTGGTGGCCATCCTTCATGCAGTGCCCCAGCTCAGGTTCATTCTTTGCATCTTGGCATCCACAGTTCTCAGCCAAGTTGTTTTTGGTTGGCCTCTCTTTCGCTTTCCTTCAGGGGTCCATAGCATAGCTGGTCTTGTGATGGCATTGGGGTCTCTTCTGAGGACGTGGCCAGCCCAACTCCAGCATCAGCCAGCTATGATGGTGCGCATGTCCTCTTGGTTACTCCAAGTAAACAGTTCTTGATTGGTGAAGGTATTCGGCCAAAAGATTCTGAGAATTTTCCTTAGGCAGATTGTGTGGAAAGAGGACAATTTCAACATCTTCTCTGTTACTCTCCAGCATTCCGCACCATAGAGAAGCACAGAAAGTACACAGCTCTCATATAATCTTAATTTGGTGTTTGTGCTGTACTGAGAGGACTTCCAGATGTTGTTTAGACTAGCAAAGGCTGTTCTCGCTTTGTTCATTCTGTTGTTGATGTCTTTGCTTGTTCCTATGTCTTCCTCATCGCTTTCATTTCTTGTCTCCAGTTCTCTTCTCCAAGTATTTTTCAGTCTTCTGTTACCTCTTTTACCCTGGAATACCAGAATAAGGACTGCCTTGTAATGCTATCAACACGTTTCCTCAACATGTGTTTTATCCACCTCCATTATTTCCATCTCGTCTCGTTACACTGGCACTTGTCTGGTTCCTTGTCAGTAGAACCCTCATCAGTTCCACATTGGTGACGCTGTCATAGTCTTGGTAATTCAATCAATCAATACCCTTTAGCTCCCCGAGGAGCACAGGCCTTCAACAAACACATGCCAAGTCTTCCTGTCCTGTGCCATCCGCTCAAGTTCTTTCCATGTTTTCCTCATCATTTCCACCTCTGTATCCAGTTCTCTTCTCCATGTGTTTTTTGGGTCTACCTCTGCCTCTTTCCCTGTGGATTCTAGAACAAGGACTGCCTTGTAATGCTATCAACAGGTCTCCTCAATGTGTGTCCTATCCATTGCCAGCGTCTTCTTCTCAACTCTTGTTCCACTTGTCTGGTTCTTGTCATCAATTCCACATTTGTGACTTTCTCATACCATTTCAGTCCTTCTTTTCTACGCGAGCACCCATTTATAAAAGTCTGTAGCTTTTTAGTTGTTGTTTTTGTTGCTCTCCATGTCTCAGAGCCATACAGTAGGACTGACATTACATTTGAGTTGAAGATTCTTATTTTCGTGTTGGACTTGATTTCTCTTGTTCTCCATTTGTTTCCCAATGCAATGAAAGCGCCTCTTGCTTTTTGTATTCTTATTTTGGGACCCAAAGACGCAGCAATAGAGAACGCAGTCAGCGACTCATAGCTTGACTGCCTGCGTCAGGACCAGCGAACCAGAGCTGGTCAAGACCGCACTCCACCTCCACGTGGTGGTCCTGGAAACAGTCTGCAGCAGGGCAGTCTGGCTGAGCGAGTGTGGATCGCAATGGGAAGGCAAACCCGGTCCTAAAAAATGCCGTGCAGAAGTCGGATGTGTCGACCGAAAGGTGCAGATATCACAGCTTAGGCGTAAACAGACACAACGCAACCACCGTCCTTTTCAGGACGAACGAGGAAGAAGAAGAAGAAGTATTCTTATTTTGATATCATTGTCTGTCTCTCCAACTTTGTCTATATTACTGCCAAGATAAGTGTATGATTCTACATTCTTTAGTGATGTTTCTTCAAGTTCAACCTTGTTATCATTTCTTGCATTTATTCTCATAATCTTTGTCTTTTCCCTGTGTATTTTCAGGCCCACTTGTTGTGGCCTCTCATCGAGAATTTTCATTTTCTCTTGCATCTGTTATGGTTATGGGACAGAACAGCCAAGTCATCTGCAAAATTCAAATCATCAAGCTGTTTAGTCAGATTCCACTGGATTCCATTTCTGTTGTGTGATGTCGATGTTTTCATAACCCAATCTATTGCTATTAAGAAAAGAAATTGAGACAAGAGGCATCCCTGTCTCACTCCCGTTCTAACCCTAAACGAGTCTTGGTAAAAAGAAAAGAGAAATTTCTGAGCTCAGACTCTTGCTAATGTCTTATTTTCAGTATACTTCAATCACATTAAAATCTTTAAAAAAAATTTTTTTTTTTTTACTTCTACTATTTTAATGTCTCCAGTTGATAGCAGAACAAGGCAGTGTTTGTTCTGCAATTCCCAGGGTCAGTGAAATAGAGGGAGGTCAAAATACACACAGAGATACAAAACAGGCATAGACGTGAAGAGGACACAGAAGACATGGACAGAAAGGCTTGGCATGTATTTGTTGAAGGCGTATACTCGACAGTAGCACAGTACTCAGTGCACTGGCTTCCTAGCTCGGTGGTCCATGGTTTGATCCCCAGTTGAGGTGGAATTTTTTAGACCGAAAACGGCTGCGGGGTCAACCCAACGACTAATGTGCCAACAAATCCCGTCCAATCCCATTATTTTCCCATATTTAATTTACACAAAAAATATGATCATAACAATGCCATGTAAAAGTTATACTAGTTCTATCACACAGATGTACAACATAAACCAGGGCATGAGATTCACCTTTCCTGCTCCAACAGGACCAATGACTGCTATCAGCTGCCCAGGCCCAACTTTCAGGTTAATATCCTCCAGGGTGTTCATGTCTGAGGTACTCTACAAAGGAAGACACATAAGAGCTACTGCAGTAACAAAACAAATGTTGGTACTAATGACATAAATGGAGTCTTGAAGAAAAAAATAACATTTCACAATAATGACATATTTAAGACTACTGAATCTGATATGGGTACACTGTTACGACATGTTTTATGATGTTAGCCACTATTATTGTGAGCACTTTTAAAGTTACGCATTAAGGGGTTGAGATGCTATAAATATATATTATGTTTCGCGCTTCACGGTATTTTATTGAACGCGAATTTGTATAGTCGTCTAGGATTATGATGACGTGTTACGTTGGTATGCTAACACATGACAATGTTATATTTTGACCCGTCAGACTCTGAACTTGTTCCAAGTCGGACATATTCTTCATTACTCCCAGTATAGATTGAATTGCGCTGAAGTCCTTTTGAAGATAAGCTACGGGGTCAGCTATCTTGCTTTATGAATACAACGTTGGAGTATTCTTATCGATGATTAAGTTTCGTGAACTAGGAATAAAAGGGAGTATAAATTTATGATTATCAGAATCGTTATCTTCGCCAAACCTATGGCTGTTCATTACCGGATGGTCGACATACGGTATCGCGTGTTAACAGCCAGACCTTTTGACGACAGAGCAAGTAATATATATGAGACTGTAATGGACTGTGCAGAATCTGATATAACTATTTGATGCAATGAATTCAACTATCTTGTATGTCATAATAAATATGTACTGTTTTTGTGGACTCAAAGAAATCGCATCGTTGTCACTTCAATCCAATTGAATTGGTCATATTACTCACCATTCGCGAAAAACATCAAATCAGCACAATGGCTCGATTAAGGACAACTTGAAGATCAAGTAAGAAGCACACGGAATAATAATATAAAAAAACCATTTTTCAACAAAATCTTCAAAGGATCAAAAACCAAAGTCAACATACACCACCGATGTTTTGGCAATGGATGATCTGGCACCTCCTTTAATCCTGACAAATTAAGAGAGAGCAACTGAAAATGCCTCATGTAGTTCCCAGGGGTCTCTGAGACAAATGAAGAATAGGACTAGTGTACCCTCAGGCATGTCTTACAAGGTGACTAATACGAGGTTTAGCTTAGGGCTGGCAACCTCATGATGTAAGAGAAATGTCCACATAAATCACTACTGCTGGAACATGTGAATGCCTAGTGGCAGCTTCATGCTCTGTAAGGAGCACAAAGGAAAATTATGGTGATGATGCAGCTGAAAATCCCATTATCGCCAGACTAGTTTACTGGGTCACACCACAGACAGCGTTTTTCTTTAGTGCATACTCACTTACGTATCGAATCTTCTTCTTCTTCTTCCGTCCTTAGCCACCGACCGTCAAAGCAGTCAGTGGCCATTACGCCTAGTGGCGTCTTAGGGCAACAGCAGATAGGTTTTCTTTGCCATTGTCTCCCATCACGCCTATTGGCGTCTTTAGGGCAACGGCAAATCAATCCATTTGCTGTTGTTTCCGTAATCGAAGTGACTGGCAAACGGGTGATCAGCCCGTTGGTAACGTATCGAATACAGGAGAACAATCATAGCAGATTTCAATGCTCACTCCCCACTCTGGGGATACCAGGATACCAACACCTCAGGCCAGGCAGTGGAAGAGCTATTAACACTTCCAACCCTATCGTCCTCCAAAATGAAAGATCCCAACCAACACTCTACCATAAAGATAGCGGAACCAGTAGCTGCCCAGACTTGACACTAGTGTCTACAGACCTCACCAACCAATATAAATGGAGGCTATTGGAGGACATAGGAAACGACCACCTACCCATCCTCACCACCATCTCACAGGATAAAACTTAAACGAAAACCAAAAGACAGCTGAAATGTAACTATGCTAGAGCAAACTGGGAACACTACAAACTTATATCAGACCAGCTCCTCACTGAAATAGACATGAACCAAGACATTAATACCTTGAGCGAACAGATCTCTACAGCCATACTGCAAGCAGCCAAACAGGCAATCCCCAAAGGCAGTCGTATCAAATACAGCATCTTCTGGAATGAGGAATTAGAATCCTAGTACAACTAAAATGCACGGCACGGAAAACAGCTCAGAAAAATCCTAGCCGTGAAAACAAAACCACATACAACAGACTCACTGCGCAGGTTAAGCTAGCAATCAAAAAACCCAAAATGGAAACCTGGATAGAAAAATGTGAAAACTTTGACCTCAATAAAGAAGGGAAGACAGCATGAAAACTCATTGACAACATGGCAGGGACATCCAAGAGGGGAAACCCAACCCCTATAAAACTTCCAAACAATAACACACATCACTCGAACAGAGAAAAAGCCCGAGCCATCATTCGGTTCTTAGCTGAAGTCAATAAAACATATAAAAGAGCCAACCTAGATAAAGACATCAAGACACTTACAAAATGCATGCTAAAAGCACACAAGGCTGTGGACAGTATCTGTGATCAGGAATTCACTCTAGCTGAACTACTATCCAGTTTCCTAAAGACCAAACTCAAAAAAGCACCAGGCCAGACCAGGTTACCAACGACATGGGGAAAAGGGTCTATTGACGATCTTAGAATTCATAAACAAGACGTGGAGAAGTAGCACTGTACCTACAGGATGGAAAACGGCTAACATTATCCCAATTCTCAAAAAAGACAAACCACCAAGCGAAGTCAGTAGCTGCCTGCCCATCTCCCTGACTTCGTGCATTGGGAAAATGGCAGAATGTATGATAAATACAGGCCTATACTGGTAGTTAGAGAAAGGGAAAGCCCTCCATCCTAACCAAGCAGGATTTAGAAGAGGAAGACAGACTGTTGACCAGGTAATCCGTTTGGTGCAACAGAATGCTGATGCTTTCCTGGATAAAAACAATATGGCCGCAGTTTTTGTAGACCTCAAGCAGGCATACGACTGAGTATGGAGAGATGGTCTCTACTTCAAGATGCAGAAGATGGGCATAGAAGGAAGAATGTTTCATTGGATAAAATACTTCCTCATAAATCGGACCATCTTCACGACAATGTTATCTGCGACCACAACTCCAAGTACCGAATTAATAAGACCTCCTTCGCTAGAAGGTACCAAGAGCTTCAGGGAAGCACTACATACCAGAGACTAGACTCAAGCTGTACCTGACTTACCACCCCACATAGAACTAAAAAGACCAATAATACGTACAAACCTTCTGCAACCTGCAATAATAAAAGCCTCAAACCTACACTGCTGAAAACACTTGCCATTGAAACCATCTGCCAATATGAAGATATTATCCATACTTTCACAGATGGATCAGCTTTTAAAGCAGCCATAAATGCTAGATATGGGGCCATAATCATCCCATCCAATTCAGAAAATCTCTTCTAGATTGTAGGCCCCTGTGGTACCTGGTGCACAAACTACAAAGCCGAAGTAGTCACTATTCAGAAAACCCTAACTAGAATCTTTGAACTCTTTGAATCAAATGAAATAGAACCAAATGATGTTGTAGTATTCTCAGACTCGCAGGCTGCCCTCTTGGCAATAGAAAACTGGAAAACCAACTCAATCAGTACTATCCAGAAGGTTCAAGAAACATGCCACAAAATTATGAACTTGTATGGAACAGAAATCTACATGAAATGGATACCTGGCCCATAAACATCACATTGAATGAAGTTGCTGATAGACTGGCAAAGAAGGGAGCAAAAATGCCACAAATTGACCAACCATTGAATATTTTAACAATAAAACAAATAATAAAAACAACTGTAATTTTTTTTTTTAAAATGTGTTTGCTACTTTTCTTTGTGGCACGACCCTTTCAACCATCTACCATGTACATGGAGCTGTTGGTTATATCAGGACGTGTTTCCTTTATTGTAATTTGTTTTTGTTTGTATTTATTTTATACTATATTATCTCTACCAACGGGCTGATCACCCGTTTGCCAGTCACTTCGATTACGGAAACAACAGCAAATGGATTGATTTGCCGTTGCCCTAAAGACGCCAATAGGCGTGATGGGAAACAATGGCAAAGAAAACCCACTATCTGCCACTGTTTTGACGGTCGGTGGCTAAGGACGCCCTAATCCAAAATATGATATTTTCTAAGTTGGTATGCCACGACGGGAAATGAAAAAGGTTAAGAAAGAGGTTCCTGAAGCAGCATGGCAATACAGTATGGTGAATAAAAATATTAGAAAGAAAATGAAACAGGCCAAAGAAAAATGGGTAGCTGATCAATGTGCCAAGGCAGGACACATTAAGAAGACTATCATAAACCCCAACAGCCCAGGGTAACTGTCATAGAAGAAAGCAATGGGCTCTTCAATGAAAAAACATTAATGAGAAGGTGGACAGAATATTGGTAAAGAATTATAAGTGTCAAAACCCAACAGCACTGTAATGAAAAAACTGTAAATGACAGAATATGTAAAGAATTATATAACTGAAACTTGAGACTTAGCATATTAAACAACATTAAGTGCGAAAACAGAGAACTCGGTGCAGCTAAGGACGGAAAGAAGAAGAAGAGGGAAGTCACCGGGTGTGGATAATTATCTCTAGTAGGTATTTTTCCTTTTGTAGTTATAGTTCAAAATGGCTTTTTTTTTTTTTTTTTTTTTATGATATTTTCTAAGTTGGTATGTTTTTAATTTTCACTGGACGGTTTATTTGGTTAATCTGTATGTATCTTGGGGGAGTCTTTCACCAGTGTGAACTACTGGCTCGGGTCCTTATTTATTTTTTATACGTTAGCTTTAGTTTTTGTAATATAGTGTTTTATTAACTTTTGTATTTCTGAAGGGGTCTTTGTGCCTATGAGATTTTCTACACTCATTTCTACCTTGTCGTTACTACCGCATGTCTTAATGTTTTGCCTCTGCTGGTCATATTTCTTGCAGTCCACCAGAAAGTGTCTAATTGTGTTTGGTTCTTGACACGATCCTCCATGGGAACAGTCGAAGGTAAACGGAGAAGAGGAAGGCAAAGAAAATCCTGGGCTGATAACATCAAAGAATGGGCAGGACACGGTCTTCACATGTGGGTTCCTCAATCATGAAATATCCAGTTCCAAGCTTGAGCCTCAGCAATTTTTTATTAACTGGTATTTTAAGTTCTTCTTGTATTTGACATTTTTTGCTTGGTTTTATTAGGATTTTATATGAGTGTCTTGCTTTTTTACTTTGGTCCCATGCTGTTATCCACTCTTTAGTTATTGCTTGAGCAATTAAGCTCTTAATTTCAAACTTCCCTAAGCCTACTTCAATTTTGTTATAGCTAGTTCTTCCCCCTTTGGCTTCTTTGTCTGCAAGCTCATTTCCTGCTATCCCCCCCCCCCCCCCCCCCCCCCTCCCCCCCCCCATGTGATGGTATCCATGTTAGTGTTGCACTGCATCCTATAGTGTGCAGATATGTATTAACCTGTAGTATTTCCTCTATAATATCTGGCCTGCTACATTCATTTCTGTTTCTGATAGCTAATACTGATGAAAGGGAATCTGTGAGAATGGTTACTTTATTTGGTGGGTTTTCTGCAACTATTTCTAAAGCTTTTAGGATTGCCACTAATTCTGCTGTAAAAATGGATCAACACCCAAACCTATTTAATATGATAAACAGTAGTGCTCAGTATAAAGCAAAGATCCCACCATGGGAATTAAAAGTGCCAGAAACTGACTCCCACTTATCAAAGATCATAAGCAAATCTAACGATATATTCTCAGCAAACAACTGTAAAGAAGATTGGCTGAACAGGTGGGCACAGGCTAAATCAGGAAGAAGACTATTCATACACCTAACAGCCCCAAATAAGGAAGATGCTATCAGTCATATCGAACGAAATATCAAACCAAAATTTTCAGATTGAGAACAGGTCACTCTACACTAAATGGCCACAGAAACAGAATGTGTTCACAAAATATAGCAAAATGTAGACACTGCCCAAACCCGTTAGAGACAGTAGAACACCATCTACTACAGTGCTCTGCATTCCAGAGAATGAGACAACTGCTACCACACAACCCATCCATTGACAATACACTTTATAGCAGCCCAGAACAGCTTATACGAACTGCCCAGTACCACATAATGGCATCAAGGTCACTAAGAGTTGATGCTCAATGACAGTGGATCACAGTCAAGTCAAGCCACTCACTCACATTGTTTACACTGCCGTTCTTGATGATGATTCATTGAACTTGTATTATATGGTAATTAAATCAAGATTTAATATTTGTTTAGTTCAAGTATCTTAGTCATGATGTTTTAGAGCAGTGCTTCCTAACCAGGGGCGAATGCACCCCCTAGGAGGTGCAAGACCTACCTTCTGGGGGTGTGAGACATGCCAGATATTTTATAAGGTGAATCATCATTAACATTATATAATACACAGAACCTCAATGTATTTGTACAAAATAAAACATTGACAATGTGAATTCTAAACCGAATCTTAGTTACATTTTGTAAATAACATTTTCCCAAAACATACTTGTATCTCTTTTTCTCATTTTTGGCATATTTTGTGAGCTAGAAGATAATAGGTGTGAAGCTTCTTACAATGATGCAAAGGGTTGCGGGGTTTCTTAAAATGATGCAAATGGGTGGGAGGTTTCTTAAGATGCTCTAAAGGGGTGCGGGACCTCTAAAAGAAACACTGCTTTAGAGACATGGAATGTGCATAATTAATGGTTGTATTATTATTATTACGTGACCTCTGATGGTCCAGCCAAGCAGACAATCTGGCAAGGCTAAGGAAATAAGAAAGCTGGAAAATCAGTGGTGTACCTGCAGTTGAAAATGTTCATCACTGACATTAATTTACTGCTCCTTCTCTCTCTCTCTTTAGTTTCTCAAACATTCCCAAATCTGCACAATATTAACATTAGAAAATATCTCTGTTAATAAAATTTTTTTGACTGACCACTTATTTTAACACTCTTTAACTTCTCACCTCCCTTTTCCCGATCAATCACTCTCTCTTTCCCTCTTACCCCTTCCCATTTGGCTGTAATATTTTCCAGCTGCAGATAGCTGATGTCTTCCTTTGGTCTCAAATTTGTCTGTTCCCCATCTGAGGTATGTGGTAGTTCTTCCAGAAGCAGGAATCTCTGAAATAACATTCAAGAAACCACTGAAGCTCACAGACCATGAATGTACAGCATCAGCAACATAAAGTACAACATTACCCATTTCTTACACTATCATAAAAAGACAAATTTATTTAACGACATTGTAAACCTACTGCTCAGAGCTTATCTTGTGTTTAAAAAAAACCATTTAGACATAGCTATGGCAAGAGCAGAATTCTATGTCCTCTCATTTTCCACATCTTTTAAAATCAAAATTTCAATCCAATAAAAAATGGTTTTCATATGTCAATGGCTGGCAGCTAGGTTTGACCAATACTCCATGTCAAAAGATTGATGCATCACTGTTACCCTTGGCCTACATGAACTACTTGTTATATTGATGGAGCTGGGAAAAAATGAAATACCCGTTTGCTTTATTTACATACATGACAAACTGGGTAAAACTATAGAATCTATTTCTAATTGTAGATAATCTAACTGCTAAACTGACACTTTTTTAACTATTCATCTTTACCCCCAGAAAGCTTGAAATTACCCCTGCTCGGATAATTTACCCCTAGTTACCAACCACTGCCGAATGTCAACTTGTAAATAAAAATAATATCACAGAAACTCTGCCAATTAACTTCTAAGACTTATTTTTAATTTTGCTACAATTAATTAACCAGCAAAATAATAATGAATCACACTAACTGTATTAAAATACTTTCAAAATTAGCAACATTGCTCTTTCACATCTTCTTGTGAGGCCAAAGGTGTCAAAAACGTGTCATATTCAGGTCAATGGAGTACTGTCACTATTTCACTTTCTCTTGTGCTGTCTAAATGTTTTCTTAACCATGACAAATGTGAAAGTAGAGAAATAAATGTCAATAACTTATCTAAACGGAACATGTGTGCTAGACTGAAATTGAATCTTAAGGTGAATAAACTGGCTATGAAAACTTATGACGTCATGTAAGTCTCATCTCTGATCTGTTGTAAAATTTCTTCGAGGGCTAAGGTGTGTAATGCCGTTGTTTTATAGGCTGCATTATTTTATATGAATAATGTAACAAGTGTTCTACATTTTTGTTCTTGATGACTCTTCAGAACCAGTGTACCCATCCTTGTGGCTATGTTTCTATCTTTGTTTTTGTTTTGACAGGTGCTGCACCACTGGACAGTGAGATCAAAATAAGAATACAAAAAGCAATAGGAGCTTTTACTGCAGTGGTAAATATATGGAGATAGAAAGAAATCAAGTCCAACACAACAATGAGAAACTTAAATGTCAAGATAGTCCTACTGTATGGTTGTGAATCATGGAGAACAACACAAACAACACCAACCAAGCAGTTACAGACTTTCACAATTGAGTGTTTGCGTAGAACTGAAGTACTAAAGTGCTATGACAAGGTCACCAATGTGGAACTAATGACAAGAACCAGACAAGTGCCAGCGGAGCAAGAGATGAGAAGAAGATGCTGGTCAGGGATTGGACAAACACTGAGGAAACCTGTTGATAAAACTACAAGGCAGTCCTCATTTTAAGAATCCCTATGGTAAATGAGGTAGAGGGAGACTGAAACAAAAACAGACATGGAGAATGAACTACAGACAGAAATGACAAGAATGAAGAAGACATGGAAAGACATTGAGCTGATGGCACAGGACACGAGGACCTGGCACAGGACAGGAGGACCTGGCACAGGACAGGAGGACCTGGCACAGGACAGGATGACCTGGCACAGGACACGAGGACTTGGCTTCTTAGGCTACAGAATAAATGAATACATTCATTGACTAATGGATACCAGTCATGGGCAATGACTACAACCCACACAAGCCAGCTCCAAGCCTTACAAATGAGGTATCTGAGGAAGGTGGTTGAAGTAACAAGAGACATGGTCTGCAACCAGACGATACGGCATGGCCTCAAAATCAACCCCTGCTGACCCAAGTCGAACAATCCCAATTACGGTGGTTTGGCCATGTCTGCAGAATGGGAGATCATCTACCACAATAAATATGGGAAACTAAAAGCCAGGGATGCAGACCTTCAGGATAACCCAGAGTTCGCTGGGAGAACAACTTTAGACAATCTCTGAAGGACCAAGGACTAGATTGGAACCAGGCCAGGCAAAAGATAGCCATGAGAAAGATAGCCGATAGGATAGTAAGGCGATCTCTCTGGCAAACCTTTACACCCCACAGTAGGACAGGAACGACTAAGTAAGTAATGAATACATCACCAATCCAACTCTATCTCCTTTGACTGATCTCAGGGTAATTTTTTTTTTTTGCTTTTTAAAAAAACAATCCAGCCTGATGTTTGTATCTCTCTGTTCTTCCAAGTTATCCCAATATTTCTCTGACAACTTTTTCTTCAAATGCTCCATGTTTTCTATATTTCATATACGACAATAGCTCTAACACGAGCATTATAATTCCATCTGTTTTTAGAGCCTCCATATAAAGTAATAAAATCTCATTGACCTATTTATACAGACATTTGTCTTTAGACAGACATGGTCTCTAAGGAGACGAGTAAAGAACAGGACCACTGTTTATTCATGTGTGTCATAAAAGTTGACTAACTATCATCAGGTGTTGTATGATGCTGGTTACTTCACTATGTAAAACAAACTGTTACGGAAATTAGCCCTGTAACAGCCCATGAAGGTGTAGGTGTAGATGCAGGTTTCCTACAAGGGAATGGCTGTAGTTGTTGGCTTCATGTTTCATAAGGAGCTACATGTGAGATAATGAAACAGAACTCTTCACCAGTAACCTAAAAAATTGATTTCAGAAAACTCTAGGATGTTGTCTATGGTGCATACACCAAGCAGAACTCTTCACCAGTAACCTACAAAATTGATTTAAGAAAACTCTAGGATTCTTGTCTGTGGTGCTCACACCAAACAGAACTCTTCACCAGTAACCTACAGAATAAATTTAAGAAAACTCTAGGATGTTGTCTGTGGTGCTCACACCAAGCAGAACTCTTCACCAGTAACCTACAAAGTTGATTTCAGAAAACTCTAGGATGTTGTCTGTGGTGCATACACCAAGCAGAACTCTTCACCAGTAACCTACAAAATTGATCTCAGAAAACTCTAGGATTCTTGACTGTGGTGCTCACACCAAGCAGAACTCTTAACCAGTAACCTACAAAATTGATCTCAGAAAACTCTAGGATTCTTGTCTGTGGTGTATACACCAAGCAGAACTCTTCACCAGTAACCTACAAAACTGATTTCAGAAAACTCTAGGATTCTTGTCTGTGGTGTATACACCAAGCAGAACTCTTCCCCAGTAACCTACAAAACTGATTTAAGAAAACTCTAGGATTCTTGTCTGTGGTGTATACACCAAGCAGAACTCTTCACCAGTAACCTACAAAACTGATTTAAGAAAACTCTAGGATTCTTGTCTGTGGTGTATACACCAAGCAGAACTCTTCACCAGTAACCTACAAAACTGATTTAAGAAAACTTTAGGATTCTTGTCTGTGGTGTATACACCAAGCAGAACTCTTCACCAGTAACCTACAAAACTGATTTAAGAAAACTCTAGGATTCTTGTCTGTGGTATATACACCAAGCAGAACTCTTCACCAGTAACCTACAAAACTGATTTAAGAAAACTCTAGGATTCTTGTCTGTGGCATATACACCAAGCAGAACTCTTCACCAGTAACCTACAAAGTTGATTTCAGAAAACTCTAGGATGTTGTCTGTGGTGCATACACCAAGCAGAACTCTTCACCAGTAACCTACAAAATTGATCTCAGAAAACTCTAGGATTCTTGTCTGTGGTGCTCACACCAAGCAGAACTCTTCACCAGTAACCTACAAAATTGATCTCAGAAAACTCTAGGATTCTTGTTTGTGGTGCATACACCAAGCAGAACTCTTCACCAGTAACCTACAAAACTGATTTAAGAAAACTCTAGGATTCTTGTCTGTGGTGCTCACACCAAGCAGAACTCTTCACCAGTAACCTACCAAATTGATCTCAGAAAACTCTAGGATTCTTGTCTGTGGTATATACACCAAGCAGAACTCTTCACCAGTAACCTACAAAACTGATTTCAGAAAACTCTAGGATTCTTGTCTGTGGTGCTCACACCAAGCAGAACTCTTCCCCAGTAACCTACAAAACTGATTTAAGAAAACTCTAGGATTCTTGTCTGTGGTGTATACACCAAGCAGAACTCTTCACCAGTAACCTACAAAACTGATTTAAGAAAACTCTAGGATTCTTGTTTGTGGCATATACACCAAGCAGAACTCTTCACCAGTAACCTACAAAACTGATTTAAGAAAACTCTAGGATTCTTGTCTGTGGTGTATACACCAAGCAGAACTCTTCACCAGTAACCTACAAAACTGATTTAAGAAAACTTTAGGATTCTTGTCTGTGGTGTATACACCAAGCAGAACTCTTCACCAGTAACCTACAAAACTGATTTAAGAAAACTCTAGGATTCTTGTCTGTGGTATATACACCAAGCAGAACTCTTCACCAGTAACCTACAAAACTGATTTAAGAAAACTCTAGGATTCTTGTCTGTGGCATATACACCAAGCAGAACTCTTCACCAGTAACCTACAAAGTTGATTTCAGAAAACTCTAGGATGTTGTCTGTGGTGCATACACCAAGCAGAACTCTTCACCAGTAACCTACAAAATTGATCTCAGAAAACTCTAGGATTCTTGTCTGTGGTGCTCACACCAAGCAGAACTCTTCACCAGTAACCTACAAAATTGATTTAAGAAAACTTTAGGATTCTTGTCTGTGGTGTATACACCAAGCAGAACTCTTCACCAGTAACCTACAGAATTGATTTAGGATTCTTGTTTGTGGTGCTCACACATACAATGAGCTTTCAGTCTTGAAAAGCAAGGCCACTAACTGTTATAAGTGATTCTGCTTCTCTCTCAGTTATCTCCCAAGATGATGTCTCCATCATTTGTGAAGTGGAGGTTAGAAGATAAAGTGTCAGTCAAATTGATTTTTATAGTGTTTCTGTATTTCTATTGTTTTGTTTGTTCAATAAGGAATAACGGACATCAATGTCGAGATTACTTGAAGGAGATCAAAATGGATTAGTCACACGTCACACATGTAAAAAAAAATACCAGATGGTTGAGACAAGTGACTTGCTGAACTCCTTAGGAACACAGAGAAAAAGGCAAACTTAGAGATACAAGGAAAAGAATGTTTGAGGCAGAACTCTAAAATAAAAGATAAACAAAAAGGGAGCAATGTGGCGAGAAAGACCCAGGAGAAAACAGCCTGGAGAAGTTTTTCTGTCTGTTTTATCCTTCTCTAGATCTGAAAACTCTAATGGTGACCCTGTTTCCCAATAAACTGTACATGACAAATAGGTTGAAGTAAGAAAATGAACCACTGATACAGGAGATAACACACAAAAAATGATGGTTATGGGCATAACACAAATTGAGGAAACCTACTGACAGCACTATAAGGTAGTTCTTGTTCAGGAACTGTCAGGGTATGAGAGGTACAGGTGACCAAAAAGACACGTGGAGAAGATAAATTCAGACAGAATTAAGGACATAAAGAAGACACTAAACAGCTTTCAGCAGATGGTAAAGGGCAGGAGAATTTGAAAGATATAACCGAAGGCTGCGTCCCATGAGAAGCAGAAGGGTACCATGAATAAATGAACAACAACTAATCTTATCTGTCTGTCTAGCACCTAAATTCTTGTCCTCATATAATTTAAAGGAAACATTCTAGCTCTAAGTAATCAAAACTCGCGGCCTTCATGTTCACTTAACAGTTATAATATGTGTATTAATAACAGATCTAGGGAAAAAGAAAGAAAATTCATAACCTAGGGCAGTGGTTCTCAACCTTTCTTAATATTACAGACCCCCAATGGAATGTCAAATTATCCCCATACCCCTTTCGCCAGATTGTCAAAATTATCATCATCACCAGTCCAACAAGGTACCAGTATGATTTCAAATACTTTACATCCTGACTGGTTAGCGGCCTTGTTAATAACCTAGTATAACAACAATTTTTTAAAATTGTTCAGATATCGAGTCCCATCATACCCCCATCATTTGATTCCCATGGTTAAGAATCCCTGACCTATGTGATCGGAAAAGTTAAAGTCACGGTACTAATAGATCTGTATAATATCTGAATAAATACATCCTGAATAATAGTCCTGTTGCAAGTTAAATGGTAACTCAATATTCTTCTTCTTCTTCCGTCCTTAGCCACCGACCGTCAAAGCAGTCAGTGGCCATTACGCCTAGTGGCGTCTTAGGGCAACAGCAGATAGGTTTTCTTTGCCATTGTTTCCCATCACGCCTATTGGCGTCTTTAGGGCAACGGCAAATCAACCCATTTGCTGTTGTTTCCGTAATCGAAGTGACTGGCAAACGGGTGATCAGCCCGTAACTCAATATAATCTTCATTAATTCAAGATTAGATCATTAAGTGACAAACATTAGCACTGACAAAGTGAAACAAATCCCAAATAAGAAACAAAGCAATAGATTTAACCAAAAACAAACAAAAAGTAACCAGCCAAATCTCTATTTCAAGAGTATAGTTTAACTCGAACATAAAAGTAAACTAAAAAAAAACAACAACAACATAGTGATGCTACATTACGGGACCCGTTTATAGCTTCCAGAAAGTGTTGTCATTTTCTATTACAATTTAGATCCTCGAACCCTGTTAATTTTATCTAATTTTCTAACCCTGTTAACACTCCTGGTCAATGGAAAAGAGTTATTTAGTGTTTTTTTTTTCTCCTTAACCAGCGGCACTTGGGCTTTCAGCCCTTCGGCCCAATGACATGTCATTGCGAGACTGGGGAACCTGAGGACTTTCCTCCCAACCCGGTCAGGAGCTTCGATCCTTCCCATCCACAGAGGGTTTATCACAGGAGCCGTTCAGGCTATTCAGTCAAATTTCCGGCCGTAAACATTTCTTCAAACGCTGACGCCCGGGTTTGAACCATGAACACCTGGTCGCCAGTACAACGCCGAAGCCATTACACCAGCGCGGCTTTCATTTAGTGTTTTATACAGCCAATCCTAAGATAAGGAAGTGAGTCATGGACAATTAGGAAAGTCCTAGAGGTCACAGAGATGTGGTCTTATAGAAGAACGTTAAGAATACTAATAATAGCCCCTTCAGTCATAACTGACTAAGGGATTGCGCCCCTGATGTGACAGCCCTCAGCTGCTTATTTTCCTGGTGTTCCTCGTGACGTTTTCTCCTCTCTTCTGCTTGCCGTGAGAGCTTCTTTTCACCTAATCTGAGGTGGCGCTTTGAAGAGCCTCGCCACTTGGTGTGATGGCAGCTTCATCCTCCCAGGTTGCTGGATTTATGCCCAGTGCCCTAATGTCTCTCTTGCACACATCTTTGAACCTCAGCTGTGGTCACCCAACTGTTCTTTTGCCACCCGCCAGTTGTCTAAGCAGTGTATACATCGTTCTGAAAGCCAGCACGTGGTTAATACCTCGACATCTGTCACTTTGTCCTTCCATTAAATACCGAGGATGTGGTGTTGCAAAAAAAGCCTACCAATCAAATTATACGGATGCAATCCACTTTCTTGGGCAAGTTATGAAAAGAAGAAAAAAGCTGGAATATATCGTGACAACAGGTAAGTCTGAAGGAAAAAGACAATCAGGATGACAAAGAGAGAGTATACTGGACAGTGTGACATTATGGCATGGAAAGAAAGCAATAACAGAATTGATAAACAGTAGCGTAGACAGAAACTTGCGGAAAGACATGGTCATCTACATCACCAGGCACAGTTCTTGAAGTAGAAGAACTTGTTAAAAAGATAAACAAGAAGTTCCCCAATTCTAAAATCATAAACAAGCACACTTCCATACATGAGAGAGGGGGCGCGGGGCGGGGGGAGAGAGACAGAAAGAAAGAAGGGCGCTGGAGAAAGAAGGAGAGAGAGGGAGAGAAAGACAGAATATGAAAAGGAGGCCAGTAGTTTCTAAAACAGCATGTTTTACACGATGAGGACGGCAGCCCCCATACACAACCTCCCATTATAGCCTCCTACGTCATGCAGTGACTCTAGTCTTCCTCAACCTCCTGCATGGATTCATGAAAACACACAGGGTTTAAAAAACTAAAAAAGGTTTATCACCAACACCTTCCAGCTCCACTTAGAGCATACATCCTCAATCAATACATGCCTGGCCCTCCTGTCAGGTGTCATCTGCTCAAAATCTTTCTGTCTTTTTCATCCCTTTCATTTATGTATCTTCTCCTTGTCTTATTTTGTTTTGTTGGATCTTCCTCTATGTCTCTTACTGTGTATATTCCAGAACACGAACTACCTTGTAATGCTATCAACAGGTGTTTTTTTTCTCTCGACATGACAAACGTTAAAGCCACACAAAAACTTCCAACAGCAACAATACACAAAAAAGGATGTTACCGTTCATCAAACCAGCACTATCTGAAGTGGCCAGTCTCTGGTAACATGACTGTCTATTCCCAAACAACCAGCTTAATTCTGTTAGTTGAATCAACAGACAAGAAATGTACACTCATGAAAACATGATGAACTCTGACCTCAAAAATGGCTCGCGTAAAACACTTACTTACTTACTTACTTACTTACTTAGTCGTTCCCCTTCTACCGTGAGGTGTAGAGGTTTGGAAGAGAGAGCGCCAGACTATCCTATCGGCTGTCTTCCTCCTGGCCTGGTTCCATTCTAGTCCTCGGTCCTTCAAAGATTGTCTAATGTTGTCTTCCCAGCGGACTCTGGGTCGTCCTCGGGGTCTGGATCCTTGGCTCTTTGTTTCCCATGCTTGTCGTGGTAGCCGATCTTCTCCCATTCTGCAGACATGGCCAAACCATCTTAGTTGGGACTGTTCTACTTGGGTCTGTAGGGGGTGGCATTTTAGGCCTTGACGTATCGTCTGGTTGCGTACCATGTCTCTTCTTGTTACTTCAACCACCTTCCTCAGATACCTCACTCTATAACGAAACAATAGAAACATACAAATATAGATCTAAACATTACAGTGGTTTGATAAGGGCACGTTTGACTGCATCAAGCTACGACTGTGCAAGAACCTCTTCTGTGTGTGTGTTTCTTTGTTTCTTCCGTTCTTAAATTAAGTTATTCAGTAAGTTATTCCAAATCATAACACAGTGGTCGTCAACTATGTTTAACCCCGTGTTAAAAGCTTGGTGCATTACCGTTATTGTTGAGCAGAATCGACCTCATTGCACTCCGGGCAAACCCATAAGTGCTCAGTCTCCCTCAGCAAATGTTGAAGGGTTATGAATGATAACTGTTCCCGCAGCGCGCTTGTTGTATACACGACGTTGCATTGGAATTTCCTTGGCTTTCTACAATTTTTTTTAACTTTCAGATTACCCCTTTCCCATTTAAAATGCTTGAAATCGCCCCATTAATATGTAAAATGCAGGGGAGAATAAATGAATTCAGTATAAAGGATGAGAAAAAGGAAGCGCAGAATGTCAGACGGGCCTGCATGCCCAATTCTTAACAATTTGAAAATAAAGTTCGTTAGTTCGTTCGCCCGGAAAGTCTGATGATTGTTGTCGGTCGTTGCTAGGTAACAACAATATCTCGGAATTTTGCTAAGTAGCAACAATATCTTGGTATTTAGCGAGACCTGGGATCTGAAAAGTGACTTGTTTTTTTGATCAGGATGCTAACCGTTCGGCTGAATCAGATGTGGCTTTTGAATAAGGGCCCGATTTAGTCTCTGACAGTAACACTGATGAAACTGAATCTCGTGAAAGACGTAATGGTATTGCTGATAGATCAAACAAAGGAGGCGTTTCAATAAGGCGTACTCCTGCTGCAATTAGTAACTTAATATGAGTTCAAAAGTGTATTACTGAAGATATTTTGATAAAAACATTCAATGAATCAGCAAGTTTGTATCTGAAGGATACCAGTGTGCGGCAGTAAGGGCGGAGGATGGCAACACTGACCGGTTTCACAAATCTGGTTTTTCTTTACTCGAATATAAGTCGGTGGTACATGTTTTAAGGTCCAAAAAGGGAAAATATTTCTTGACATACTCGAGTACATTTGGTACTTAGTCGTTCATCTTCTACTCTGGGGTGTAGAAGTTCTTACGTGACAATTGTTACTATTGAAATTTACTTCCAGATTACTCAAAATTACCCCGTAATTTACGCCTAGTTGTCGTAATTGAAAGAAACGTCAAATGCATACAGATAAGAAGGCGATGCGATATAAACGAAAAAACAAAACAAACAAAAGAAAAACAACAAAAACTAAAACAAAAGCCCATAAGATATGAAGAAGAAGTAACTCTATCGGAGTGTACTATTACGACAAAATACAGTAAGTGTTGGACATACGTTATAGTGTTCGGGCCCAGTAACTCTATCGGAGTCTACTATTACGACAAAATACAGTAAGTGATGGACATACGTTATAGTGTTTGGGCCCATGGGCGGAAAAAAACCCCCACTGGTCCCTGATTACTGATTCAACATTAATATGCCATACACTGTACAATACCACACTGCTGTAGACCCTTGGGCAGCCCCGAAATGTTCACGTCCCTGCGTTACAGCCATTCTTTGACGGCGGAGACATCACTCGTTCACTAATTTCTTCCACAATAAAAAGTAGCACATGGTTCAATCACGTATGCTCCAATTCTTCTTCCATCCTCAACTCCATTCTGATAATGGCTAACGAATTCCATTCGGCATTCATTCATTCTCTCTCGCTACAAATCATATCTTTCCTCTTTTTCACAGACAGATTCTGGAATACGCTTAGAGGATGTACACACAGTCATCATTGTCAAGGTAAACTGCCTGTCCCGTGAAATCAGTCAATAAGCTGCCATGCTGATACATCACGATTACAAAGAAAGGACTAATAGTATTTTAATCTTTCACTCCGAACAACCAGTCGACACATATGTAAGCAATTTAGTATGTATGTTCGTGTGTGGGTGTCAGTGTGTGTATGTATGTATATCACTGAGTGTAAATATGTGTGTTTGTGCGGTCAGAAGATTAATAATGTATCTTTAAACAATCAGGAGGCGAGGAGAAGGGGGTGTACTGCGACGGAGAGAAACCATGGAAAGAGCTTTATTTGCAAATGGTTAACAGACAGGTAGATAGAACGAAAGATGGCAAAGAGACAAATAAAGACATGCAGACAGAGATAAACACAGGTAGATAGAGACAAGCACAGACATGTAGATAGAGATAGACAGATGAGCCCAGGTAGACACTGACAGGTAAAGAGAGAAAGACAAACACAGACAAGTAGATAAAGACAAACCCAGACAGAGATAAACACATACAGGGAGACATATGTTCCCAGGTCCCAAACACAGACAGGTAGAGAGAGAGAGAGAGAGAGAGAGAGATAGAGAGAGAGAGAGAGAGAGAGAGAAATAAAAAAAATAGACAACTAGACAGAGACAGACAAACGCAGCCAGGTAGACACGAGACAGGTAAACACACAAATGTAGACAAACATCCAAACACAGACATGCAGACAGAGACAGGTAAACACATAAACGTAGACAGACAGCTAAACACAGACAGGTAGACAGAAACAAATACTAACAGCTAGATACTGACACAAAATGACAGGCAGACAGACACAAACATAGACAGACAGAGCGACAAAACACTGACAGTTAAATGTTAATAAAAAATGATAGATAGACTGAGACAGAAACAGACTATTACAGTCATGTAGATAGAGACAGACAGATTGATAGACATTGTTTTACACACATACATATACACATGAGAGACAGACAGAGGTATATTTAGACATACTGTATTACTAAGCCACACGTATAGAGTCTTGAACTGCTACGGGTAGTTAAACAATACAGTACAGCAATGTCTACCATTTTACCTGTGTCCTCTCACACGCAGCACCCCACTCTCCCTGAGATTTGGCAGCTTCGAAGACACACCCCACTACGTTGTAAGCAACCAGGAATAGCAGGGGCGTGGCTGTGTACAAGGTGGCGGGCCTCAAAGACGGCCATGACTTGGAGACGACTATGCCGACTGCCAGCTTGTAGTAAAGAAGACGGTGGACAATGACCCACACACTGGCCGTGTAGGCACACAGCTGTTTGACTTTCCAGACCACACGCCGCTCGTTACTAGAATGGTTACCAAAGTGATCAAGCTACCAAGAAATCAACCACCATACCACAACGACAAACTTCATACTTCAATAACATATTTAAATAAAAATCAAATAAACCCACTTGTGAAAAAGAGCAAAGGTTTTAATGACTGAAACGCAATAAATTAATATACCGTGGTTCTCAACCGGGGGGCACGTATACCCATGAGGATATCACGAGATGTACATTGAGTACCTCGTGCGTTGTATCCAAAATGGCAGATTTTTATTATTTAGTTTTTAGTAAAATATGTAACTCCGCCAATGCCGGTCCCAAGCCCGGATGAAAAAGGAGGAGGGCGGCCTGCATGGAGGCCGTAAGGAGGCAGCCCCTCCACCATGCAAAGGCACAACAGGCCAATCACCTGTTTGCTTTAAATCATGATTACGCGAACTACAAGAGAGAAAACCGGACTGATTCTAAAGGCGACGAACTGGAACGGACTACGGACTACGACTTATGGAACTTGGAACACAAGAAGTATAAATGGGAAGGAAGAGGAGCTGGTGGAAGAGATGAGGAAAGCAAAACTAGAAATCCTGGCTATAACGGAAACGAAGAAAAAAGGACAAGGAGTCATGGATCTCGATGGCAACACGTTGCTCTACAGTGGTGTACCCATATCTGAAAGAGCTAAAGGGGGCGTGGGTTGCATTGTGGCCCAAAATCAAAAAGATAGTATCAAGGGATGGAACTTTGTCTCGGAGCGCATTATGGTTGTAAAACTAAAAGAAGGAGAAACCATAGTCAACCTGGTCATAGTGTATGGGCCAAATGAGGATGAGAGAGCAGAGGTCAAGGAGGAATTCTTCGAGCTGCTTCAAAGGACAGTGGATGACTGCCTAGATGAAGTTATTATGCTCGGAGATTTTAATGCCAGAGTTGGAAATGACCATGCTAGATGGGGTGGAGTTATCGGAAGATATGGAGAAGATACTCTCAATGACAATGGAAAGCGACTCCTTAGATTCTGCAGTGAGCAGAATCTGATCATTACAAACACAAAGTTCCCCCATAAGCGCATACATGCATACACTAGATGTGAACCAACCAAGAATGAGAAGTCAGTGATCGACTATGCCATTGTTCGGAGAAGCTCATTCAGATATGTCCGAGATGCAAGAGTCTGGAGAGGGCCAGAGATTGGAAGTGATCACTACCTGCTAACAATCAAACGAACAACTGAAAGAGTTGCTCAGCCTAGGAACTGCCCAACATCACGCAAGAAACCAAGTAAACAAGCAGGAGAAATGAGCATTAGGACCTACAAGCTGAGAGAGCCAGAAATTAAGACCAGATATCAGGGGCTTATTGCTACAGCAGTGAGCAACACAGAAGAACGACCTGATGACTTGGAAACCCTCTGGAATAAATTCAAGGATATCATAAAGACAGCTGCTGCAGAAGCATGCGGTGAAGTCCGACTTGGGAACCAGAGAAAGAGGACACCTTGGTGGACAGAGGAAGTCAAAGAGAAAACAAGAGAGAAGAAAATGCATGGAAACAATACTTAGGAGCTAAAAACACAACAGGACAAATGGAAAAATATAGAGAATATGTGACACTCAGAACAGAAGGAAAGAACAAAGTGCTAGCAGCAAAACAGAAGTCCTGGGAAGAATTTGGAGAAAAGCTAGAAAAAGATGCACAAGAAAACCAGAAATTGTTCTATAAGACCCTAAAGAACATGAGGAAAGAAAAACAATGCCCTCTCAAATTTATAAAGGACAAGCAAGGCAAATTGCTTACTGCCCCGAAGGAAGTAATGGAAAGATGGAAAGAATATTTCTCAGAACTCCTGGATGGTGAGCATGATGAAGCATCAGAAATGATAACCACTGACACAGAAGAAGAAACCAATGATGGTGAAGATGACATAAAGATGGAAGAACTGAGGGCAGCACTAGAGAAAATCAAGATGGGCAAAGCAGCAGGGCATGATGGTATAACACCAGGAATGGTTAAGTACATGGGAGCATCAGGCGACCTATTACTCTTAAAGGTCCTACAGGCAGCATGGTGCAACAAGACCATACCAAAGGATTGGGAGATTGCCATCATAACACCAATTTTCAAAAAGGGTGACAATCGACAATGTGGAAACCATAGAGGCATATCCCTTCTCAGTGTCCCTGGTAAAATCTACTCTAGAATCCTAGAGCAGAGACTCCGACGCCTAGCTGAGCCACAATTGGATGAGGTCCAGTGCGGATTCCGAGCAAACCGAAGTACTCAAGACCTAATCTTCACACTCAGACAGCTGAGTGAAAAGGCCCTTGAGTATAAGAGTGAGATCCATCTTTGTTTCATAGATCTGGAAAAGGCGTTTGACAGGGTCCCATGGAGCAAACTTTGGGACTGTTTGGCAAGGAAGAATATTCCAGCACCTCTGATTCATGCTATACAGAGCTTCTACAAGTCTTGCAGAAATTATGTGAGGACAGCAAACCATAAGTCAGAAGAGTTCAGGACCACCAGTGGTGTAAGACAAGGTGATATCCTATCACCTTACCTCTTCATACTCCTTATGGACGATGTCATCAAGGCATGTAAGGAGAGAACAAGAAAGTATTCAGTGGGGTACTGGAAGATGAGACAGGTCTATATTTCGGAGCTGGCATTTGCTGATGATGTTGCCCTGATTGCTAAATCAGAGGCACATCTCCAATCCAACCTGCAAGTCTGGAAGGAAGAGCTGGAGAAGAGAGGGATGGTCATAAGCAGCTCTAAAACAAAATCCATGGTGATATCACGAGAAGAAAGAAAACATCAGATTAAGTTGGGAGAACAGGTCCTGGAGCAGGTCGACCACTTTAAATATCTCGGAGCTATTATAGACCGAAAGGGAGGCATCAAAGAAGAGTTGGCCACTCGAAAAGCAGCGGCTGGGAGACTTTTTCAGGCCATAAATCGTGGATTCCTCAGCAAGAAAGAGGTTGGTAAGAAAACGAAGATGGCTGTATACCGCTCCACCTATGTCCCAGTCTTGACATATGGATGCGAGTCGTGGGCAATGACTACAACCCACAAAAGCCAGATCCAAACCTCAGAAATGAGGTATCTGAGCAAAGTGGTTGAAGTAACAAGAAGATACATGGTCCGCAACCAGACGATCCGTCAAGGCCTAAAATCCCATCCGCTGCAGACCCAAATAGAACAGTCCCAACTAAGATGGTTTGGCCATGTCTGCAGAATGGAAGAAGATCGGCTACCACGACAAGCATGGGAAACAAAGAGCCAGGGATCCAGACCTCCAGGACGACCCAGAGTCCGCTGGGAGGACAACATTAGACAATCTTTGAAGGACCGAGGACTAGAATGGAACCAGGCCAGGAAGAAGACAGCTGATAGAATGGTCTGGCGCTCTCTCTTCCAAACCTCTACACCTCACGGTAGAAGGGGAATGACTAAGTAAGTAAGTAAGTAAGTAAGTAAAATATGGGGGAATGACTAAGTAAGTAAGTAAGTAAAATATGTATCAGTTGACAGCAACATCATTTAGATTAGAGATCACAGTTTCTTAACCTGTGCTCCACGGACCCTTTGAGGTATATGAATGGATTTTTTGGGGGTCTGTTTACATAGCCTAACAATTTGAATTTTATTTTCACTAAAACTTGGACTCAAATAGGGAGCCGCGGTAGCATAGTGGTTAGTGCACTGGCTTCCTAGCGCAGTGGTCTATGGTTCGATCCCCAGATGAGGCGGAAAAATTTTTAGGCCACAAACGGCTCCTGGGTTGACCCAGCCCCAAATGGGTACCAGAGCTACTCTGGGAAGGTTAAGGCGGCCGGCGTGATGCCGACCACATCACCCCTCGTGTGCCGACGGTCAAGATAATATGGGCCTAACACCATATTCCCAATATGCCTCAATGGGCGTGTAACGGGTTCCTTTACCTTTACCTTTGGACTCAAATACATTACCGTTGATTTTTACATTTAAGAGAAATATTAATCTTTTTATTTATTGTTCTTATATTTCAGTTTGACTGTATCCAAGCTTAACCATATTTTTAGTAAAATTGACTATTTATATGAACAAATGTTAATTATATATACATTTTTATTTTTTTAATAACAAGGAATCTGTAGCCTTCTACGGACAATCAAAGGTGTCCGTAGTGTTCACCAGACAATCAAAGGCGTCCGTGTTCACCTGACAATCAAAGGCGTCCGTGTTCACCAGACAATCAAAGGCGTCCGTGTTCACCAGACAATCAAAGGCGTCCGTGTTCACCAGATAATCAAAGGCGTCCGTGTTCACCAGACAATCAAAGGCGTCCGTGTTCACCAGACAATCAAAGGCGTCCGTGTTCACCAGACAATCAAAGGCGTCCGTGTTCACCAGACAATCAAAGGCGTACGTGTTCACCAGACAATCAAAGGCGTCCGTAGCCTCCACCAGACAATCAAAGGCGTCCGTGTTCACCAGACAATCAAAGGCGTCCGTAGCCTTCACCAGACAATCAACGGTGTCCGTAGTTTTCACCAGACAATCAAAGGTGTCCGTAGTTTTCACCAAACAATCAACGGTGTCCGTAGTTTTCACCAGACAATCAACGGTGTCCGTAGTTTTCACCAGACAATCAACGGTGTCCGTAGTTTTCACCAGACAATAAAACGTGTCCGTAGTTTTCACCAGACAATCAACGGTGTCCGTAGTTTTCACCAGACAATCAAAGGTGTCCGTAGTTTTCACCAGACAATCAACGGTGTCCGTAGTTTTCACCAGACAATCAACGGTGTCCGTAGTTTTCACCAGACAATCAAAGGTGTCCGTAGTTTTCACCAGACAATCAACGGTGTCCGTAGTTTTCACCAGACAATCAAAGGTGTCCGTAGTTTTCACCAGACAATCAACGGTGTCCGTAGTTTTCACCAGACAATCAACGGTGTCCGTAGTTTTCACCAGACAATCAAAGGCGTCCGTAGCCTTCACCAGACAATCAAAGGTGTCAGTAGTTTTCACCAGACAATCAACGGTGTCCGTAGTTTTCACCAGACAATCAAAGGTGACCGTAGTTTTCACCAGATAATCAAAGACGTCCGTAGCCTCCACCAGACAATCAAAGGCGTCCGTAGTTTTCATCAATCAAAGGTGTCAGTTTTCACCATACAATCAAAGGTGTCTGTAGTTTTCACCAGACAATCAAAGGCGTCCGTAGCCTCCACCAGACAATCAAAGATGTCCGTAGCCTCCACCAGACAATCAAAGGCGTCCGTAGCATCCACCAGACAATCAAAGATGTCCGTAGCCTCCACCAGACAATCAAAGGTGTCCGTAGCCTTCACCAGACAATCAAAGGTGTCCGTAGCCTCCACCAGACAATCAAAGGTGTCCGTAGCCTTCATCAGACAATCAAAGGTGTCCATAGCCTTCACCAGACAATCAAAGGTGTCCGTAGCCTTCACAAGCCAATCAAAGGTGTCCGTAGCCTTCACCAGACAATCAAAGGTGTCCATAGCCTTCACCAGACAATCAAAGATGTCCGTAGCCTTCACCAGACAATCAAAGGTGTCCGTAGCCTCCACCAGACAATCAAAGGTGTCCGTAGCCTTCATCAGACAATCAAAGGTGTCCATAGCCTTCACCAGACAATCAAAGGTGTCCGTAGCCTTCACAAGCCAATCAAAGGTGTCCGTAGCCTTCACCAGACAATCAAAGGTGTCCGTAGCCTTCACCAGACAATCAAAGGTGTCCGTAGCCTTCACCAGACAATCAAAGGGGTCCATGACACACGAACGGTTAAGAACACCTGTTCTAAACGAATTATGCATACATTTTGAAATGACTATTTATACTATTACGAGGATAGAGGGGAGTAGTAGAAGTTCGGACTTACAGCTAAATATCTTACGCGACAGCGCGATTAGCAGAGCAATTGAAAAAAAAAAAAAAAAAAAAACCACACATCCACACAAATAGTAATACGTCTTACAAGGGGAAGGACAAGAAAAACCTACGTTGCGAGTGAGTAGGGATCGAAGAGGGAAGGTTAACCCGGTCCCAAAAATGCTGTGCTCAAGTCGGATGTGTCGGCCGAAAGGCGCAAATATCGCAGCTTTGCTGTAAACGACACAACGCAACCAACGTCCTTTTCAGGACGAACAAAGAAGAAAAAGAAACGCTTTGTCTGTACTCTAGAGACGTCAAGTCTACAGTAGGGTAAGATCGTCTAGAATTACTGGAACCAACAAAGCTGTTTGATCTTCACGTGCCGTGCTGACTGGCGGAGACCATCAAACTGTCTCTCCACAACTTCATGTCTTTAGCATCATCAATTCTTTCTTTCTTCCCGAGCAAAACTCTAATTTCAAACTGCCCAGTATATGTTCCTCCTTGTCGTCCAACAATGACCTATTTGGGTTTACAGTGTGACTTGAGGATTCAGTGTCAAATAAAGAGGCTAACGTCCCTTATCTGGCGAGAAGGTGTTGCCATTTATAGTTGGGTGGGTTCCGCTGTTTGGGATAACCGTATAGAAATTTAATTTTTTTTTTTAAGCTGTCACTTCCATCCCAATTCTCCCCTGACAGAGCAGACAATCTACATATGCTTGATGTTGTTGTTGTTGATGTATCCAGCGGCCATGGGAACAAGGCCCTTTGGCACCAACATATGCTTGATAAAAAATATTAAAAAACAATTTTAAACACACGTTTTTAATGCACTAAAAACCAAAAAATAATTTTTCAAGGAGTTTATAGCTTGCAGTTAAAAAATCTAACAACAAAAAGCGTGGGGCGCTTTAAGCGCTTATCATATATTTTATTCATAAGCGTCTATAGCACGTTTCACTAGCTTTGCCCAACTTCAAAATGCTATATCTCAGCGAATATATAACGCATATAAGTGAAATTTTGTGTGTGAATTTGAATTAAATTTTTCATTAAAATGCAGCCATTGGTTTCAATTTTCGTTTCTTTGCGATATAATATCAAAAGTCTACTTGCCAACACACATCACACACACACACACATTTTGAAATGTCTACAGTAAATTATACGACATCATTTGCACATAATTGGTTTATTAAACAATTGGCATGATTTTAGCGTGAAATTGCGTGAAATTGCACTTCTTGAACATAAAACAGTTCATATCCGGTGTTACGCACACATTGTCAATCATAGGTGTGTCTACAAAAAGTATTGTGTGGTTAAGTAGGAAAATGAGTCTGCGAGTACATTTTATGACATTACAACTAATCACAAATAGGATTTTTAAGTATTTCTGCAATGAAGCTACTCGTGGAAAACTATATCATTCTATTTCAAACCCACAAAAGAGGACTATTCATGCCTTGGGGATAATCAAACGATCATTGCACCGCTGGATAGCGACATCTGAAATTTCTAATTCCAGTGTTTTACACACGAAAATTAGGCCAAGAGTGGTGGATAATTTTGACAGAGAATGGATCCGCAGAGAAATTTGCAATATGTTTCACAATAATGAGGCAGTGACTTTAAGGAAATTGAAAATTTGGTTAAGAAAGAATAATGACATTGATATTTCCAAATCTACGCTATGGAGGACTATTATGAGTTTGGGATTCACTTTTAGAAAAATGTTGGTGGTAGAAACCTTATTTGTGAGAAGCCTCATATAGTTGCAATGACAAGCAAATATTTACGCGAGGTCAGAGAAATGAGAAGAGATTGTTATGATTTTGTGTATTTAGATGAAACTTGGATCAATGCGCACCACAGTAATGAACGAGAATGGCAATCATCTGATGGGACAACTAAGAGACTAGTACCAAGTAGCAAAGGACAGCGCCTAATAATTGCACATCCAGGAAGCAGCCATCATGGGCTTCTAAATAATACTGAACTCATATTTGTTTCAAAATCCACAGATAATAGGGATTATCATACAGAGATGAATGGCAAGATATTTCAAGATTGGATTGTGAATCATGTACTTCCTTCCTTGGATAGACCGTAGTGTTTGATAATGGACAATGCTTCATATCACAACGTTGTGGCACCAGAATATAAAGTTCCTAATTCATCAAGTACTAAAGATGTAATAAAGATTTGGCTGACCATAAACAACATTCCATTCAACGAAATGTCACTGAAGCCTGAATTACTTGGAATTGTAAAAAAGACACAGCATACAAAGATATTTCACATAGACAAGGCAATCCATGAATGTGACGTACGTCTAGTTTGTCAAGTGAATTTTCCCTGATTTGATGGATGATTAAAGGGACTTTAGCTTTTCATAACATTAGAATCCCTGAACATCAGTATTGTTGTAACTTTTCATCAACGAAGAGTAGCGGCTAGGATCAAAGCAGTCAAGAAGATCCCCAGAACAGAGAAGCAGAAGTTTAGCATCTCCGTACGAACACTGAACCGTTCGCAAGACGGACACGAGTGGTCAGAAGAAAGCTTCATGCAGACTTCGCACTTCTGTGGCCACCGGCAGACTTGCCCGAAAGATGGAACGCTCAGCGTAGCGGATACGATCTGAGGAATCAGGAAACTCACCGCGAACGAGGCTAGTCTCGCCGGAATTTCACATGCTCGTGCGAGCAGCCTGAAACGAACGTAGATCGGAAGCCAGTTGGGCCATCGTGGTTAGCATGGCGGCTAAATAACTTCGACTTCCCCTGGGAACTGAAGAGGCGCGAAATTTTCACATGTACCATTTATCTTGCCTTTCTAATAGATAAATACAGAATCTGAAAAGGGCAACGGATCATTCATTCTGACAGAATTCTAAGATTCACTAGCATATAGCTAAATTCCTGCTAGATTTCATCTAAATTGTTGGCTATTGGAGTGAAATTCTTTTCTGTGCAGACGGTAATTTATACATTAGCTTCGAGTGATCAGTGGTCTAGTTATTTCATATTTAGTTCACTGGATTGTGGTGTAAATTTAACCATATTAAATAAGCCCATCTTTAAAGTTCTAGTGCCAACTAAATGTTACATCTATAAGTTTATTTCCTAATACAATAGCCGCTTAAGGGAATTATAACTTTAATACAGTTTAGTTCTGTATAAATAGATGTGCTTTCAACTATTAACCTCACGGGGAGTTTTTTTGTTCTCTCTTGCTTTATTAATTGAAGATGCGAGTGCAGAAAATAGGTAAACGGTAAATGTATCGCGCGTTAGATTTTAATATGATTTTATTGTATTTCATGTTTTTTCTATTGCATCCAGAATGATCTTTTGAACCTCGCATCCCAGCAATTAAGCAGCAATTAAGCAGCAATGAAACATCATTTAAGCAGCAATTAAGCAGCAATGAAACATCATTTAAGCAGCCATTTCGCAGCAATAATATATATCTAGAGTCTTGCCGACTCAGTTCGATTACTCCAGTGACTTATGAACATATTTGAAATTAAATCTTTGTGGCGATCCTGACAAGCTATCTGAAGTATACAGAAACAAAGCAAACCCAAAGACTATTTTAAAATCCCAATTCATAAAGTCGTTTTTTTATAATTATCAAACTGGAAGAAGAACAGTCAACAGTAGCAATATTTTACTCACTGCTCTATTCGTGAAGAAGAACATAGATTTCCTTGACACTGTCTGTCAAGCATAATCATTGGATTTTACCAACCCCCTGAAGAACTTACCTCAGTGTTTTTTGTAGTTTGTGACATTACGGTAAAAGAAAGTTATCTCCACCAGCTGTGCCAATCTTAGACACCACACCATTCCTCACATCTAGCCAAGTGCCTGTGCCATTCTTTAGGAACTTTATCTAATAAACAAACAGTACCGTTAAACTTCAACGTCCAGCGATTTCGGGACACTTTGTTAACTTCAACAACCCGCTAATCTGGGGCTGTACACGGAAGAAAATACTTTTACCTAAGCCAAGGTTTAGTGCTGTTTTTTTTTTATGTATTTCCTATGAAGTGCCAGAATTCACCATTTGGTAAGTCTGTGTGTGTGTGACTGTGTGCTGGCCAGCCAAGCGTGTTTTTTTTAATGAAAAAAAGAGATTTAATCTTTTTTACCCTTATAATTAGTTCAACCTAGTATTAAGGTGTACTGTATTAATTGTACGGGATTTCTCCTAGCGGGATTATTTAACTGTGAGCATTCCCCCCTCCCGGGAAAAATTGGTTGATTAAAGGGAAACATTTGATGAACCCTAGCTTTTCCTTTACCCCTTATTACTGTAACCCCCTTGATCAGAGTAATAAATTTACCATTGGGTTAAATTGCCTATCTCTGATCATCATCATCCCCCCCCCCCCCCCTCTCGTCTTTGGGACCCGGTCTTTTCTGTTAGTAAATACAAGCGGGAAAAGGTGCATTGGATACTTCTCCTCAGAAACCCTCCCCCCTGTTATTTTTGTGTTTTGTAACCCATGATTTCTGACTGTACATTGATACTTACTTGTAACTTGATTTTATGATAATAAAAGTATTAAAAACTTTATTAGCATTGGTGTCGGCTGGCCCAAAACCCAAACATTTCCCATATTTTGTTATCGTAGTGTGTATACATGTACGTTGCGCGCGTCAGAATCACCAAATCGGTGTGTGCGCATGAGCGACTGGAACTGACAAACAACTGTTTGTTCAGAAGAGTGGTAGGAATAGTTTTTGAGAGACAAATATTGTCGTAATAAGAGACTGTCCTTACTCTTCCCCCAGCCCTTGTGAATCTACTACCTCACTTTCCTAAATCTTTATTCTCACAGAGCCTTCACTATCATTCTACACTCTAAAGGACCAATATCCATCAGAACTCTCTCAGATAAAAATTACGACAATGAACATGGTCACAGATGTTTAAGATTGCCTCCTTACCATTCTCACTTAAACCCAATAGAATTAGTATGGGCTAAAATTAAGGAACAGGTAGCAACAGAAAATAGAACGTTCAAATTAAAAGATGTTGAAATACTTATAAAAGCCGCCATCTCCAATATAGCCAGGGATTATTGGAAGAAATGTGAGAACCATGTGTTACAAGAGGAAGAGGAATATGGGAAGAATGATGGTTTGTCCTTCATTCAGCCGAGATTAATTATCAATTTCTCAGAGACATCTGATTATGATTCGGATGAAGTTTAATTTCTTTAAAGATAACCTTACCGTTATTTACAAGCACATTAGAGGAGCAACGTTCCATTATGATATTTATGAACCGCAAAGAGGTGATACATATTGAAATAATTAGATCAAGGAAGGACCAGTTTGGTAGCGCATTAAATGTCAATGACAAACAATGTCACGAGTATCTCGCATGCAGATCATTTAAGAAATATGCTTCAACAGGTATTCATATGCAAACGTGATGGCCACATAATTGTAATAGTAGACACGCCTATGCCTAATCAATTCACAGAATCTGTGCATGAAGTGGTAAAATTTCTTTTCTCGATACACAATAATTAGAATGCAGACAAAGATCAAAGGATTTCATCCGTTTATGGGAACTGGACAAGATGCACAGATATAAAGTATATATTTGTTGGGTCTAATCCAATATAACATCGTATGCAAAAAATGGCATTAATACGTTGGACGGTTAATCAGATAATTACATTTGTTTGAGGGCAAAGCTAGTGAAACGTGCCATAATGAAGTATAAAGCAGAAGTTAATTTCATGCAGAATCAGCGACCCACGCTTTTTGTCAATTTGATGTTACATTTTTTGACTGCAAGCTATAAAATCCTTGAAAAATTATTTTTGGGTTTCTAGTGCATTAAAAGCGTGTGTTTAAAATGTTTTCTTTTCTTTTTTTCTTCTTTTAAGTGTTAGAAAAATTATGACATACTAAAACAAACAATATGTTTACTTATTGTAAATCTGGTCTAAAATTTCTTAAGCAATCCATTTCTTTTAGAGCGTCAATATTACACGGCTTTGTGCCAGTTAATTTGGTGCAAACAATTTCTTCAATTTTAAGGCCATCTAGAGATCGAACTCGACTTTTCCTTGATTCATAATTTTATAATTTGGATTGTTTCCCTTGATTTAGCTAGACACTGAGTACTGCCCTGTTTTACGCATATAAAAAATAAAGCACACTCCGTACTCTTGAATTTTTAATTAACTTGATTATGGCCCCTGATTTGTTTACATTTCTTTACGAAAAACTTTAATTACTCATAATGTCATAATTACAATATTAAATTATTAAATAATTGACTGATTATTGTATTGTCATCAGGAATACACAACTATGCCAAGTTTCAGACCTATTGCTCATCTGGAAGTTATTGAAAAATCGATTGCAAGATTTGAAAGTGACATGGAAGTGACATACAAGTGAAGTTAAATAAAAGCGTGTAAAAACTGGCTCTTTTTAATATTTGTAAACCTCTTCAGCAAGCAAAAATGTAGGATCTGATTTGTACAATCTTGCAACTACTCAAGTACAGAACAAGCGAATACATGTTAGCGTCATCTCAATCCTACTTTTAAAAAAAATCAAAAAAAAGGGCAAAAAAAAAAAAAACTAAAAAAAAAAAATACCAAAAAAGAAAACTTCTCTTATAATGAGAATGGAATACATTTATAAAACACTATTTGTATAGCAATGTTTTTTTTATACAGAATATGCAACATGGGAAGGTACTGAGTATAAAATACAACTCCTAGATATTTTGTTCTTTCTGTAATTCTTTCTTACTCTCAGCTCATCAAAGAGTATAGGTCTTAAAGAAATCTGTGTCAGCTCCTCCCTGTCCTGTGTCATCCACCTCAAGATGTTTACATGTCTGCTTTAACCCTTCCATTTATGTCTCCAGTTCTCTTTTAAATGTGGTTTTTGTTTCGGGCTTTGTCTACCTCCCTTACCCTGGGAAGTCCAGAACAACTACTGCATGGTAACAGATTTTCTCAATTTTTTTTGGTCCTATCCATCGCTAACGTTATCTTCTCATCTCTTGTTCCACTGGCACTTGTCTGGTTCTTGTCATCTCTTGTTCCACTGGTACTTGTCTGGTTCTTGTCATCTCTTGTTCCACTGGCACTTGTCTGGTTCTTGTCATCTCTTGTTCCACTGGCACTTGTCTGGTTCTTGTCATCTCTTGTTCTACTGGCACTTGTCTGGTTCTTGTCATCTCTTGTTCTACTGGCACTTGTCTGGTTCTTGTCATCTCTTGTTCCACTGGCACTTGTCTGGTTCTTGTCATCTCTTGTTCCACTGGCACTTGTCTGGTTCTTGTCATCTCTTGTTCTACTGGCACTTGTCTGGTTCTTGTCATCTCTTGTTCCACTGGCACTTGTCTGGTTCTTGTCATCTCTTGTTCTACTGGCACTTGTCTGGTTCTTGTCATCTCTTGTTCTACTGGCACTTGTCTGGTTCTTGTCATCTCTTGTTCCACTGGTACTTGTCTGGTTCTTGTCATCTCTTGTTCTACTGGTACTAGTCTGGTTCTTGTCATCTCTTGTTCCACTGGCACTTGTCTGGGTCTTGTCAACTCTTGTTCTACTGGTACTTGTCTGGGTCTTGTCAACTCTTGTTCTACTGGTACTTGTCTGGGTCTTGTCATCTCTTGTTCTACTGGTACTAGTCTGGTTCTTGTCATCTCTTGTTCCACTGGCACTTGTCTGGGTCTTGTCAACT
Organism: Oreohelix idahoensis; assembly: GCA_024509875.1. Classification (NCBI taxonomy): domain Eukaryota; kingdom Metazoa; phylum Mollusca; class Gastropoda; order Stylommatophora; family Oreohelicidae; genus Oreohelix; species Oreohelix idahoensis. Next base: position 300,979 of record JAMPIV010018058.1, on the reverse strand, counting down.
CTTGTTCTACTGGTACTTGTCTGGGTCTTGTCATCTCTTGTTCTACTGGTACTTGTCTGGGTCTTGTCATCTCTTGTTCCACTGGTACTTGTCTGGTTCTTGTCATCTCTTGTTCTACTGGTACTAGTCTGGTTCTTGTCATCTCTTGTTCCACTGGCACTTGTCTGGGTCTTGTCAACTCTTGTTCTACTGGCACTTGTCTGGGTCTTGTCAACTCTTGTTCTACTGGCACTTGTCTGGGTCTTGTCAACTCTTGTTCTACTGGCACTTGTCTGGGTCTTGTCAACTCTTGTTCTACTGGCACTTGTCTGGGTCTTGTCATCTCTTGTTCTACTGGCACTTGTCTGGTTCTTGTCATCTCTTGTTCCACTGGCACTTGTCTGGTTCTTGTCATCTCTTGTTCCACTGGCACTTGTCTGGTACTTGTCAACTCTTGTTCCACTGGCACTTGTCTGGGTCTTGTCATCTCTTGTTCCACTGGCACTTGTCTGGTTCTTGTCATCTCTTGTTCCACTGGCACTTGTCTGGTTCTTGTCATCTCTTGTTCCACTGGCACTTGTCTGGTTCTTGTCATCTCTTGTTCTACTGGCACTTGTCTGGTTCTTGTCATCTCTTGTTCCACTGGCACTTGTCTGGTTCTTGTCATCTCTTGTTCCACTGGCACTTGTCTGGTTCTTGTCATCTCTTGTTCCACTGGCACTTGTCTGGTTCTTGTCATCTCTTGTTCCACTGGCACTTGTCTGGTTCTTGTCATCTCTTGTTCCACTGGTACTTGTCTGGTTCTTGTCATCTCTTGTTCCACTGGCACTTGTCTGGTTCTTGTCATCTCTTGTTCCACTGGTACTTGTCTGGTTCTTGTCATCTCTTGTTCTACTGGTACTTGTCTGGTTCTTGTCATCTCTTGTTCCACTGGTACTTGTCTGGTTCTTGTCATCTCTTGTTCCACTGGTACTTGTCTGGTTCTTGTCATCTCTTGTTCTACTGGCACTTGTCTGGTTCTTGTCATCTCTTGTTCTACTGGTACTTGTCTGGTTTTTGTCATCTCTTGTTCTACTGGTACTTGTCATCTCTTGTTCCACAGGCACTTGTCTGGTTCTCATCTCTAGTTCCACAGGCACTTGTCTGGTTCTCATCTCTAGTTCCACAGGCACTTGTCTGGTTCTCATCTCTAGTTCCACAGGCACTTGTCTGGTTCTCATCTCTAGTTCCACAGGCACTTGTCTGGTTCTTCTCATCTCTTGTTCCACAGGCACTTGTCTGGTTCTTCTCATCTCTTGTTCCACAGGCACTTGTCTGGTTCTTCTCATCTCTTGTTCCACAGGCACTTGTCTGGTTCTTCTCATCTCTTGTTCCACAGGCACTTGTCTGGTACTTGTCATCTCTTGTTCCACAGGCACTTGTCTGGTTCTTCTCATCTCTTGTTCCACAGGCACTTGTCTGGTACTTCTCATCTCTTGTTCCACAGGCACTTGTCTGGTACTTCTCATCTCTTGTTCCACAGGCACTTGTCTGGTTCTTGTCATCAGTTCAACATTGGTGACCTTGTCATACCATTTCAATCCTTCTGTTCTATGCAAGCCCCCATTTATGAAAGTCCATAATTTCTTACTTGTTGTTGTTGTTGTCCATGTTTCAGAGCCATACAATAGGATTGACTTGACATTTGAGTTGAAGATTTTACATTCTGTGTTGGACTTGACTTCTCGTAATTTTGTTTTCTTTAACCCCGTAACAAATTAAAATGTAACATGCTTAAAGAACATGGAAGATTAGACCCAAATATAAATACATACATAAATAAATAAAAGCACTGCGCCACGACATAAAAAGCACACTCAAAAAACAAAGGAACAAGAAATGTCCCATCTAAAAAAAAAGGCGGGCACTATTCATCATCACCATCTTCCTATGCGTCCTTTCCAAGCATGAAGCCGCAACTGTAGCTGGTCTCCTTACAGGAAACCTGCCCCAAGAAGTCACATACACTTGTAGCTGTGGTATCTGTGGCAATTTGTTTACACGATGAGGTTGTCAGGTGAGATAACAACAACGTAATATGAGCAAATGTTGTGGAGTAACGGCATGTTCGAAATATACACAGCAGCAACAAATGAAGTGATCTGAGCATCTAGTCACGAGGACAAAATGATCAACCGCCATCATGAGCCTAACTGACCATCCATCAGAATGTTGGACAGATACAAGAACACGCGTATGTGTGATCTGGGCATCTAGTCGCGAGGACAAAATGATCAACCGCCATCATGAGCCTAACTGACCATCCATCAGAATGTTGGACAGATACAAGAACAAGCGAATGTGTGATCTGGGCATCTACTCGCGAGGACAGAATGATCAACCGCCATCACGAGCCTAAATGACTAGACATCAGAATGTTGGACAGATACAAGAACAAGAAAATGACGGATTCAGGTTGATGCTGAAGCACGAGAGGAAGTTATATAGTCACGCAGAAATGACGCATTATGAGGACATTGGATGTGTTCGCTGAAGGCCAATGTTCCTTTAGGAGCTAAAGGGTATTGATCGATCTATCCTTTCTTTGTCACCTATTAGTTTCATTTACCACTGTGGCCCCCCTGATATTCACTGTTAGATGGAAAAAGGTACTTTACCACCTTACCGTGGTCCCCTAGAAATATAGCATGGCCTCCTGGTGGGTCTTATGGCCTACGTTGAGAACCACTCATTTACAACATCGGTTCATGCATCTACTATGGTTATACTACAACACACATAACTAAAGGCAGGGAGGGTAACTCAGTACAGTATAATATCTGATACAACACACGTAAAATTGACAATAATTACAAGTGCATGCGGCTTAAGTTACACCAATCTAATACTGAAAAATGTGTGGCAAATAAACTGTAAGCCAAAAATGAAATGAAGATAGACACAAGAAGACCAATGGCAATCTAAGCGCTTTCCACAGTCACAAAAGTCATGACATTCAACAGCCAAATGTTCGGCAAATGAGATTAAATCAGTTGACGTTTTTTTTTCTCTCCCCTGCCCGCATGCTCTATCTTTAAAAAAAGGGTGCAAATATCAAGAACATTCTCACTTATGTAGTGTAGAGCCGTGTCTCACGCCTGCTTAGCAAAGACTTTAAACTGCACGGACCAAACATGAAGAAAGCTAATACCGGTATATGCAATCCAATGCAAAGTCAAACACATATTTTTTTTTAAAAATTAAAAATAAAATAAATCAATAAAAATACTAAGCAGCTGCGGTGTAGAAGAAAAAAAAAAAAAAAAAAAAAAAAGGAGAAAGGTAACCATCTAACTGAACGCGAGTGGCTGAGTGATTACATCACTTACTTCTAGAGGCAAAGTTGCCGTGTTTGAAACCAGGTAGCGACACGGCGTTCATTTTCTCCGTCCTACATTCGTTTATTTTCCGTATTCTTCCTTGAACTCTTTTCTCACGGCATAATTTCGCCTCCGACCTCTTTTTCTCGGCATAATTCAGCCTCTGCCGCCTTCTTTATTTCTCGTTTAATTATACTATGCTAAAGATATTACATCATGTGATGACCTACCGTGGAGAATATGTTAATTACATCTCCCTATGAAACCCCCACATTTGCCTCATCTGACACTTCTAGCTAGCCATACTCGCTTTGCATACTGCATGTGATCAGATTTTACATCTAAGTGTCACAGACGAACTCAGCTGGCCCTGAATCGTTGTAGCACGACCCTTTGTAGCGACCCTTCGTTAGCACCAGAGCCCCCGAATAATTTTGGTAACTCTTCATCAAACGGGAATTTAATTTCACCTGGACTCATTAGCTATGCAACCGTTCCACGCAGATGGCCAACACGTTGGCTGATTAATATGTGGACAGTTTATCTACCGTTCATTCTGGTCATCGCATTGATTTAAGGAGAGATTAAATCACGCCCACGGACATCGCCTGAGCAATGATATGAAGTTATTTTCACTAACTTGGCCAGTGGGGGCGTTGCCTACATCAAACAGAGAGAGCGGAACAGGATCAAACAGACACGGAAGTGGTTTTAGGAACGTTGAGCGGGAGACATCAAAAGCAGTAGTGGTCCCGGAAACGAGACGCAAGTTCCCTGGCGGAATCTTCGCACCTCTATGTTAAGCGCTGAACCGATCGAAGACAAATCGGACGCAACGAAACCAAGGGACGGCACCTCTCTTTATTCTGTCGGTCAGATTCCCTAAAGTCCCCTGAGATCTAAAAAGGTGTCAAGTCTATCATGTCCCACTCAACTGAAACTCAATTTTAAATATATACAGACCACTAGAAAGCCAGGCTATCATTCAGTGCCAGAGATTTTTAAGATTCACTAGCTATTAGTAGAAAGTTGCTAGATTCCCATCTGAAATTGGTGGCTACAAATTGGAGTGTTTCTTTTCTGTGCACGGTATAATATATTTGTTAAAGTGATCAGTGGTCTAGTGCTTTCATTTTATTTCACTGGATTTTGTGTTTATTTAATCTATTTAATTATTAAACTCATCCCAAAAGTTCCAGTGGTAAATGTAATGATATATCTATTATAACATTTCCAAAGATAATAGATGTTTAAATGTTAAAGTAACTTTTAAAGTCGCGAAGGAATTTATAATTAATAAATTTAGTTAAGTCCTATATATAAAGATGTGTATTTTAACCATTAGACTCGTGACGTGTTTTCTTAAATACATAATTAAATACGCGAGTGTATATATATATATATAGCCTTAACGGTAAATTTATCGCGCGTTAAGAATATTATTTGATTTTTGAAGTATGATTATGATTGTCATGGGTTTTATATCTTTTTCTCTAGAATGGTCACCTTTGCGATCCCAGCATCATTAATAAATCATACAGAGAGTTTCCATACTCGGTTCTTAAACTTCCAGACAGTTTGATGAGACATTTTTTTAAAAATTTAATCTTGTGGCGGTCCGGTGCGGCCTAACGGTCATAATTACATGAAAGAAAGCCTACCCAAGAACATTTAAAATATTATCATCAAATTTAAATTTCAATCTGTGAGATAAACTGGAAGATGAACAGTGCCAGTAGCAATAATTTATGTACGGCTCTAAATGTGAGAGGATACCGATTTACCTGACTGTGACCGAGCCTAGTTTTTCCTCACTGGATTAAAAACTTTACCGGTCAGTGGCTATCATCACACACTGAAGGATTATACCATCACCTCATTTTTCACCCCTATGTCGAACTGCGTCAGTGCCATCCCATAGACTCGTTTCTTTATAATAAAAACACAAGAACTCTTAGAACTTCAAGTCCGGCGATAAGCAGGAATATTTGCTCTCAGTGAAACCTCGCATTATCTGGGGCGGGACATAGAAGGACTAGACAGTTTTCACCTGTAAAGAGTTTAATTACTGTGTATATCATGCTATGGATTGTCTGATGCTGCAATCGGTAAGTGTGTGGTGTATATGAGTGTGGATCCTCACAGAGTGTATGAATGACAGGAGATTTATTTTTGCAAAACCCTTTGTTAACTTGCCTACCGGGTAATACGTTTTTCTGTATACCCGGCATTGTTCCTTTAAGTGGGATAATTTGTTAACTCTGTTCCATCCCCCCTCCCCCTTTTTTTCCCTTTGCTTAGTAAAGGGAAGACACAATTGGGATAACAGTATTTTGTCTACCACCATAACTAATATTGTAACACCTCTTTCAGAGTAATTAACTTCATTGTTAGGTTTCATTACCTATGTTCCTGATAACTATCTATCTTGGGACTGGGTTTACTTTTGTCTAATAAGCGGGAAGGGCTTAGTCGATACCAATCTTCTTTACCCCATCCTCACCTTGTTAATTGTATTTTCTGTACTTTTTTTTGTAACCTGTTGGATGTTGTGATTGAGTTTAAATGCTAATAAACAGCATAAACATATATAGTACTGTGTGGTGGACTACCAAGGCCCAAATCCCTCATATTTGTTTAAGATAGTTGTATCCACGTCGTCTGTGTGTCTGAAGCACCAAATCGGTGTGAGCGCAGATGTGTGTCTGGAAAACTGGCAAATAATTGTTTGACCAGGAGAGTGGAAGAGAAGATTGAGAGAAACGATTTGTCGTAAATAAGTCTGTCTTTACTCTCCTCCAGCACTCTGTGGAGCATCATATTCACTCGCTAACCTTTTCCTATCACTGAGCCTTTCATCATCAGTCTACACTCTAAACCGGACTACTATTTCTAAGACTCTTTCTCTCAAAATAAATTTACGACAATATTTGGCTGGCTCGCCGGGATAAAGATATTTTGAGTCTGATCTAGTCTGGGTCTAACTAGATAGAGTGTGAGTGATCTGTCTTTGTGATTTAGGGAAATAAATAAATAACTAATTACACCCCTAGACAACGGGTCGTCCACACAGCATACTTATAGGTTGTTTTATTTCCACAGCAGTAGAAAGTACGGATAATCATAAATTCGGGTTGCTAAATTATCCTCTGGCGGAGTAAAATTAAATTTTTTTCTTTATAAGATTTGCTGGGATTGCGTGACTGGTGTTACAGTCACTAAAGGTTTTTTGAAGTTACTAGAATTGAGCTTAGCTAAAGACGCCTTGGTCTGACTTTTTAAGTCTTGTTAACACGTCTCTTCTCATAAAATTGACTTCAGGGACGGAGTTTGTTGTTAGAGAATTAAAATTTCAGGTAAAAAAATTGTTTTTTATTTTTTTCCCTTTTAAATTGTTTTAATATAAATCTTTCTCTACTGTTAGTAATAGTAGATTTTTTTCTAGTGTAACTTACCAATTAATTGGCATAGTTGCTTGTGTTAAGAGTCTTAAGTGACAATAATAGCGGCGATAAGTTAACACACGAGGTCAGTAAGCAAATTTTTTTTTACTTTGGTTTTTTCTCGTAGCGGCTTTGATTTTTTTCCCTTCTTGTTCTTTCTTAATACTCTCTAATAGTAGAAGCATCCAGTTCTTCAATCATGGCAGAGAGAATTAGGATAAGATCCATTCTGAGACAGGAAGCGAAAGACTCAGGATTAGACACAGAAGCCGCGAATCTGTTTATCACCCAGGAACTGCAAATATACGACGCGGAATAACAAAGAGCAGAAGCAGAGAGGAAGGAAGAGAAACAAAGGGCAGAAGCTGAGAGGAAGGAAGAAAAAGAGAGAGAAGAGAGGGCAGAAGCTAGGAAGAAAGAAGCGGACGATCGTCAATGGGAGCAGAAGAAAATTGAGGCAGAGATGGAAGCTCGCAGGGAAAGAGAGAAGGAGAGACAACGTGAGGAGAGAGACAGGGAAAGACAGCATGAACTGGCGCTTAAGGCTTTAGAGAGTCGGGGCGCCTCTACTTCGAATAACGGAGAGCCGTCTTCGCCCCAGTCAATGGATCTCTCCAGCACTCAGACTGCCCAATTAACGGCAATGTCTTTTGCTTTAGAATCTTTTCCTAGCCCTAATGAAAAAATTGACAGCTACCTAGAAAAATTTGAAAGGCTCGGGAATCTGTATGGGTTAGAGAGTTCCCGCTGGGCACTTAAGCTCTCAACGTCACTAAAAGCTAATGCTTATGACGTATACACAAAGCTGGGATCGAACCAACATGATTACGACATGCTGAAAAAGGCCTTGCTAGAACGGTTTGAGATGACCGCCCGAAAATTCCTGCAAATGTTCAGGAACAGCCGAAAAGAGAGCACGGAAACATTTTCACAGTTCTCTTCACGTCTCACGGGCTATTTGACAAAATGCATCGATTTATCGGACCTACCTCTTACATATGAGGGACTCCTTGAACTTGTTCTTGTGGAGCAGATAAAGTCAACTTTGTCAAACGAAACCCGTAGATTTTTGGTGGAACAGGGCGCAGTCAGACTTGAGGACATCCTCAATAAGGCCGAACGCTATACCAATGCAATGGCCGAACTTCCCAGCACTAAACGAAAACCCACAGATGAGCCACCTCGAAAACAAAATCTAGAGCAGTCATCCTATTCTTCTAATTCCTCTCAAAATTATAACCAACGAGAAAATAATACCCAGAGACCTCCCCAGGAAAAATCGAAATTCTACAAAACCCGATCCCCCCCAACAACAATTCTGATCAACCCACCAGGCCTACGTGGCAGCGCGGCCACCAAGGTCAAGGAAAAGGAAAGACCCCTACACCAGGAACGTCTGATCAGGGCAAACAAACCGGTCCAAACCGCGTTGGATGTTGCATACAGCCTCGAAAGGTAGAGTCAATGTCAGTGATTCTCAACCTGAAGGGGACCGACCCTCAACTCGAGGAACTGTAATTTTGAATGGTACCTCAACTACTTGTCTCTTTGACACTGGACTAAGCTTCAGTTGTATCGTCGCTAGGCACCTAGTCAAACCCGGTCAGGAGACAGAAGAAACCGTCAAACTTAGTGGAGTTTTTAAGAGTGATGCGCCCAGGACGCTGCCTATCGCACTGGTAGAAATACACTCTGATTTTGTCAGAGGTGTTATTAAAGCGGTCATAATGGATGATCCGATCTACCCAGTTATCCTGGGATGTAGATATGTGTTTATTGGGAGACCAAAGGAGCCGATTGTGGCAGCGGTAACCACAAGAGGGCAAGCCAAGAAAGAGAGGGAGCCTGCGCCAAATTTGTTGCCGAATGAACTGAAGGAGGCGCAACAAAAGGACCCTACTCTGGAGCCCTGCTTTAAAAGACTGCCCATGGCTAAGGACCCCAGACACAACGGAGACATCTTTTCTAAGGATGGCGTATTGTATCGTAGAACGGGCAACCCGGACACGGGGAATAACCAGCTCCTAGTACCGACGCAGTACAGAAGCCAGATCTTAGAAATGGGGCACTCTCTTCCCTTAAGCGGACATATGGGACAAAACGCCACTATTCAGCGAATAAAAAACCACTATTGGTGGCCAGGAATGAACTCTGACATTACCAGGTATGTGAAATCCTGCGCCCAGTGCCAACGGGTAGCACCAAAGCACTTGACACCCCCAGTACCTATGGGGCAAATGCCAATAGTGGGTACTCCATTTGAAAGGGTTGCTGTCGACATCATTGGACCCCTGGAAAGGACCAAAAGAAGGAACAGGTTCATCCTGACCTTAGTCGACACTTGCACAATGTGGGCCGAAGCTGTACCGCTACCATGCATAAATTCCAAGCATGTCGCAGAAGCCCTCGTGCAAATCTTTACACGGTTGGGATTCCCTCAACAAGTTTTGACGGACAATGGATCCCAATTCCGTAGCCTGTTAATGGAGGAGATCTTTAAGATCTTGAGGGCCAAACATATCCACACCAGTCCCTACCATCCGGCCGGAAATGGGCTCGTGGAACGTTTTAACGGCACCCTCACCACCATGTTACGTAAGCTGGGTCAGGAGAAACCGGAAGACTGGGACCTATATATATCGGCTGCCTTATTCGCCTACCGAGAGGTTCCTCAAGCGTGTACGGGATTCGCGCCAGCTACACTTTTATTTGGCAGATCTATTAAGGGGCCACTAGAAGCCTTACTTCGGTCCCTGACAGACAAAAAGGCCGACGAGACAGTCGTCTCTGCAAGCAAGTATGTATCTGAGCTCAAGGAAAGGCTAAAGCTAGGTTGGGATCTAGCTACAACCAACCTTAAGAAAGCCCGCGCTAAACATGCTAAAAGATACAACAAAGCTGCAAAAGAGAGAGAACTACAACCAGGGGAGAAAGTTTTGTTGCTACTTCCAACCGGAAGCAATAAACTTCGCATCGGATGGCAAGGGCCGTTTACCGTCCTTAAAAAGATCTCACGTACCAATTACAAGATCTCCATCAAAGGAAAGGAGAAGGTCTTCCACGTAAATCTACTTAAGAAACATCTGGAGAGACCGGTGCCATCCTCCGAGCATCTCCTGGCTGTCGCCATAGCAACGGAAGACGAGGAAGATGATGATGGTTGCATGGAGTATCCATTGCAACCCACAGAATCCTTTAAAGATGTCAAGTTCGGCGACAATCTCTCACTAGAACAACAAACAGAAACCAGGGCGCTACTAAAACAGTACAGTTCAGTCTTAACGGATGTACCTGGTCGAACAAATCTCATCGAATTTGATATGAAACTAACAAACGAGACCCCTGTTCGAACCAGAGTTTACCCCATCCCTTACGCTAAAGCTGATGCACTTTGCGGAGAAATAGACAAGCTGCGTCAGGCAGGAATTATCAGTGAGTCTACATCTCCTTACAGTTCCAGTGTAGTGCTGTTGCAGAAGCCCAATAAGGAAGTTCGGCTGTGTATAGATTACCGGCTGCTAAACGCTGCTACGGAATTCCAGCCCGAACCTCTCCAAACTGTTTCTGAGTTGTTCACCAAGCTTAGCAAGGCAAAGATTTTCTCCAAGATTGACCTCAGTAAAGGTTATTATCAAATACCAGTCAAGGAGGAAATTAAACCCTTGTTAGCTTTCAGCACTAGTGAAGGACACTACACATTTAATGTGATGCCATTCGGTTTGCATAACGCACCAGGAGTGTTCACCAGGATGATGAGGAAGCTTCTAGAACCTTTGCAAAGTCCCCATATCCATAATTTTATGGATGACATATTAATTGCATCGGAAACCTACGAAGAACATATTACTACGGTTGCTATGCTCCTCAGGAGACTACAGGAAACGGGTCTCACAGCCAGACCTAGCAAATGTCTCATCGGGTTTGAACAGTTAGACTTCCTGGGGCATACTATTTCTCACGGCTGGAGTTGGCCTGTTCAGAAGAACGTGGAGAAAATAGTGGCAGCAAAAAGACCCCGAACGAAGAAAGACGTACGTTCCTTCATATCACTATGTGCATACTATCAGAAATACATCCAGAACTTCAACGGACTAACGGCACCTCTGACTGACCTCACAAAGAAAGGTTGTCCTGATAAGGTCATTTGGGATCAAAAGTGCGAACACGCGTACAGCACTTTGAAAGGACAGTTGTCTGCATACCCCATTTTAAGGTTGCCTGACCTCAAGAAACCTTTCGTACTGCGGGTCGACGCGTCAGGTCAGGGCATCGGGTCAACACTGCTTCAAGCCGATGACAGTAACCCGAACATGCTATTTCCAGTTGCCTATGGCAGTCGGAAATTAAATAAAGCTGAACGGAACTACAGCGTAGTCGAAAGAGAATGCCTCGCTCTGATTGACGGTATCAGACGGCATCATGAGTTTCTCTATGGTACATCTTTTACGGTGCAAACAGACCACGCTCCGTTAGCATTTCTTGGTGCCAATAAAGAATTTAACGCAAGGATCATGCGGTGGGCCCTTCTATTAAGCGTTTATTCTTTCAAAGTGGAATACAATCCGGGAAGACAGAATGTCGGGGCGGATTTCCTCAGTAGAAACTGGACTACGGACGAAGAGGAAGAAGTTGAAGATACCAATCACCCAAAAGCTACCGATCAGGGCAGCTTCATTGTCCAGAAATTAAACATGAAAATGTTTTCATGTCTCAAAAGAGGGGACGATTGTCACAGACGAACTCAGCTGGCCCTGAATCGTTGTAGCACGACTCTTTGTAGCGACCCCTTCGTTAGCACCAGAGCCCCCGAATAATTTTGGTAACTCTTCATCAAACGGGAATTTAATTTCACCTGGACTCATTAGCTATGCAACCGTTCCACGCAGATGGCCAACACGTTGGCTGATTAATATGTGGACAGTTTATCTACCGTTCATTCTGGTCATCGCATTGATTTAAGGAGAGATTAAATCACGCCCACGGACATCGCCTGAGCAATGATATGAAGTTATTTTCACTAACTTGGCCAGTGGGGGCGTTGCCTACTTCAAACAGAGAGAGCGGAACAGGATCAAACAGACACGGAAGTGGTTTCAGGAACGTTGAGCGGGAGACATCAAAAGCAGTAGTGGTCCCGGAAACGAGACGCAAGTTCCCTGGCGGAATCTTCGCACCTCTATGTTAAGCGCTGAACCGATCGAAGACGAATCGGACGCAACGAAACCAAGGGACGGCACCTCTCTTTATTCTGTCGGTCAGATTCCCTAAAGTCCCATGAGATCTAAAAAGGTGTCAAGTCTATCATGTCCCACTCAACTGAAACTCAATTTTAAATATATACAGACCACTAGAAAGCCAGGCTATCATTCAGTGCCAGAGATTTTTAAGATTCACTAGCTATTAGTAGAAAGTTGCTAGATTCCCATCTGAAATTGGTGGCTACAAATTGGAGTGTTTCTTTTCTGTGCACGGTATAATATATTTGTTAAAGTGATCAGTGGTCTAGTGCTTTCATTTTATTTCACTGGATTTTGTGTTTATTTAATCTATTTAATTATTAAACTCATCCCAAAAGTTCCAGTGGTAAATGTAATGATATATCTATTAAAACATTTCCAAAGATAATAGATGTTTAAATGTTAAAGTAACTTTTAAAGTCGCGAAGGAATTTATAATTAATAAATTTAGTTAAGTCCTATATATAAAGATGTGTATTTTAACCATTAGACTCGTGACGTGTTTTCTTAAATACATAATTAAATACGCGAGTGTATATATATATAGCCTTAACGGTAAATTTATCGCGCGTTAAGAATATTATTTGATTTTTGAAGTATGATTATGATTGTCATGGGTTTTATATCTTTTTCTCTAGAATGGTCACCTTTGCGATCCCAGCATCTTTAATAAATCATACAGAGAGTTTCCATACTCGGTTCTTAAACTTCCAGACAGTTTGATGAGACATTTTTTTTAAAATTTAATCTTGTGGCGGTCCGGTGCGGCCTAACGGTCATAATTACATGAAAGAAAGCCTACCCAAGAACATTTAAAATATTATCATCAAATTTAAATTTCAATCTGTGAGATAAACTGGAAGATGAACAGTGCCAGTAGCAATAATTTATGTACGGCTCTAAATGTGAGAGGATACCGATTTACCTGACTGTGACCGAGCCTAGTTTTTCCTCACTGGATTAAAAACTTTACCGGTCAGTGGCTATCATCACACACTGAAGGATTATACCATCACCTCATTTTTCACCCCTATGTCGAACTGCGTCAGTGCCATCCCATAGACTCGTTTCTTTATAATAAAAACACAAGAACTCTTAGAACTTCAAGTCCGGCGATAAGCAGGAATATTTGCTCTCAGTGAAACATCGCATTATCTGGGGCGGGACATAGAAGGACTAGACAGTTTTCACCTGTAAAGAGTTTAATTACTGTGTATATCATGCTATGGATTGTCTGATGCTGCAATCGGTAAGTGTGTGGTGTATATGAGTGTGGATCCTCACAGAGTGTATGAATGACAGGAGATTTATTTTTGCAAAACCCTTTGTTAACTTGCCTACCGGGTAATACGTTTTTCTGTATACCCGGCATTGTTCCTTTAAGTGGGATAATTTGTTAACTCTGTTCCATCCCCCCTCCCCCTTTTTTCCCTTTGCTTAGTAAAGGGAAGACACAATTGGGATAACAGTATTTTGTCTACCACCATAACTAATATTGTAACACCTCTTTCAGAGTAATTAACTTCATTGTTAGGTTTCATTACCTATGTTCCTGATAACTATCTATCTTGGGACTGGGTTTACTTTTGTCTAATAAGCGGGAAGGGCTTAGTCGATACCAATCTTCTTTACCCCATCCTCACCTTGTTAATTGTATTTTCTGTACTTATGATAATTTTTACGTAACCTTTTGGATGTTGTGATTGAGTTTAAATGCCAATAAACAGCATAAACATATATAGTACTGTGTGGTGGACTACCAAGGCCCAAATCCCTCATATTTGTTTAAGATAGTTGTATCCACGTCGTCTGTGTGTCTGAAGCACCAAATCGGTGTGAGCGCAGATGTGTGTCTGGAAAACTGGCAAATAATTGTTTGACCAGGAGAGTGGAAGAGAAGATTGAGAGAAACGATTTGTCGTAAATAAGTCTGTCTTTACTCTCCTCCAGCACTCTGTGGAGCATCATATTCACTCGCTAACCTTTTCCTATCACTGAGCCTTTCATCATCAGTCTACACTCTAAACCGGACTACTGTTTCTAAGACTCTTTCTCTCAAAATAAATTTACGACAATATTTGGCTGGCTCGCCGGGATAAAGATATTTTGAGTCTGATCTAGTCTAGGTCTAACTAGATAGAGTGTGAGTGATCTGTCTTTGTGATTTAGGGAAATAAATAAATAACTAATTACACCCCTAGACAACGCCTTTTAGTATTCGGGTCGTCCACACAGCATACTTATAGGTTGTTTTATTTCCACAGCAGTAGAAAGTACGGATAATCATAAATTCGGGTTGCTAAATTATCCTCTGGCGGAGTAAAATTAAATTTTTTTCTTTATAAGATTTGCTGGGATTGCGTGACTGGTGTTACAGTCACTAAAGGTTTTTTGAAGTTACTAGAGTTGAGCTTAGCTAAAGACGCCTTGGTCTGACTTTTTAAGTCTTGTTAACACGTCTCTTCTCATAAAATTGACTTCAGGGACGGAGTTTGTTGTTAGAGAATTAAAATTTCAGGTAAAAAAATTGTTTTTTATTTTTTTCCCTTTTGAATTGTTTTAATATAAATCTTTCTCTACTGTTAGTAATAGTAGATTTTTTTCTAGTGTAACTTACCAATTAATTGGCATAGTTGCTTGTGTTAAGAGTCTTAAGTGACAATAATAGCGGCGATAAGTTAACACACGAGGTCAGTAAGCAAATTTTTTTTAACTTTGGTTTTTTTCTCGTAGCGGCTTTATTTTTTTCCCTTCTTGTTCTTTCTTAATACTCTCTAATAGTAGAAGCATCCAGTTCTTCAATCATGGCAGAGAGAATTAGGATAAGATCCATTCTGAGACAGGAAGCGAAAGACTCAGGATTAGACACAGAAGCTGCGAATCTGTTTATCACCCAGGAACTGCAAATATACGACGCGGAATAACAAAGAGCAGAAGCAGAGAGGAAGGAAGAGAAACAAAGGGCAGAAGCTGAGAGGAAGGAAGAAAAAGAGAGAGAAGAGAGGGCAGAAGCTAGGAAGAAAGAAGCGGACGATCGTCAATTGGAGCAGAAGAAAATTGAGGCAGAGATGGAAGCTCGCAGGGAAAGAGAGAAGGAGAGACAACGTGAGGAGAGAGACAGGGAAAGACAGCATGAACTGGCGCTTAAGGCTTTAGAGAGTCGGGGCGCCTCTACTTCGAATAACGGAGAGCCGTCTTCGCCCCAGTCAATGGATCTCTCCAGCACTCAGACTGCCCAATTAACGGCAATGTCTTTTGCTTTAGAATCTTTTCCTAGCCCTAATGAAAAAATTGACAGCTACCTAGAAAAATTTGAAAGGCTCGGGAATCTGTATGGGTTAGAGAGTTCCCGCTGGGCACTTAAGCTCTCAACGTCACTAAAAGCTAATGCTTATGACGTATACACAAAGCTGGGATTGGCGAAACCAACCAACATGATTACGACATGCTGAAAAAGGCCTTGCTAGAACGGTTTGAGATGACCGCCCGAAAATTCCTGCAAATGTTCAGGAACAGCCGAAAAGAGAGCACGGAAACGATTTCACAGTTCTCTTCACGTCTCACGGGCTATTTGACAAAATGCATCGATTTATCGGACCTACCTCTTACATATGAGGGACTCCTTGAACTTGTTCTTGTGGAGCAGATAAAGTCAACTTTGTCAAACGAAACCCGTAGATTTTTGGTGGAACAGGGCGCAGTCAGACTTGAGGACATCCTCAATAAGGCCGAACGCTATACCAATGCAATGGCCGAACTTCCCAGCACTAAACGAAAACCCACAGATGAGCCACCTCGAAAACAAAATCTAGAGCAGTCATCCTATTCTTCTAATTCCTCTCAAAATTATAACCAACGAGAAAATAATACCCAGAGACCTCCCCAGGAAAAATCGAAATTCTACAAAACCCGATCCCCCCCAACAATGTTTCAACAACAATTCTGATCAACCCACCAGGCCTACGTGGCAGCGCGGCCACCAAGGTCAAGGAAAAGGAAAGACCCCTACACCAGGAACGTCTGATCAGGGCAAACAAACCGGTCCAAACCGCGTTGGATGTTGCATACAGCCTCGAAAGGTAGAGTCAATGTCAGTGATTCTCAACCTGAAGGGGACCGACCCTCAACTCGAGGAACTGTAATTTTGAATGGTACCTCAACTACTTGTCTCTTTGACACTGGACTAAGCTTCAGTTGTATCGTCGCTAGGCACCTAGTCAAACCCGGTCAGGAGACAGAGGAAACCGTCAAACTTAGTGGAGTTTTTAAGAGTGATGCGCCCAGGACGCTGCCTATCGCACTGGTAGAAATACACCCACTATTGCTCTTGCTGTTTGACTTGCCGGGAGAGAACGATTCCTTAGGTGACTCAGCACAATATGACGATCTTGCGCAGGGGTAGTAACTCGTGGTTGGCCACTCCGAAGTCTATCCCGGGCACTGCCAGTGGTTCCGTAACGTTCATTGAGACGTACTATAGTGCTGTGGTGGCAATTCATCCTTCTGGCAATGGCCCGCGAGCTCATTCCGGTCTCCAACATACCAATGGCTCGTTGGCGGTCGTTTTCAGATAGTCGTGGCATTTCAAGCACATGTACTGGGTGTTTTGTCTCAACGGCCTTTTTATACCGAGTATACTGCCACAAAGCTTACACATTTTCAGGGTTATAGCTGTTGGGAATCGTGTTGCACGTGTAACTTTCATTGTTTTCATGTAGTCTGTACACAAACCCGTGGGTTGAATCATGCACTTTCCATTCCAGCAGCAATTCGCTCTCTACCTCATGACAAACACGGGGAAAATCCATTCCCACACTTTTTTTTCCAGCTTCTCGGCATCAGTATATATAATAGTGGTGTGTTTTTAATGTGCTTCAGTACATATATATATATATATATATATATATATATATATATATATATATATATATATATATATATATATATATATATAAATATATATATATATATATATATATATTATATATATATATATATATATATAATATATATATATATATCTGTTTGACATCTGCCAATCGCCCGCAGAAAATATATTTGGGGATGCGATCTTCTTCCATGCGGCCGACATAGCCAAGCCAGCCTGCGCTGTTTAAGCAGTGCATTCATGATTTGAAGTCCAGCATCTCGACATATGTCAAATTTATCCTTCCACGTAATACCAAGGATTACATACATGGAAGGTTCTGAGGTATTGACAGGGTTAGTTGCTAGTAATAAATATTGAAAAAATACTACAGTTGCTAGTAATAAATATTGAAAAAATACTACACTTAAGATATATCGTCAAATTACCTGCAGCCGACCAATGGATACATAAGCTGCTGTGACATACACGACAGCTAGGTTCATCAGGTCAAACCACAGCCGCTGTATGGCGAAGCTGTAACTCAGCAGGACGTACAGCTCGACCGACCTGATTATCATATCCTGGCTCCACAGGTACGCGCCAAGAATTGACAGGATAAAAATCTTATTGCCCAATGCCATGAACAGGGTGAGGACTGTTTCCAAATGCAGAAGTTGTCGTCTTCCTGTCAACTCAAGCCTAGGCAAGATGGTCGGTCAAGAGAAAGTCAAGTAGGCATGAGAAACGTTTTTGTTAATTTAGTGAATCTAAAGGATGCCAAAAGATGTGTATGTTCTAAAAGTAAAATCATTGGCAAAATGGATTAGCCACCATATCCCAGAGTAAAATCATTGGCAAAGTGGATTAGCCACCATGTCAAAAAGTAAAATCATTGGCAACATGGATAAGCCACCATGTCAAAAAGTAAAACCATTGGCAACATGCATTAGCCACCATCTCAAAAAGTAAAATCATTGGCAAAGTGGATTAGCCATCATATCACAAAGTAAAACCATTGGCGAAATGAATTTGCCACCATATCAAAAAGTAAAATCATTGGCAAAGTGGATTCGCCACCACATCAAAAAGTAAAATCATTGGCAACATGGATTAGCCACCACATCAAAAAGTAAAATCATTGGCAAAATGGATTAGCCACATCATAAAGTAAAATCAATGGCAAGATGGATTAGCCACCACATCAAGGAAAAGAAGCGCCTACATATTTTTTTACCCCAAGATCAATCAATCTGGCCTCGTTTTCCGCAGACGCTGACAATCAGGAACCTGTAGATTCTACAGTGTAGAGGCTCGGTTGTGATCAGTATTAATGTATTATTAGATATACTTTCTTCAGCTGGTGTTTCTAAACTGCACGTGCTGCAATAACGATCCTCATACTTTCTACAGGGCGACACAAAAACCATTATGCCACCATGACCAACTCTATTGTTTATATTAAAACATAACATTAAAATTTTTTTCCCTATTAAACAAAACTGCATTATATTTTTCAAGTTCCCACCACACGTTCCTTATAATCCAGATATCAATATCATCGGCATGAGAACCACTGTTCTATGAATACTGGATGATACGTCGCCATGTCCAATTACTAATGTGTGGAGTGGTGCACTGACATGCAGTGGAAACGGCTTCCTTAAAATATTCAGTTGTTTCATACCTGTACTGGTTGACTTTCTGCTTAGCAGTATTCCAGAGTGAGTGAATGCGGGTTGTGAGATCTGGGCTTGGCGGGTGTCAAAGAAGTGGTAGTGTCGTGGTGTATGGACTTTGGGGACACCCTTTACAATTTTAAGCCAATAAAAGATGCCGACTCGAATGGCCTTCGTGTCTCTACACATTCTCTGGTTGTTGGTGTTCCCTCTCAGATCTGCCTCATACATCTTGCCATGTTAATTTGTTAGAATGCCGATTATCGTTATTGCCCCCCAACGTCCTCTAAGGTTACAACATTTTCACTTTAACTGTCAAGCAATAGAACTGATCGCATCTGATGAACGCGTCGCAGGCATGCAATGGATCTCCAATGTCTTCTGTCTCTTGTCTTGAGTGTACAGACTCTTTCCTGTCCATCTATTTATGTCATTTTCCTGCTTATAGAGATGTCTTCCTTTGCACCTTTGCCTTCAACCGTTCTTTCTATCAAGGTTTTTCATTAAGCTGTTACGTCTTTTTACGAGACCAACACATTTTATGAAAGTCAGACGACTAGGACCTCATTCATTCCTAGCTTTTCTATGTGTTCTTTATTCGGTTTCTTCTCGTTCCTTGAGATCTGCCATGTTGAAGCTCCTTTACGTTCTTCATTATATTTACATGAAGTAATCTCAATCTCTTCCATATTGGCCGCCTATTATGTTTTTCAACATGATATGCCAATCAATTTTACAGATGCAAAATAGCGGCAATGGATTCTTCGGGGCACACTCCTTCTTCAACATACACAGCAAGTAAACAGAAATCAACATATGATAAATCTACAGAAACTAAATATAAACTAACTTCAAGTCATTTTGTACCATGAACATTAACTTACGAATCATCTAGCAATGATTTTAAAGACTAGCAAGTAAACAACAACAACAGACGCAGTAAAGATCAGCCTAGTAGCCATACTATTTTCTGCTCTAAGTTTCAAGCACGTGCAATTTAAAAGATGAGAACCTTCTCCGAAGCTTTACAAAAAAGTGTTTAGCATCATGCTTAGTCTATTGCATGGAAAAAGGGGGGTGGGGGAAGAGATGATAAAGGTGTGACATTCCCAAGCTTTCTCAATGTCAAGGGCAGCACAATTGCCACCGCATCGGGCAGCATCGTCAACCCGATCTAGCGCAAATAAAATAAACAGCCAAACGCCAACAAAGCCTGAGACAATCTTCACCATGGTTTTCGAGACCATCCAGTGTTCCCGTTTACTAGTCCTCCAGTCGTGCAACTAAGAGTAAGCTGTAACGACAGTAAAGTGTTCACCAGGGCCGTAGATACGGGGGGGGGGGGGGGGGGGGGGGGGGGAGGGGGGAAGGGGGATGTGTGGAGGGGTGCGTGGGGGGGGGGGGGGGGGGGGGGGGGGGGGGGGGGGGGGGAGAAAGATTATACGGTACCAAAATAGTGCATTAAAATTTTTTTTTGTGTATTAAAGAAGAACAAGCTGCAGTGGTGGTGCCATGTTACACAAGCATTCATAAATATTCGTTAATGTATGTTGGCGCGAATAGTGATATATAAAGATAGACAGACATATTAGAAAGATAGACGGACATATTAGAAAGATAGACAGACATATTAGACCAGGGGTTCTTAACCTTTTTTGTACCATGGACCCCTTGGATTATGTGATGAAAGTGCGAGTTACAACACGTAACACCGGATATGTCATTAATTAGGCTGGATCGCCTTAGGTACCTATCCGGTATTACGTGTTGCAAATCGTGCAAATGACCCCTGTCTACGAAGCACTATTTTGGTTGTGCCTAGTTGGCAGGGAGGATAGTGTGATTCGCTTCTGCAGCTAGGCGGTGGTGCCCTTCGGAAGGTCATGGGTTCGATTCTCCGGTAAG
The DNA here is from genome assembly GCA_024509875.1 of Oreohelix idahoensis. Taxonomy (NCBI): domain Eukaryota; kingdom Metazoa; phylum Mollusca; class Gastropoda; order Stylommatophora; family Oreohelicidae; genus Oreohelix; species Oreohelix idahoensis. The sequence continues at coordinate 280,510 of JAMPIV010018058.1, read as the reverse complement.
CCACTCATTTCTGCTGTTTTTATGTTGTCTAGTTTTCTATTTCTTTATTTCTTACGAGTGCCTGAAAACATACCTTTATGTGTGTGAAATATTTATTGATAGTAAATCTAACACGGCACTCTTACTTACAATGCCTGGACCGACAAAATCGAATCCAGAACAAACATTCGAATGAAATTATTTCGTTTACTAAAAGTTTTATATTCCGCAGTTCAGATATTTTTATCAGCTTCTTTATATTCGCCGTACGTGCATATTAGTTCAATGGTGAGGAATTCTTTGCCGATGCGTTGGGAGAAATATTATATATTTCTCATCTAAACTTTTTTGGGGCATATTATAGAAGAAGTAGTAGCTGGAATATATCGTGACAACGGCAAAGGTTGAAGGAAATGAAGAAAGATGATGATAAAAAGGAAAATACTGGACAGTCTGACATCATGGCATGGAAAGACGTCAACAGCAGAACTGATAAATAGTACTGGTGACAGGAAGTTGTGGAGAGATATGATTTCCTACGCCACCAGGCACGGTACTTGAAGAAGATCCAAATAGCGATGTAGTGCAGGGGTAATGCAAAAGTCTAAGATATTCTAAACTGTCTACAAACTAATTCTGAATCTGAAAACACTCACGGGTCAATTTAACAACAAGCTAAAAAATCTCAGCATTTCAACCACACCCATATTGTATGCGGGAGCCGCGGTAGCTCAGTGGTTAGTGCATTGGCTTCCTAGCTCGATGGTCCATAGTTCGATCCCCAGTTAAGGTGGGATTTTTTAGACCGCAAACAGCTCCGGGGTCGACCCAGCCTCATGAATTGGTTACCAGAGCAACTCTGGGAAGGTTAAGGCGGCCGGCGTGATGCTAACCCCATCACCCCTAGTGTGCCGATGATCAAAAAAATATGGGCCTAACAACATATTCCCAATATGCCTAAATGGGCGTGTAACGGGATCCTTTACCTTGTTACGGTGTTATTTTAAATGACGGCGTCTGCTGGGGGTTAGCAGTGCGCAACGTTTGGGGTCACTAACATTAATAGAATATGTCGATATTTTACGGACTACTGAACGCGAAATATATGCTAAGATTATGACGTGTTCGCGTTGGGAAGGTCACGCTTGGTGACTTGGTTACGTTACCCTTTTATGCTGTCCGTCGAGCAGAGAAGTCGTGTCTTGTATTCCTTCCAATGAGAGGCTTTAGTATATAGCCTATGTATGAATTCAATGTAGAACTCAGGGGTCAGTTCAGATATTAAGATAAAGTATGAGATTTATTATGTAAACTAAATGATGGAAGGAGAATCGAATTAAGATTCAATTTGTAGCTGTCGAGAACTCATGCGCTCATTTCTGGCTGTCTGACTACAGCAGCGCATGTATACAGCCATGATGTTCATCTGACATATTATTTTGACACGGACGGATACTTACTTGTATTGCTTGGAATTTATCATTATGCTGAACTGTATATGAAGTTTGTGAATGTTGGATATTATCTATGTGAAACGTCAATACATGTGGACTCAGAACTGAAGGCTTGATATCTTCCTTACGTTACGGGTTTGGTTCCACAGCTGTTTAATGTTTATATTTCCCAGTACGGTTTCTAAAATATTAAATTTATCTGTTCCTCAAACGAAGAAACAGGTTAGGAGTCTGTTAGGGTTAGTCCAATACTATAGCAGATTTGTACCTCACTTGTCATCCATCACGGCTGTCTTGTCATCTTTATTAAAGAAGAACATGCCGTTAAGGATAAATTGGACAGACGAATGTGACAGAACTTTTCGCAGCATCTTGAACATTTTTTCATGCCCACCAGTTTTAAGATTACCAGATGCTTCTAAAAGGTTTATCCTCCGTACAGATGCGAGTAATTACGGACTCGGGGCTTGTCTAGTCCAATATCACGATGATATTCTTCATCCTGTATTATACATCTCACGGAAGCTAAAACCTCCTGAAACTAAATATTCAACAGTGGACAGAGAATTACTGGCAGTGATCTGGGCAATTACCAAACTTGAAAAGTTCCTACTTGGATCACCATTTCTAATACAGACGGATCAAAAGTGTGTTGCGTCATTGCGGCGTTCAAAACATAAAAGTCCAAAGCTTGCGCGATTTGCAATTGCGCTGCAACCCTATGATTTCGAAATACAATCTATACCAGGAACTGAGAACATAATGGCCGACACTTTATCAAGACATCCTACGGATTCTGAATGACTATTAGTATTTCAAGAAAATTTACTGATTAATCAAGCATTACATTTGCAATGAATAGTATTAATGCTACGTAAGAATATATAATACTTCATATGGACTTCCTACTTCGACGAGGAAATTTCGAAATAAACTATTGTTATCAAAGTATCAAGTTTTACAGATCGGTTGAAAATTTGGACTTCACTTGGACTTTGCGTATCACTCATTTCTATTGCAAAGTAGTAAAAAGGAATAATTGCTGATAAAGACTGGACAAATACTGTGATGATACATAAACTGAAATGACTTATTCAAATTACGTTCAAAATTTCAATATAGGAATTAACGACGGTTGGATCATCATATCAGAATTGGATCAGATGAACTTTGTTTCTTAAAGAACTTTCATACAAGTCAATGGGATGTAACGACGATTGGATCTTCATATCCGATATTGTTAATTTTATTAGTTATTAATTTAATATGAAATAAAATAAAGTTGAAGTGTGATGGCATAAAAAAATAAAATATGCTCAGAAAAGATGAAACAAAAGAATATCACACCAATTAAACATTTTAAATAGTTTAATTATTAAGGTGATAGATATTAGATGATGATATTTCATAGGTATACTTAAAATGTATGAATTTTTTCTGTTCTCTTCTTTCTGATTGCGTTAATTTAATTAGGTATCTATCCTTATACTTCATTTTCACACACATTACTAATTTAATGTATACTTTAATATTTAGTTTTAATTGTCCGTACTTCTCAATTTTTTTTTTCTCTGATACTATTTCTCATTTTCTTTAATTAGATATTAATTAGTTAGTACCACACGTACATATTATAATTAATTGTTTTAATTTTAATAATTTTAATAACACCTCACATTAGTAGTTAGTCTATACATAATAAATAATAATAATAATAGCCCCTTCAGTCATAACTGACTATGGGAATGCGCCCCTGAGGTGACAGCCCTCAGCTGCTTATTTTCCTGGTGCCCCTTTCGACGTTTTCTCCTCACCTCTGCTTCTTGTGTGAGCCTCTCTTCGCCCAATCTGAGGTGGCGCCGTAAATAGCATCGCCACTTAGTGCGATCGGCAGCTTTATCCTCCCATGTTGCTGGATCCATGTCCAGTGCCCTCATATCTCTCTTGCACACATCTTTGAACCTCAGCTGTGGTCGCCCAACTGTTCTCTTGCCATCTGCTAATTGTCCGTAGAAGATATCTTTTGGGATGCGACCATCATCCATGCGGCGAACATGGCCAAGCCAGCGAAGTCTGCGCTGTCTAAGAAGCGTATACATACTTTGAAGGCCAGCACGTGACAACACTTCGACATTTGTCACTTTATCTTTCCACGAGATGCCGAGGATGCGGCGTAGATACCGCAAATTGAAGGTATTGAGCCTTCTTTCTTGCTTAGCATAGGTCGTCCAGGTCTCGCTGCCATATAGGAGTGTGCTGGTGATGCAGGCATTATATACCGCAGCTTTGGTCTTCATTGTGAGTTTAGAGTTTCCCCAAACACGCGATGTGAGGCGGGCAAAGGTAGCTGCAGCTTTGCCAATGCGGCTGTCGATTTCTGTATCCAGTGAGAGTTTGTCATTGATGGTAGACCCTAGGTATGTGAAGTGGTGCACCACTGCCAATTCATAGTTATCGACAGTGATAACTGGTGCAGCACCCACATCCTGACTCAGCACATTCGTTTTCTTTAGACTTATTGTGAGACCAAAGTCCTTGCATGCTTTAGTGAAGCGATTCATCAAGCTCTGAAGCTCCCGTTGGCTTTGAGTGACGACTGCAGCATCATCAGCGAACAACAAGTCTCTTATAGTGACCCTTCTGATTTTTGTTTTTGCCTTCAGCCTTGAAAGATTAAACAGACGGCCATCTGACCTAGTGTGAAGGAATATTCCTTCAGCTGCATCTCTGAATGCATGTTTCAAGAGTAAGGCAAAAAAGATTCCGAAAAGGGTCGGAGCCAGAACACAGCCTTGTTTAACGCCACTTCGTATATCAAAGGGCTGTGACGTGCTTCCAGCATATTGGACTGTTCCCTTCATGCCGTCATGGAATGATTTCTATTTTTTCGATAATTGCTTGGTGCAAAATTTTCTGTCCACAGTTCGGGTTTGACCCTAATCCCCATGCACCCAATGGGGAAAGCAGACAGTGGCGAGACAACACCTTATTGACTGGGGGCTGCCCAGCTTGAAGCGGGCGGTAGCTGTCCAGTGAGATCCTAGAACCTCTCCCACTGTCGGAAGTAGCCCCTGGCGCCATGCCCTACGCCAATTGGGCAAAATGCTTATAACCGGTAACTGCTACTTCCCGTGTTTTGCCGACACCTAAAGGGTGAAGCTGGAGTGTCCTCTCCAGGGCGCAAGCTTGGGCACAGTTATACATACATCAAATTAATTAGTTAATTAATTAATGACAGTGACATTTCTTTATTTAATATAAGTTATATGTATGATATGACGTTTATTTTATCATAAAATATTACTGACATGACCGCGACACTGTTCTAGATAGAACATCGTAGGCCATACGTCGGGTTTTGTTAAATTTTTGATAATTTGATTAATATTGTTCAAGAAAAAAAAAATCTATCTAATAGATTTTTTTTCCCCCCGTCGGACAGGAAATCTGTTACGGTGTTACTTTAAATGACGGCGTCTGCTGGGGGTTAGCAGTGCGCAACGTTTGGGGTCACTAACATTAATAGAATATGTCGATATTTTACGGACTACTGAACGCGAAATATATGCTAAGATTATGACGTGTTCGCGTTGGGAAGGTCACGCTTGGTGACTTGGTTACGTTACCCTTTTATGCTGTCCGTCGAGCAGAGAAGTCGTGTCCTGTATTCCTTCCAATGAGAGGCTTTAGTATATAGCCTATGTATGAATTCAATGTAGAACTCAGGGGTCAGTTCAGATATTAAGATAAAGTATGAGATTTATTATGTAAACTAAATGATGGAAGGAGAATCGAATTAAGATTCAATTTGTAGCTGTCGAGAACTCATGCGCTCATTTCTGGCTGTCTGACTACAGCAGCGCATGTATACAGCCATGATGTTCATCTGACATATTATTTTGACACGGACGGATACTTACTTGTATTGCTTGGAATTTATCATTATGCTGAACTGTATATGAAGTTTGTGAATGTTGGATATTATCTATGTGAAACGTCAATACATGTGGACTCAGAACTGAAGGCTTGATATCTTCCTTACGTTACGGGTTTGGTTCCACAGCTGTTTAATGTTTATATTTCTCAGCACGATAACTCTCTCACAGGAAAGATCAATTATTGTAAATATGCAAATTAGAACGTCGAAAGGACTTTCTTTATGGTCAGAGCTAACCAACAAAATAACAAACATTAAACAAGCCGAAGACTGATTGTAATATTCAAACAACAAATATAAAGAAGGAACCCAGCACCCGTTACATACCTCCCATACTGTATGCCACTTGAAAAATATTACAAAATATAGCCCTTATGACACAGCGTCGAATTACCCGCTACCGATCAACAGATACGTATGCTAATGGTCTATACTCAGCAGCAAAGGTCACCAGGCCAAACCAGTAGGGCAAAGCTGTAACTCTTCACGAGGATGGAGAACAACAAAAACAACAACCAAAAAGCTACAGACTTTTATAAATGGGTGCTTCCGTTAAACAGAAGGATTGGAATGAGGTGTGGCAAGATTACTAATCTGGAACTGATGACAAGGACCAGAAAAGTTCCAGTGGAACAAGAGACGAGAAGAGGAAACTGGCGATGAAGAACGTACACATTGAGGGAACTGCTGATAGCGCTACCAAACAGTCCTTGTTCTGGAACCCCCAGGGTAAAAGTGGTAGAGGGATACCAAAGAACACGGAAAGAACACAACTGGAGACAGACATAAAAGTGGTAGAGGGATACCAAAGAACACAGAGAGAACACAACTGGAGACAGACATAAAAGTGGGGTAGAGGGATACCAAAGAACACAGAGAGAACACAACTGGAGACAGACATAAAAGTGGTAGAGGGATACCAAAGAACACGGAGAGAACACAACTGGAGACAGACATAAAAGAAATGAAGAAGACATGAAAATACCCTGAGCTGATCCCTGACGCTCTCCAGTTGTTATCACAAACAGTTCTGTAAGTTGTCCTCCCTGAACAATTCTGCATGTCACGTTTTCATGTTTTCTTTGTTATGATAATGATATTCAGTGGGGCTTCATAATGCCTCATCACTTTCCAAATTAATTCTCTGTCAACACTGTCCAATGGGAGCCGCGGTAGCATAGTGGTTAGTGCACTGGCTTCCTAGCGCAGTGGTCTATGGTTCGATCCCCAGATGAGGCGGGAATTTTTTAGGCCACAAACGGCTCCTGGGTCAACCCAGCCCCAAATGGGTACCAGAGCAACTCTGGGAAGGTTAAGGCGGCCGGCGTGATCCCGACCACATCACCCCTAGTGTGCCGACGGTCAAGATAATATGGGCCTAACACCATATTCCCAATATGCCTCAATGGGCGTGTAACGGGTTCCTTTTACTGTCCAATGCCTTTTCATAGTCCACAGATCCAACGTAAATAGGTGAATTTAAATTCTAAACTTTGTTCAACTATTATTCGCAATTAGGCCATCTGGTCTGTCAGTATCTGCCTTGTCTAAAACCTACTCCTTCGTCGCTAAGATGTTTATCTATGGGTTTTTTAAAGTCTATCAAAGGTGATCTAATTTAATATTTTTCCTGGCACTGAAAGCAAAATTATTCCTCTGTAATTTGCGTACTCGTAAATCTCCCTTCTTAGACAGATATCCTTCCTGGTATTTCTTCTCTACCCGTCTTGACCAATTATCTTGTATAGTACCAATGTAGAGGTGTCAATATCTGCTTTGATGCCCTCTACTGTGAATGCCATCTGGGCCAGCAGATATTCCATCTGTGTGGCTTCAGTGTTTTTTTCTCACAGTGGTTTACACAAACAGGTGTAATGACTTTCCATCTTCGTCCAACACAAACATCATCTTCAACTTTTATATTTTTTTATTTTTACCCTCTGGTTTCCATAACAAAGATTGCCATGTAATGCAGCCAAAAGGATTCCTCAACAAAAGATTCTGACTGCACGTCCGGGCACATCATCCGGTTGGTGCGAATTACATGTCAGATCTATTGCATACACTCTGCCGTGTTACGTTGCTGGAATGTCCACTATCCGTTATTCCTATTGTCCACTACTATCACGGTGTTTCCACTTTTCACTGTCCAGAAATACACATACCAGACAAATGATGATGTCTATCAATTTTGCAGAATACAAAAGAACAACAATGAATATTTCGGGGCACACTACTTCCTTAATTACAAATGTTAAAAACATACCAACAACACAGGAGTCAAACTATTCTATTTTTTCTTAGTGTCAGACTCAAGGAACCCTGAAGAAAAGAAGAAAAAAGAACAGCAAGTAAACAACAGAGTGAAGATAACACAAGCTGCAACATTATTTATTGCTAAACGTTTCAAGCAGGTATAAGCAGGTGAGTTTAAAAGTGGTTACTTTTTTTTGTGAAGCTTTACGACAATTTGATAGCACGCGTAACACATCAGCTGAGAGGGGGAAAGGGAGGTGGCGGGGAAAGGGTGGAAAAAAGGAGTAAACTTCCCAACTATTCTCAAAGTCAAGCGCAGCACGTTTTCCGCATCCTTCAGCATCGTCAAAACTGACCTAGCGCAAATAGGATAAACAGAAAACAGAAATAAACAACAACAAAAACTACGAGACCTTTTTCACCTGAGTTTTCGTGACCACCCAGTGTACCCGTTTACCTGTGCTCATGTGAAGCAACTTATAAATACATTAAAAAACAAAAAAAAATCAGCTTTCAAAGCAGTACAATGATACCCTCGCTTAACACTACCCTGTCCAGCAACGTTTCGTTACAGCGCTCTTGCACACTGGTGATCAATTTTTACTTGACAAATGTTTGACCCCGCAAAAAAAAAAAAAAAAAACAGGCGGGGATGTTAGAAATCAGATAAAGAAATACACTATTCTCTCTCCCAGCCCCCCCCCGCCCCCCCCCCCCCCCCCCCCCCCCCCAAAAAAAAGAAGAGAATGTTAGAAATAAGATTGTTATGATTAAAATTCATAACGATTTTGTAGGTATTATAGTTAGCTCGACAGGGCTCCTTTTCTGATAATTTTATACGGACTTACTTACTAATAAAGGAAGTGACGTCATATGTCGAAGAAGCAGACGCGAAATTGTCAAGCAGAAGTGGGTGATCGTCTGCTAGAAGAGATGCGGCTTGTGTTTGAATGTGAGCGGACGTATGTGTATTGAGCTCCTGCAGTCTACTGTGTTTTTCCTGCATCATTCCATCACTAGGGCACCAAGATACTTTGGTGAGGTGTCCCTAGTCTATTCTATTCAGGAATCATATCTAGTTACGAAGATGTCAAGTGTACGATGAGAATAAAGACTGTATGATTGCCATTGACCAGCGTTTGATAGTGAACGGACTGGACGACTGCCTATTACTGCATTTTGCCATTGGGCGTATATTCAATGTCGTGGAGCTTTGTGTCCAGCACAATAAACTGTGTATTGTAAATTGTGAAGGAGGTGTTTGTCAGCTCACTGAAGTATGCTGATACGTGTTGTTGGACTAGCCCTAGTGTGTACTTTGACCACGGAGACCTTCTCCGAACTTTATATATAATACGGCACGCATCAGTGTTTGGGGGCCAAGCCGGGATCTGAACGTATAATTTTGAACTGTTTCCAGTATGCTCAAGTATTTTTCAAGTCTGTGGACTAATTTTTCAAGAGAAAAAAAAATTTCAAGATGGCGGTTCTGGTCGGCTGCAAAAATGTTTGAATCCTAAGTCTAACCCTGGTCGCTGCATATTTGAATAGTTTTCCCCTGAAGCTAAGACGTTGGACCCAGGAGGAAGTTTTTTTCTAAAAACAGATAAGTAAATTTATTGATTCATGCAGCTTGAGTTTTTCAAAATCTCATTTGATAGCGTTCTTTTTATGATATGTTTCATGTATTTACATGTTTGTGTGCTAGGCGGGTTGGTTGGCGAGGGAACCATGAATTCACAGTACCAATCCTATGGTCGTGAATTCTTCGTTGTTCTATAGGGTATTTGCATCTGATTGTTTCAACTTAAGGGGCCGGCGAACATAGCTGTGTGTTACTGCCTTGAGTGAATTAACCAGATTCATTATTTGTCTAGTTGTGAAGGTTCTGTAATTTTGTAAATTTGTATTTGTTGTCAAGTTCATTGTATTTTATTTGGTTTATTCTTCATTATTGTTTGTGATATTTGTGCATCTAATCTTGCTATTCCTCAGTTATTAGATGTATTATATGCTGTGAAATTGTGCTTGTAGTGTCATAAGTGTGGTAGAGCCAATTTTTTTCATTTTTATACAGTTCATAAATTTCTGCCTTGGTTTATTCATTAGTATTTTCTTGTGTTGGCTCTTTCTACTGTTCTCCTGTAATCTTGTTTGTATCTCTTTATTTTTGTTGCTCCTAATGTACCATCTATAGTTCAATGCAGTTGATTGATGTTGATTAGTGAAAGATTTGTTGGTGATATTGATTACATATTGAAAATATATATTAATTACATTATTATTGGACAATTTTGAGTCACAATAATAGTGAATTATGGCTACCATTTTAATAAGCTTGGTAAGTATTATGGTCTAGAAGGAGAAGCCTTAAGAACCTTTGCTTTCAATGAGCATGTAAAGGAAATAAAGAGGTTACAGGACATAGCAAGAGACAAAGACTCTTAGCTAGGGAGGATAAGAAGAGAGAAGAAGAATTAGCTGAGAAGAGAAGACAGAAAGAATTAGCTGAGAAGAGAAGACAGAAAGAATTAGCTCAAGAGAATAAAAGACTGGAACTTGAGGAGAAAAAATTGGCACATGCTCAAGCTCAAGCAGAAATGGCATATGCTCAGAGGATGGCCGAAATTGAGTTGGAAAAATTAAGAGTTGAACATAAAGAGATATAAAGATAAAGAAATACATCATAAACTTAAAATACAGTAACAACAACGTTAGCAGTGAGATGAAAAAAATGCATCATCCCCCCCCCACCCCCCCCCCCCCCCCCCCCCCCCCCCCCCCCCCCAGGAATGTTAGTAATCAGAGACATACAAAATACCTCTCCCCCCCCCCCCCCCCCCCACAAAACACACACACACAGTAACAACTATGTTACCAAACAGATCAAGAAATACACAATGGCCCCATAAAAACTGTGCTATCAATCAGATAAAGAAATACATAAAGACCTCGCAAAACAAGGTAACAATAATGTTAGCAATCAGATGACAAAAATAAAAGAGACCCTGACAAACATGGCAACAAGAATTTTAACAATCAGATGAAGAAATACACAGATCCTTCAAAACCCAGTAACCAGAATGTTTGCAATTACATAAAATATATCAAGACCCCTCCCCCGCCCCACAATTCCCCATCCCATCCTCCCAAAAAATAAACCACAGTAAAAAGAATGTTAGCTATTAGATTAAAAAAAAAAACACATGAAGACCCCAAAACACATGAAGACCCCAAAACACATGAAGACCCCAAAACACATGATAACAAGAATGTTCGGCTACCAAAAAGCCGAATAATACATCAAGATCCTGACAAATTACAGCAATATGAATATTTGCAATCAGACGGGCAGGGAAGATATAACAGAAATGGTGTGGAATGCTGAGAACAGAAAGGCATAATGTGTCTGTCTGGCTGAAGATCTATGTGCTATGATAGGATGTAAGGAAGGCCGAGTGCTATTACAATGTATAGTTACCTTAATACGATCACAAGTGACAGAAGTGTCTGCCATAGTCCGGATTGCACTTGGGATACTCTGGCACCAAACCCAATGGAGACAACGGCTAATGGCTAGTAAGATATAGACACTGTCTATTTTGGGTCTGTCGCTGGTCATAATGTAGGTGACAACGAAGGCAAACGTTACAAACAGACGAGAGTTGTTCCATATTATACCCGTGTATAAATAAGTCGTCTTTCTGGTCCATTTGATCTGCTCTCTGCAGAATGAGGTTAGGTAATGAAATCTGCGATCGCTAAACTTTGTCAGTTGAACAATGGCGTGAACTCTGATATGCGTTAGGGGAAAGCAAATGACTAACATACAAAACAAACTATTATCGCTTAATTGTTTTTTTAAAGCGGTACGGCTCACGCCATACAAAAAAAAAAAAAAAACCCATCGGTTTCCCAATGCAGCCTGAACACTCGCTATCATAGCAGGTCGAGGTGAAAAAAGCGAAGGGTGAGTAATAAAGCAAATTTATAGGCAGGTGTAAATAGTATAGCATACGCTAACGTTGGCAAGCGCACAAAGATAAATATAAATCAATCTCATAATTCCAGTGAGGAGTAAGTGATTTACATGATTGGATTGCACAATCAGGCTATAATAGATATACAGTCAATACTCACTATTCACGTGTCCCGTATTCGTGGATTAGCGCGAGATAAAGTGTAACCTTTTTTTTTTGCCATTCGCGGCAATGCAAAGTAGGCAAAACATTTTGAGACGCCTACCGCGCAGCAAGGAGAGACTGGCACCTTGTTCTCGCGGCTTTCGATGTATCTATAGTGTCTTTGTCGAGCATCTTTTCATCCACATTTTTGCAGTTTTACGCTGTTTTTGATTATTTTTGGAATTAATAATAGCATCCAAGCGTAGTGCAAGTGTGTTGGCGAGTGGGCCTAAGCGCAAGAAGACTCCGATGAGCCTCAGTGACAACGTAAGTGTGTTAGATAAACTTCTTTCTGGGATATCTGTATGGAATGTTCTTTATTTCTTAATTTTAAATGTTCTGTGTAAATGTCTTCAATGTTTGTTTTCCAGGGATTTTGTAATAATGTGTGTGTTTGTGCATGTGTTTGCGTGTAGATGTGTAAATGAGTAGTGACAGTGGAGTGCAGTAATGTCGATTCTGATCAACAGTAACAGTAACTGTGAGAATAATCTACATTCTACGGCACTTATGGAACGTGAAAAACGGTTTAATATACAGTATTGTATATTTAAGGAACATAAGAAATTTGCCGAAGTATCACTATCCGAAGATACGACCTTTTATGGATAACAAAATTTGCAACCCGTCACACACATTTACACTCTCACAAAAATCTTTCAGTTTACAACAGTGCTATTATGTAATACAGCGTCGACTGTCGACAAAGTTGTCTGGTTCGAAACAGGAAGCGTCACGTCCCAGTCGACCCGCGTAGCAAAACGAGTATCTGGCTCTGGGTCAGGGAAGGCAAAAGTACAGAGGATGTGAAGCGGTCACCCACCTCATACAGATCTGGCATAATGAAGCTTCCTAAAACTTCACTGCCCTACCGCAGTAACTACTAACGGACTATATTTACAATGTTTTATACAGCAATAACTGTCACACAGGAAGACAAGCAGACAACATGAATGGGACAGGACATTACCTCAGTAAATACCCTATCAGTTTAACCACTGTTATACCCAATCAGTTTAACCACTGATATACCCTATCAGTTTAACTCAGTAAATACCCTATCAGTTTAACCACTGATATACCCTATCAGTTTAACCACTGATATACCCTATCAGTTTAACTCAGTAAATACCCTATCAGTTTAACCACTGATATACCCTGTGTAGTTCCCACGAGTCTCTCATGCCAAGATGAAAGAATAGGACTCCTGCCTTCATCAGGCATGTCGTACAAGGCGACTAATGCGAAGTGGTGCACGAAGCTGGCAACCTCATCATGACAAACAAACTGTCCCAGCTTCCTGTAAGGTGACTAGGGGGTGGTGACATGCTCCGTAATTAGCGAACAGGAAAATTGTGAGCATGATAACCAGCTATGTCAATAAATCCTATATATAAGCTTTTTCTGTCAGTGCGAGACGCTAAGAGATGCAACTTTGATTGAAAGTTAGACATTAATAGCATTGTTTCCCTTGTATGTACTCTCCCGAAAATAGTTACACTCGACAAAGAAAAGTGCGCAAGTGACTGTTGCGTGCAGTTTCTCGCTGTGTATAATATTCTGCTTTAGTGTAAATGTCTATATTAATCTTGATTCATGACCTAAGGGATATCACCCAGGATTTTTCTGGGAGGTGTATTTAACAGTGGTTGTCTGTCCACTGGTTTCTACTTACCGGTTTAAAATTAGAACCGAGGTCTGGTTGCATGTCCATATTTGGGCTTATGGCTAGCTTTTCTAAGAATGTTTGCAACTAGAGCTTAGGTCTTAATTCATGACCATATAAGGCTTCAATGGTCAGTCTTTACCTGGAATGTGTTGAAACACTGCCCCTGAGTTTCGCTCAAGGAAGCGTAGCGTCTTCGGCGCATGCGCGAATTAGTAGGGGTTAAGCGAGATTTCCGATCTGAGAGTCGTACGAAAAATGTCAGAGGGTTAAGACGTGTTTTCGACGTCTTTGTGTTTTCGGCTTCATGCCTGGAGAAATGGAAAACCTCTGTGGATGGACTTAAAGGAATTTGAAGATATTCCCCGATGATAGTGATATATTTCTATACGTCTAGGAGACGTGTGTGTGTGTGTGTTATTAGTGCATTCTGATGGTCTATCAAGGTAAATGGACATTTTGTTATTCTCCTTGGCTATCAGTGTCACGTACCACATATATTTGTCAGCTCATTGACTTTTCCCAGGGTGGGAAAGCATCTAACAGTTAACGTGAGCTAAGCTCTTAATTTAGGCTGACTTTATTAGCTTAGGGCTTGTGTACGCCCAGGAAACATTGCATTTTTTATGCATCTCGCTGTTTCAGCGGTAATATATTATAGACAAGGTCTGACCCACCTTGCTTGCCAGTCACAGAGGCTAGTTAAACTTATAGGCCTGCTACCTTAAGGCCTGTTGCATGCAAGCAACGCATCTGATGAACTCATGTCAGGAAAGAGTTGGTTAACTCGTGTATCAACACCCGCGAGCAATGCGGGGTATTTTTGCTGAGGCTTGTTTGGAAGGGAACTTAGATTGTGATCAACAATCGTGCTTAGGCCCAGCTTACTGACTTGTGATATATGATGCTATCCATGTACTATCGTCATGTCTACATGTTCCTGAGTCTTGTTAAATGATCATGTCTACAACGTTCCTGAGTCTTGTTAAATGATCATGTCCTGATGTCGTCGTACTACTTTAAAGTTTGAGAAAAAGTCAGTTGCTGTTACAACCTTCACTGACTTCTACTTGTGATTGAGTGTGAGTACTGAGCCAGCGTTAGAACTGTACATCCATTCGCGTATATTACATCTACACTCATACTCTATGTCAACACTGCACTTTGCCAGCGCCTCAACACTTAACGAACAGGCTGACCTACATTCACGTTCCTTCACTGCCTGGGTTGACCTGACCTCTACACTCACATACACAGTGCTGTACCCTTCATAATTGTAAACAAGTAAACAGTCAGCTGCTTTATGATAAGGTATCTATCTGACTGTACCAGAAATCCACCTTATCAGTGACGGTGCGCAAAAAAAATATATTTATAGAATGTGTGATCCCGTGTGCACACAATGGGATCCTCGCTGCTGCTACGTAGTTCGTGTACTGTGGTGACGCACATTGGTTTTTTAAAAAATACTTTTGAATAAGTAAAATTGCCGTTAGGTATTGCTGCTTTTGAATTTAATTCCCGTCTAATGACGGGCTTTTACACTAGTAAATAAATAATATACAAAGGTATGTTTCAGGCACTCGTGAGAAATAAACAAGTAGAAAACTAGACAACAGAAAAACAATAGAAGTGATAGGCTTACCGGGGACTAGAACCCAGGACCTTCCGAACGACACTATCGCCTAGCAACGGGAGCGAATCATTCTTTCCTCTCTGTCAACTGGGCACCACAAAAATAGTGCTTCGTGAACAGAGGTCTAGCATGATCTCTCCACGTAACCCGGATATGTACCTAAGGACTACCAGACTAATTATAGACGCAATCACTTCTGCAGTTATCCTATTTAACAGTGTAGTCCA
This sequence comes from Oreohelix idahoensis, assembly GCA_024509875.1. Taxonomy (NCBI): domain Eukaryota; kingdom Metazoa; phylum Mollusca; class Gastropoda; order Stylommatophora; family Oreohelicidae; genus Oreohelix; species Oreohelix idahoensis. Next base: position 265,171 of record JAMPIV010018058.1, on the reverse strand, counting down.
GATTACAAAAGACAAAGTTCTTAATACTGTGTCTAGTAAATCATAGAAGAATGAGAATAGTAAAGGGCAGAGGGTAGGTGTTGTATTGTATAAACAAATAAGGTGGGAATACCCCGAGGCCTGTAAACAGTATAATACACAAAGGTGTGTTTCAGGCACTCGTGAGAAATAAATAAGTAGAAGACTAGACAACAGAAAAACAACAGACGTGACAGACTTACTGGACTGGAACCCGGCGCGAAGAGAAACGAAAAAGGGGAAAGGGGTGAAGTAATGATCAGCATATTGAAGTACGGTAGACCAGGAAGCAATATAGAAGCAGACAATTACACATGCAAAAGAAGCTGGTAAAGATATGGAGATCAAGAGAAATCAAGTCCAACACAAAAATAAGAATCGTCAATTCAAATGTCAAGTCAGTCCATGTGTTGGCTCTAAAAAAAAAAACCAAAAAAAAAAAAAAAAGCTACATATTTTCATAAATGGGTGCTTGTGTAAAACAGAATGATTGAAATGGCGCGAAAATGTCACCAATGTGGGAAAATAAGATGAGAAGAAGACACTGCCGATGGATGAAAGGCCGTGGTGAAAAAAGAAAAAAAAAAACTAGCGCACACACTTGCAGAAGAGAATGGGAGTCGAAAGTGATGGGGAATTAGTGGTAAGAACATACGCAACAGGAAGACTTAGCATGATTGTTTGTTGACGGGCTGTACTCCTTGTAGAGCATAAGGATATTGATCGATTGATTGATGAGTTTGCCAGGCGTGTGTTCATTTCAAATAGCAGGTACCTCTTCTGCCATTCCTTCTATGTTCCCATCTCATGCAGTTCACGATTTAAGTGAATTTCTGTATGTTAGCTCGTGAGTTGTCACTGGGAGCGCGTTTATTTTATCCTGGGGATAATGCGCCTTTAAATTAAGGTTAGCTCGATATTGTTCTAGTTTTAAAATTATTTCTCGTTGTTCCCCTCCATCACAAATATGTCTACCAAATAATAACCTGTGATATATCGGTCTAAATGTATACTCTGCGGTCCATTTAAGTATTACACTTCCCATTCATAGGGGAAAAAAAAAGTTTCTATCAAAATTAATTACGCATCTTATCTTCTGAAAAAAAACTCACGATTCATTTATCCAATGTTCTGAGAATATCTCGATACTGAGAGAAAGAAATTAAAAACAATTGTAAGGTAGCAAAATATGAAACAAATAACATGAAACAAACACAGCGAAAACACAAGGAAAAATTGAAAATTAGCGTAAAATGAAATAAAATAAACAAATAAACAAAAAACACAAGCGACGACCAAAAAATGCTTAAACATGTAGCAATCTTGACGTGGCAAATTGGACGCAGCAACCTATTTCAGAAAGACGGAGTTAATGACCTCAACACGACGCAAAGCAACTTGAGCGGTTAGAATGTACTCTGCAGCGAGGAACATGCAAACGCCCCACACGCGGTGGAGAGCACAGGCGTACATGACGATGGCGTACGTCGTTATGAGTGTAGGTCGAGGGCTGAGCACTCTGTAAGGCACGACGAAAGCTGTGATGATCAGCTTGTCTCCGAAGCCAGTAATCACGAAAAGTAGACCGCTCCAGTAGCAGTACCGACACACGCCCATCCTTTCTGAACTGTGGCAGGATTGAAAAAAAAAAATTATCCTTAATTTACCACAGGGCTGGACTTTAAGCACAATGATATAAACCCGTGTTTCTTAACCTTTTAGATCTGACAATAATCAGTGACATTCCAGACCCCTTGTGTTTCCCGGGGTCAATGAGGAGAAAAGAAATAATAGGGTTACTATTCACTCATGCATGTCGTAAAAGCCGACTAAAATGATGCTGTCATCGCACTGGCAACTAGAATATGTAAACTGCTACAGAGACCACTGCTGCAAGAGTTTGGGCTTTGGCATAGGCGTCCTGAATGGGCCATCTGCAGTGGCGGCTCCACGCACCATTAGTGGAGAAAAATGTGGTGATGATTTTGATCGGGGGTCCTGAGATCAGAGACAGCAATCTAAGTTTCGAAGCATACGACTTTGGTTAATACCGGGAAAATGAAAACTACTGCAGGAGACAAACATACGTGAATGCACAAGATTGACTTATAAAAACTAACAATCAGATGGTAAGAAGATCAATGTTGTCGGAAGCAACACTTGCAGAAAAGCTGAACAAATATGAACTGATTAAAACAAATGACTAAAATACCAACAATCAACAAATGGAACAAAATAATGAACAAAAACTGTCCTTCCCGCTGCCACATCTGAACTATCAAGGTGGGGGACATAACGTTTGGTATATAACATTCTTTAAGGCCTCCAGTGTTGTTGCTACGGGTCTCTGAAAAGACAAAGACTCACTAGGACTACTGATCAGTCAAGCGTGTAATACAAGGTGACTACTATGAGGTTTTGGTGGATACAGCAGCTTGTTCTCCATATAACTGCGCCCAACCTCGCGCACTGGAGAGGACACTCCAGCTTCACCCTATAGGAATTCAGCAACCTGAGAGGATGAAGCTGCCGGTCGCACCAAGTGGCGATGCTCTCTACGCCGCCGCCTCATTTGGGGCAAAAAAGAGCTTTCACGGCACGCAGAAGACAGCAAAAAGCATCAAAAGGAACACCAGGAAAATAAGCAGCTGATGGCTGTCACCTCAGGTGCTCATTTCCATAGTCAGTTATGACTGAAGGGGTTATTATTATAATATGAGGATGTACATAGGGGCTGACAACCTCATCATGTAAAATAAATTACCACAAAACCACCGCTGCATGATCATGTGAATGTTTAGTGCAGGCTTCCTGCAAGAGAACCCATGCTCCATAACGTGCACAAAGGAATGTAATGATCATTCTTGAAGTCATACTTTCGCACTTCCCACTGTATGTCGTGACAAACGTACATATGGTCATATCATGTTGTGAGTGTTCTGCTTATTAGAAGTTAGCTCAAACATTGGCATTTACGGTTTACGGTCAGAATAGGAAGTAACGCATGCTGCAATTATTTTAACCAATGAGAAATAAGTATGCAGCCATTTTCATTTCTGCATCTTCTAAAGTTTTCAATAGCAGTACAACGAAGCCTAAAATGAAGAGACAAGTTAACTGTTAGTAATATAGTTGCAAGTGTAAAAACGTTAGAAATGCGTTTTGGCACTGTATTTGTGTGTGTTTTATTAGCGGTTCATATACAAATTGCTAGATCGATAACCAACAGAAGGGGAGGGAAGCCGATTTACGAGTTTCCTGTCCCTGACCCATGGGTTTTTCTGTTATTTTTTTCAGTTGTTTAGTGTTTTTCTTCTCTTTTCTTACGAGTGCCAGCCACATAATTGTTCATATTTATTATTTACTATTCAGAGGCCTCAGGTTTCACTCAATGTTTATCTTTACATCTCAACGGCGTAGTCCTGTTGCGTCAGATTTTAAATGAAGCCCTTTTCTCGCAAACCGAGGTGATCAAGTGCTCGCTGAGTCGGTCCGACCATTACGGGCTTGCTGATGTAATGAATTTTATCATTGTAATGTACTGCCGGATGTTCGGACGTTTATTAACCTTTTATCTCTTGTTCACCGAGAAATTCTGTCCGACCACGTAATACTGTAATAGGCGACGAGGGCAGAACTTCTATTTATGCAAGTCGAAATTTGAGTTGGGACAGAAAAATTACCTCGTCTTATCGGAAAATTCTAGTTATCAGAAGTCGACTTTACCGGAGTTTTTTTTTTTAAAACAAAGCCAAAGAAGACAATTGGTCGGGACTTCCATCCTCCGCCAAGTTGTTTTTGGTCGGCCTCTCTTTCGTTTTCCTTCAGGGGTCCATAGCATAGCTGTTCTTGTGATGGCATAATCTAATAATTAATAAGCGAAAATTCGTGTTTTGTTTTATAATATTTAATGCACATGTCAGTTATGCGCATGCTGAAAATAATTTAACTTAAACTAGTTCTGTTTATTACTCGAGGCGAAATCTCAGGTTAGTGTGTCTAACCTGAGACTGATTTTACGTGAGTATCCCTTTTTTCTTGCACAAAGACAGGTGTCCCTCGCCATTCAGGCAGATACTCGCCGATTTCGGAGGTACCCATTAGAGCTGGGTCGGCTCAGGAGCCGCCAGTCTCTGGTCGACGATACTTCTTCAAATGTCCTCGCCAGGACTCGAGTTAATCCAGTCCAAATCCCGGTCGACGAAAATCTTCAAATGTGCTCGCCCGGGTTTGATCCTGGGTCACCCGGTCGCCAGCGCAGTATGGTAACCACTACGCTAGCGCTGCTCCGTTCTGTTTATAAATTAACATGTTAAAAAAAAAATGTCGCGCACTATCGAAAAATCTTTCGAGTTTCGCCGGTATTCCTCGTATCACGCACACTAATACGCGTTTTACTAATTAAGAACGTTCCACTAATTAAGAATGTTATAACCGTTTTACTAATAAATAATGCCAAATCCGTTCTTACTAGTTGCGATCGTGGCAGCCCTGGTACCAGTAAATTGTGTTGTTCTTAAAATAAAGAAATAAAAATAAAAAACTAAGTTGAACTAATCAGAGATACAGATTTTGACATAATAAACAATTGACATAATAAGACAGAAAAAATAAGTCTTCTCATTTTTTTTTTTTTACTTCAAGGGAAGAATAAATAAGTGAAAAGGAAAGAGAAGACTACAATAGTCAAGGGGCTCGTTACACTTGACATTAACAGCAACAATCTTGCTGTAATCTCTAGCAACGTCTAGAGGGAAATTACAACTGTTGCTGAATTCAATCTTCGCTGTCTATAATCACAACATACCACAAGGTTCCATCAAATACAGGGTTAGGTGTTACTTGAGTATGATTACCAAAACTTTCAATATACAACTGACCAACGACATTAACATATTCTGCTATTCATACTAGCAACATCTATCATTTTAGGCGACAAACCTCATCATAATTGAAAACGAAATCAAACTTTATAAATCAGGCAGAACTACCAACCTTGCTAACATCCCAATAAGTCTCTGGAACCAAGAACAAACACGTCTTGACCCTAGCCACTTCCACAGCAGACACCAATATGCTAATCCCTTCTGAGCAACCTCTACACCTGTTAGTCTCACTGACTCACCTAGACCCCAACTTCAGAGACCGCATCTGCTTTGCTTCTAGTCGAGTAAACAGCTCACAAAACTGGCTCCTTCAACGCCTTCAGCAAGAATGACTGTTCACTTATTCCACTATCTTCTTATAGCTGCATGACCTACGACGGTGCTCACTTGCTCGAGATCTCATGCCAATCCTGCTCCAAAGTTTCCTTTCCCTGACGAAGGCCTTGTGGCCGCAACAATGACTATTTTCTTTGTCTTTTGTCCTAGTAAGACGAATTACCTTTTTTTAAACAGGCTTTTCTTTAACTTGCAACGTATGTCACTCTCTTATCACCTTCAAATCTTGCAATCGATTTGTCGATCCCTTCCAGATGAGCAATAACTCTGAAACTTGGCATAGTTGTGTATTCCCGATGACAATACAATAATCAGTCGTAAAAATAATAAAATGAATAACATTAAAATTAATACTAATTTTTTTGTGTGGGTATTGTTTCATGAGTAAAATGGGCGATAACTGCAAATAATCTAGGTGTATTCTTTCCAACAAGATTGTCTTTCTTGAGAGAAATATTGAAACTTCTCTTTCCTCCCCCTTCACACACGCACACTATCGCACGCGCGTGCACAGACATACACGCAACTGACAACTGCATTTTTAAAAAATGTAATTTTCAACTCATCAAAATTTAAAAAAAAATAAAAATTAACTTTCCGTGTAATATACTGAATAATGAAATCCGCCTCCTGTGCTCTGGACTCGTTTATCGCAAACTGATAATGTCATTAGCGGATCGGTTACATTTGACTTAAATGTACAAACAACAACAAAATTACACTAAAAAGAAGAAAAAAATAATAATAATAAAATATTTTAAACACAGGCTTTTAATGCACTAAAAAGCCACAAATAATTTTTCACGGAGTTTATAGCTTGCAGTCGAAAAATGTAACATCAAATTGACAAAAAGCATGGGACGCTGATTCTACATGAAATTAACTTCTGCTTTATACTTCATTAGACACTTATGGATAAAATATATGATAAGCGTTTAAGCTTATTTTTTCAATAATTAACAGCATTAAGAAAGCTGAGAAGGAAAAGTAAAATCTTCGCTGACAACCAGCATCAACCGAACCAGATTTCAGCGACAACCCCTTGTCGTCAATTGGCCAGTTAAATGCTAAAAACTGACACAGGTGATGAACACTCTCCCCTCCACCACAAATACAATTAATTCCGAGGAAGAAACTTACTATCTATAAGATATCAAAACACTGTGCTGTTTGTTGTTGTTGTTGTTAAATCAACTTCATTCATTTTAACCTTGTTTTCCAAAAAATATTTCACAAATAAATACACGCATGTATATATCTTTGTAAATATAAACCCTTAGTTGGAATTGATAACTTGGTTGATTGAAAGTTGATAGTTACCGTAGGACTCATTTTAAAATACTTATATAATTAACTAAACATAAAAATAATTTGACGAATTACCTTCGGCTGGGGGCTGATTAAGCACCAGTCTATTGTCATATTGTGACAAAAATACTTATCTCACAGAAGTGAGTGGGGGGTACACATTTTACAAGAACCGAGAAAACTCAGTTTTTTTTTTTTTTTTTGTAGCTGCGATCTTGAAACACCTGTGAGACCCCTAATAACACGATTAAAATTAAAGAAATATCACTACAAGATGTGGAATTATACATAAACCTTGGCAGCAATATAGATATCAAGTTGGAGGGACGGACCAAATGATTTCAAAATAAGAATACAAAAAGCGAAAAGAGTTGTCATTGCATTGGGAAACATGGGAGATCAAGAGAAATCAGGTTCAACACAAAAATAAGACTCTTCCAACTTAAATGTCAAGCCAGTCCTGTTGTATGGCTGTGAGACATGGAGAACAACAAAAACAACAACCAACAAGCTACAGACTTTCATAAACGTGTGCTTGCGTAGAACAGAAGAATTGAAATAGTATGACAAGTTCAGGAGATGAGAAGAAGACTATGGCCATGGATAGGACACACACTGAGGATATCTGTGGATAGCATTACCAAGTATCCTTGTTCTGGTAAAAGGTAAAGGATCCCGTTACACGCCCATTGAGGCATATTGGGAATATGGTGTTAGGCCCATATTTTCTTGACCCTCGGCACACTAGGGGTGATGTGGTCAGCATCACGCCGGCCGCCTTAACCTTCCCAGAGTTGCTCTGGTACCCATTTGGGGCTGGGTCGACCCAGGAGCCGCTTGTGGCCTAAAAAAATCCCACCTCATCTGGGGATCGAACCATAGACCACTGCGCTAGGAAGCCAGTGATCCTTGTTCTGGTGCTCCCTGGGTATGAGGGGCAGATGTAGATCAAAACACAGAGAAGAGAATTAGAGACAGAAGTGAAAATGATGAGGAAAACTGGAAAGAGCTTGAACTGATGGCGGAAAGAGCTTGAACTGATGGCATGTGACGGGAGAATTTGGCATGTGTTTGTTGAAGGTCTATGCTCCTTGGTGAGCTAAAGGGTATTGCTTGATTGATTGAAAAGTTTTTACTAATTAAGAACGTCGCAACAATTTTTACTAGTTAAGAACGTCGCAACAGTTTTTACTAGTTAAGAACGTCGCAACAGTTTTTATTAGTTAAGAATGTCGCAACAGTTTTTAGTAATTATGAACGTCGCAACAGTTTTTACTAATTAAGAACGTCGCAACAGTTTTTACTAGTTAATAACGTCGCAACAGTTTTTACTAGTTAAGAACGTCGCAACAGTTTTTACTAGTTAAGAATGTCGCAACAGTTTTTACTAGTTAAGAACGTCGCAACAGTTTTTATTAGTTAAGAATGTCGCAACAGTTTTTAGTAATTATGAACGTCGCAACAGTTTTTACTAATTAAGAACGTCGCAACAGTTTTTACTAGTTAATAACGTCGCAACAGTTTTTACTAGTTAAGAACGTCGCAACAGTTTTTACTAGTTAAGAATGTCGCAACAGTTTTTAGTAATTATGAACGTCGCAACAGTTTTTACTAGTTTAGAACGTCGCAACAGTTTTTATTAGTTAAAAACGTTGCAACAGTTTTTACTAATTAAGAACTGCAACCGTTTTTACTAGTTAAGAACGTGACAACATTTTTTACTAATTAAGAACGTTGCATCAGTTTTACAAATTCAGAATGTCACAACAGTTTTTACTAATAAAGAACGTAACAACATATTTTACCAATTAAGAACGTAACAACAGATTATAATAATTAAGAACGTAACAACAGATTTTACTAATTAAGAACTGCAACCGTTTTTACTAGTTACGAACAAGACAACATAATTTACAAATTTAGAACGTTACAACAATTTTACTAATTACGAACGTGACAAAATATTTTATGAATTAAGAACGTTACAACCGTTTTACTAATTAAGAACGTAACAACAGACGTTTCTAATAAGAACACTACAACACTTTTACTAATTAAGAACATAACAACATATTTTACTAATTGAGAACGTTACAACAATTTTACTAATTAAGAACGTAACAACATATTTTATTAATTGGGAACTGCAACCGTTTTTACTAGTTACGAACGTGACAACATATTTTACTAATTAACTCTTTGACTCCGGAACAACGCTCAGAGCGCTGTTCAGATTAGTCACCTGAGCCAAAACAACTCTCTGAGCGTTGTTTTTAGTCTATCACGAATTAAAATTACTGCACAGCGTGGAAAATAATTGCGGAGTCAAAGAGTTAAGAACGTTACAACAGTTTTACAAATTTCGAACGTTACAACAGTTTTACTAATTAAGAACGTGACACCATATTTTACCAAATAAGAACTGCAACCGTTTTTACTAGTTAAGAATGTGAAATTATGTGAGGACAGCAAACTATAAGTCAGAAGAGTTCAGGACCACCACTGGTGTAAGACAAGGCGATATCCTGTCACCTTATCTTTTCATACTCCTCATGGACGATGTCATCAAGGCATGTAAGGAGAGAACAAGAAAGTATTCAGTGGGGTACTGGAAGATGAGACATTTCAGAGCTAGCATTTGCTGATGATGTTGTCCTGATTGCTAAATCAGAGACACATCTCCAATCCAACCTGCAAGTCTGGAAGGAAGAGCTGGAGAAGAGAGGGATGGTCATAAGCAGCTCTAAAACAAAATCCATGGTGATATCACGAGAAGAAAGAAAACATCAGATTAAGTTGGGAAAACAGGTCCTGGAGCAGGTCGACCACTTTAAATATCTCGGAGCTATTATAGACCGAAAGGGGGGCATCAAAGAAGAGATGGCCACTCGAAAAGCAGCGGATGGGAGACTTTATCAGGCCATAAATCGAGGATTCCTCAGCAAGAAAGAGGTTGGTAAGAAAACGAAGATGGCTGTATGCCGCTCCACCTATGTCCCAGTCTTGACATATGGATGCGAGTCATGGGCAATGACTACAACCCACAAAAGCCAGATCCAAACCTCAGAAATGAGGTATCTGAGGAAGGCGGTTGAAGTAACAAGAAGAGACATGGTCCGCAACCAGACGATACGTCAATGCCTAAAATCCCACCCGCTGCAGACCCAAATAGAACAGTCCCAACTAAGATGGTTTGGCCATGTCTGCAGAATGGGAGAAGATCGGCTACCACGACAAGCATGGGAAACAAAGAGCCAGGGATCCAGACCTACAGGACGACCCAGAGTCCGCTGGGAGGACAACATTAGACAATCTTTGAAGGACCGAGGACTAGAATGGAACCAGGCCAGGAAGAAGACAGCTGATCAGCTGATAGAATAGTCTGGCGATCTCTCTTCCAAACCTCTACACCTCACGGTAGAAGGGGAACGACTAAGTAAGTAAGTAAGAACGTTGCATCAGTTTTACAAATTCAGAACGTTACAACAGTTTTACTAATTCATAACGTTAGTACAGTTTTACTAATTAAGAACGTAACAACATATTTTACTAATTAAGAACTGCAACCGTTTTTACTAGTTAAGAACGTGACAACATTATTTTACTAATTAAGAACGTTACAACAGTTTTACAAATTCAGAACGCTACAGTCGTTTTTTACAAGTTACAAACGTGGCAGCCGTGGTACCAGCAAACGATGTTATTTTTACAACTGGAAAAAGAAAGATTTAAAACGTCAACTAACCAAAGTTATGGATACTGAAGTGAACACGACAGTCAGCAAGCAAGGCCATTTTTAAATGTTTACTTCATGGAAAGAATTCAAAGTGAACAAGAAGGAGAATACTGTAAAAGATGACATTCAGGTATGAACACATACACAAGCATAATAACAATAATACGTAGCGGAATCAACAGCTTCGTCAGAACCAGCATGGGCGGCGACCTTCTAGTTAAAAAAAAAAAAAGAAAAAAAAGATACACCAATAAGCTCTCACAACAACTCATGTAGGCACGCGAGACTAAGACCATCTGTATTCAAACAAAAATACCTGCAACCGCTGGGTGGACACTTGGCAATTCAAACAGTCCCTGATCGTTCCCATCAGCCTCATTGAAAGCTGTTTGTTTGTCGTGAAATACATCAGCGCCATCACCCCGTACGTCCTTGCCATCAGCGGCTCATCGTTCGTTAACATCACAACCAGGGCGACAGTCAGGTACAGAAAGTGACCGCTACGAGCGATGAGGAACACAATGGAATCCAGGACGCCCCTTTTGCCAACATGGGCCATCTCTTTGCTTTGAGTAAAATGTCAAAGAGCTAAGTGTAAGAACCGACATGCCCCATGAGACTGCGTAACCGTTGTAGACATTTCACTGCACATTATGAAAAGTAATCGCACTACATTTAATAAACAAAACAATGGCTATATGCCTGTGTGTGGCAATATACTTACTTAGTCGTTCCCCTTCTACCGTGAGGTGTAGAGGTTTGGAAGAGAGAGCGCCAGACTATCCTGTCGGCTGTCTTCCTCCTGGCCTGGTTCCATTCTAGTTCTCGATTTTCTCCAGTGCTGCCTTCAGTTCTTTTATCTGTATGTCATCTTCACCATCATTGGTTTTCTTTTCTGTGCTAGTGGTTATCATTTCTGATGCTTCACCATGCTCACCATCCAGGAGTTCTGAGAAATATTCTTTCCATCTTTCCATTACTTCCTTCGGGGCAGTAAGCAATTTGCCTTGCTTGTCCTTTATAAATTTGAGAGGGCATTGTTTTTCCTTCCTCATGTTCTTTAGGGTCTTATAGAACAATTTCTGGTTTTCTTGCGCATTTTCTCTAGCTTTTCTCCAAATTCTTCCCATGACTTCTGTTTTGCTGCTAGCACCTTGTTCTTTGCTTCTATTCTGAGTGTCACATATTCTCTATATTTCTCCATTTGTCCTGTTGTGTTTTTAACTCCTAAGTATTGTTTCCATGCCATTTTCTTCTCTCTTATTTTCTCTTTGACTTCCTCTGTCCACCACGGTGTCCTCTTTCTCTTGTTCCCAAGTCGGACTTCACCACATGCTTCTGCAGCAGCTGTCTTTATGATGTCCTTGAATTTAGGCCAGAGGGTTTCCAAGTCATCAGGCTGTTCTTCTGCGTTGTTTACCGCTGCAACAATAAGCCCCTGATATCTTCTGGCTAGGGACCTAAGACGCGTCAAAAGTGGAATGCCGTCAGCGACCCATAGCTGACTGCTTGCGTCAGGGTCAGCGAACCAGAGCTGACCAAGACCCTACTCCACCTCCACGTGGTGGTCCTGGAAACAGGCTGCATCACTGCAGTCTGGCTGAGAGAGTAGGCATCGAAGAGGGAAGGCAAACCCGGTCCCAAAAAAATGCCGTGCTGAAGTCGGATGTGTCGGCCGAAAGGCGCAGATATCGCAGCTCCGGCGTAAACAGACACAACGAAACCAACGTCCTGTTCAGGACGAACGAGGAAGAAGAAGAAGAATTTCTGGCTCTCGTTCGTTTACTTGGTTTCTTGCGTGATGTTGGGCAGTTCCTAGGCTGAGCAACTCTTTCAGTTGTTCTTTTGATTGTAAGCTGGTAGTGACCACTTCCAATCTCTGACCCCCTCCAGACTCTAGCATCCCGGACATATTTAAATGAGCTCCTCCTAACAATGGCATATTCGATCACTGACTTCTCATTCTTTGTTGGTTCACATCTAGTGTATGCATGTATTCGCTTATGGGGGAACTTTGTATTTGTAATGATCAGATTCTGCTCACTGCAGAATCTAAGGAGTCGCTTTCATTGTCATTGACAGTATCTTCTCCATATCTTCCGATAACTCCACCCCATCTAGCATGGTCATTTCCAACTTTGGCATTGAAATCTCCGAGCATGATAATTTCATCTAGGCAGTCATCTGTGGTGAAGTGGGATGTTATAAATACTTATAGGGAACTTAGTGTACTGACTGAGATCAGCTGTGAAGGTATCTATATCTATTAAGAGTAGTGTATTATAGATAACCTTACTTGCTACCACATATCTATATATCTCAGTCAGAATTATTCTGGAATAGTGTGATGCTACGTTATGTGTCTAGGGTATGTGTATGGTGAAGTGTAAGTCACAACAACAGACAGATAAACAATTTAATTTAATCCACTACTCTTAACAACACTGTGACACTCACATACATATAACACTCTATGAGAATAGCTTAAAGAAGTCACTCGTAACGGTTCAAATAACAATATGTATTCATTACTAGCATGAATGAATATGTGTCCTGATTCAACTACAAGGGAACCAGGAATCACAATCAATTTAAATTACAAGTTATGTACAGAATGTATTTAATATGAATATTGTAGTGACATATATTAGTACAAATGTTCTATGTGTGTCAGTTGTGTAGTAGTAAAATGAGGTAATACTGGTTTTGTTTTGTTCAAGCTCTGTTGGTATTTGTCATCATGACTTCAATAGTTTGTCTTTAGGGACCAGTATTGGAGATGTTCACAGTTCCTGATTTTAAGACAAGTAAATTCCCCTCTGAATAGTATTTTTATAAAGTTATCTCAAGATGAGGGGACATAATGTTGAGCTCAGCTGGCCAACTCTGCTTATCTTGAGTGATGGCGGCAGGAAAGGACTCCTCTGCTCGAATTCTCCTCTGGGCTCAGGAGACACCTCACTGATAGCTAAAAAGACCAAGGAGTATGCTGTCCGACTCTGGATTCAGCAAATCTCTGACCAGATGCTGCTCAGTACCATCAAGACCACTGTCCCTGAAATCAAGAAGGATGTACCTTCTACTTCATAACTAATTTATATTCTCTTTTACACTGATCACAATACAGCACAAACATTGCGTTCAGAGCGTTAGGCCAACAGTCAGCTTCATCTGAAATACTTTATACCAGCATTACCATCCTTAATGGTTACTACGCCTCTGCACTTCCAGCATTATTTATTTCTAGTCAATCATCCAGGTGTCAGTGTACTGTTTGGCCATTCCATGCCGTTTTACTTCTCTCCGACACCCTCTGTTCAGGCTGGAGCATTTTAGGCTTTACCTCACGTTTGCCACTGAACTACACATATATATACAGGCATAAATCAACAATTCACATTCAATTTTCATTAAAAGATATTAAATGGTTCAAGCTTACCACAATTCATACGAATAACACAGATACGTTGATTAGCAATGAATTCTGGCACAAACTGGCACAAATTTCCTTCTGCTTATCTTCCAGGCTTTTATTTAGCCAAATATATGCTGGCTTCAACGCACTGATGCTTTATCAAGCTATTTTAAACAAGTGGTCTCGAACTAACGCTCCCAAGTGTGTATATCAGCGAGACTGGCCAATGAGCCACGTTTCGACAAGTGTTTGAAAAAATGTTACCTTTCCCCGTTTCCCCTAACAACCAAGATAGTATTTATAGCCCGACCAATCGTGGTTAGGCTTTCATTTGTTGCGCTCCAATCAATTTGGAGTTTACATGGTAGGCTATTTCTGTAACGTAAATTTTTTTCAAACACGTTAAAAAAAAATCTTATGAGCAGAAATGATTTTATGCTGTCAGGCACCCCCAATATTTTATTTTGGGTATAATTTATTAATTCCTGGACTATTTGCGTAACGTTTTACATATTATTTGTCAGCAAGCCCTAAGGAACCCAAAAATACTAATTTAAAGGAGCTACGTGGCTGCGTTCAAAATATGCAATTTCTTCTACCTCCTGTTTGGAAGATGTGCTGTCTGGGTACTGTTATGTGTTCAAACGTAAACCCATCTATTGTTATCTTTTCTAATAAGAGTCTGTTATGATTTATAAACCTAACTCTGGGAAAGGGTAGTGTATTTTATCACTGTCCGTCTGAAAAAGTTAGTGCTTGTAGACTTACACGCGTGATGCCAGCATTTGTATATCGCGCGTCGCGTGTTGCATGCGTTCCTGATTTTCAGCCCTCCCCTCTCGCCATCCTTTTGTCCATCTGTTCGTTCGTTTTGGTAACGTAATATAATTAATGTTAGGATTAATTTAGGTCATTACGCAGTCTCTCAATGTTTTTCTTAGAAATGCAGCACACGTTTCATTGAAGAAGGCGGGTAATATACAGTAAGCTTTTACTATCAACATGAAAGCGTTACAATTTGCAGACGAAGCAGAAAACAAGGGGGATTTCGAGTACATTCCTTGTGACAGCACTGTTATTTTACCATTGCTCTTCTCTTTATTAATTTTATTTGTTAGGCTTCATATTTACCTAATAATTTATATATGTGGATTAGAATATTTCATGACATCATCCACTGTCCTTTGAAGCAGCTCGAAGAATTCCTCCTTGACCTCTGCTCTCTCATCCTCATTTGGCCCATACACTATGACCAGATTGACTATGGTTTCTCCTTCTTTTAGTTTTACAACCATAATGCGCTCCGAGACAAAGTTCCATCCCTTGATACTATCTTTTTGGTTTTTGGCCACAATGCAACCCACGCCCCCTTTAGCTCTTTCAGATGTGGGTACACCACTGTATAGCAGCGTGTTGCCATCGAGATCCATGACTCCTTGTCATTTTTTCTTTGTTTCCGTTATAGCCAGAATTTCTAATTTTGCTTTCCTCATCTCTTCCATCAGCTCTTCTTCTTTCCCATTTATACTTCTTGTGTTCCAAGTTGCATAAGTCGTAGTCAGTAGTCCGTTCCAGTTCGTCGCCTTTAGAATCAGTCCGGTTTTCTCTCTTGTAGTTCTCATAATCAAAAGTTTAAAGCAAACAGGTGATTGGCCTGTTGTGCCTTTGCATGGTGGAGGGGCTGCCTCCTTACGGCCTCCATGCAGGTCGCCCTCCTCCTTTATCAGCCGGGCTTGGGACCGGCCTAGGCGGAGTTGTGTGGCAATATACCATGACATATTAACTTTATTCCTTAACAACCAGGATAAAGTGTTTCAAGGATGCAACAGGAATAAGATGTGTTAATGTTCCTTAACAGAATGTTCAGTGTTTCTGCAGCCTGCAACTGCTAATCTTAGGTGTTCCACCATTAACAAGCATTTACAACAAGTGAAGTAAGTTACATGAAAAGATGTCCACTCTTCTGGACGGACTAATGACTTTTTGTGAAGTCAAATGAGGAAACTTGTAGTATTTAATAGAATGGTAGTAATTACTTAGTAAGGTCAAGTCTTTGCATTTATTCCTTTCAGTTACTAAAATAATTCATGTAAACATCGCGAAATGTTTATCTGACAACTGTCCACATTGTTACTAGCCTATCAAAAATTGTAAAATACAGGCTGATTGAAAAGTCACTTGCTATATTTACACTGTAATTTCTTCACTACTATCCACCTAATTTACATGACATAGAAGGCCAAACTAAAAACAATTAACTCCCATTTTATTCAATAAAGTGCTGTGTCACATGATCATTACAGCTCAACGTTAGATCCAGTTTCTCCAATCCATGATTTCACAAAGGGCAGCAGTTTGTCTTGTCTCTTGTAACGTTATATTTACTGGCCACTTTAGATTGTATTTTACTTTATTTCTTGAAATAAAAAATGAAACTTATTACCCACATGGCAGTTATAGCTCATGTTTTGACATCTGGTTCATGCATATCTAATAGATAAATGTAAGGATATATACATTTTAAAGCAGAACGTGACTTTTAAATCATACTTTATATAAAAGTAATTGATAAGTCTCATAGGTTTACACAGCAAAGTTACTGCACAATGCTGATCCTGTTATGTAAGATGACCTGGCAAGCTATACAGTAAAGGTCTGTTTTCATATGTAAACATATGTTCAATTGTAAAGAAAAGGTTGCAACATTACTCTTCCACTATAAGCTATATAACTAATAATAATTATAATACAAATAAGCATTTACAAGCAAAACTTTCCCTGAATATATCGAAAAGTACTTTGGCTAACGCCTAATTGAAATAAAGGCAAAAGTTGCTAAGGCAATATCAATTGTCCACACCATGAAAGCATTCATGCAAAAAAACTGCCGTTGTTAGTGAGGATGGAAGTCTTATGCTGCCATATATAACCCATATTACTTTATGCATGTGCGCCATTGACAGATTGGAAAAGAAATTCGAGGAATCACAGAAGTTATTTCCAAGAAGGATGCAACAGACATCTTGAAGAGCCAGCATATCAAATGAAGTTCTTAATGATATAGAAGAAAGTTGTAAACACGATAAGATGCAGACAATCAAAATTCTTTGGGACACAGTTTTCTGGGGGTAAGGTGCTGTCTAAGTTCTCTTGGACAAGGTGCAGACAGTCAAAGGACTTTGCGGCAAAGTACAGACACATTTCGTTTGAACAAGGTGCAGACAGGTAATGTTCTTTAGGACAAGAAGCAAGGTGTAGCCAGGCAAAGTTCTTTGGGGCAAGATGCAGTCAGTCATGTTCTTATGGACAAGGTGCAGACAGTTAATGTTCTTTAGGACAAGGTGCAGACAGTCAAAGTTCTTAAGGACAAGGTGCAGTCAGTCAGAGTTCTTTGGGACAAGGTGCAGACAGTCAAAGTTCTTAGAACATGGTGCAAACAGTCACAGTTCTTAAGGACAAGGTACAAACAGTCAAAGTTCTTAAGAGCAAGGCGCAGACAGTCAAACTTCTTAAGGACAAAGTACAGACAGTCAAAATTCTTAAGGACATGGTGCAGACAATGTGCAGATAGTAGTAGTTCTTTGGAACAAGGTGCAGACAGTAACATGGGAAAAGGTGCAGACAGTCCTTGGAAAATGACAAGCCAATTGCACAGGAAAAGAATGAAGACACAGTTGATTCAAGACAGTTGCCACTCGTGGAAATGATGAGACATAGTGTTGAAAGCACTTCGGCAAAATAAGAGATTAATAATAACCATGAATACATTTTGTATCACTACACGTAAAATGTTCATTCATAAGTCTTAGTGGGAAAGCCAAAGCATATAGTCAGTGTCTATACAGGTGTCCAGAGTATGTGACACTGGAACTTAGCATGAAGCATTCAGCAGTTAGTCTAGTGTATAAGCAGACATTCCAACAGGCGAAGGTAATCAAAGATATTTAACAATACAA
Organism: Oreohelix idahoensis; assembly: GCA_024509875.1. Taxonomy (NCBI): domain Eukaryota; kingdom Metazoa; phylum Mollusca; class Gastropoda; order Stylommatophora; family Oreohelicidae; genus Oreohelix; species Oreohelix idahoensis. The sequence goes on along the minus strand of JAMPIV010018058.1, from coordinate 247,516 downwards.
GCTACAGTGACTACAATAATCAGCTGTGGCAAGTTAAGAAAGAAGTAAAAGCCAAGGCTGTAAAACAAAGATACAGCTACAAACGATAGTCTTCAGGACAAGCAAATTACAAATACTCAGAAACACTACATATCAGACTATGATAAACTAAAGTGAAAAGCATTAAGCACTGGGAGATTCGAACATACTCCGTTAAAGTGACACTATGGCGTCGCCACAATTAATGACAATTACTAGACAATGCGACCATCTAAACAACTCGAATAACGTGCTTTCGTTAGGTTATTCATTTGGAAATTAAAACCTACATCGATTCATCATCATTAACTGCCATATCCACATGGAAGGTCGGCTTTAGTGGATCTCCATCTTCTGTCTGTTGTCTTGGTGGTAGATTCTGATAAGACTCTTTTATATCCATCTCTTGATGTTATCTTCCTACTTATAACAATGTCTTCCTCTTGTACGTATGCCTTCAACTTTTCCTTCTTCTACACATACAAAATGACTAGCCAATTGCACAGGAAAAGACTGAAGACACAGTTGATTCAAGACAACTACCACTGGTCTTAGCAAGGTTTTATGCCTTTTTTCTGTGCCTAACTTATTTTAGGCGGGTCTAACATTGATCTCCTTCATTAACGCTCTTGTCAGTGCTATCTTTTCTAGGACTTTCTTCACTTTCCATGAGATGCGCCCCATTCTTCACATTTCAAAGACCCTCAAATTCTTTCTTCCAACTGCATGTTCATTGTTGATGCTTCTACACCATAGAGTAATGGAGAATATCTAAGACTTGATGATTCTCAGTTTGAACTTGTGTGTTACTTGTTTAGATGTCAGTATCTGTCTCGTGTTGTTGAATGTAGCTGTGGCCATTCCTGTTCTCTTTGATTCACAATATGTTATAAAATAGTTCAGACAATTTAATTTTAAACATTCTTGTTATCAAGAAATGATCAAAAATCGCGCGATCAAGACGACAAAATCTACGACAAACTGACAATACATATTTTGTAGAACTGAATTCTAAGCAGACCAGCATTTATCATGATACAGCTAGTTTCAATAAACAATTAACCTCGTTCAATATTTGTACTGTCAGAGATTACGTTCTCTTCTTTTTTTTGATTATGTTTAACATCGACCAGCGGAGGTGATTACATCTCTTCGCCTCTACGTATTCTTAGTTAATCAATCAATACCCTTTAGAAAGGCTGCCGTGTAATGCTATCAACGTGTTTCCGCAATGTGTGTCCTATCCATCTCCAGTGTCTTCTTCTCATCTCTTGTTCCACTGGTTCTTGTCATCTCTTGTTCCACTGGTTCTTGTCATCTCTTGTTCCACTGGTTCTTGTCATCTCTTGTTCCACTGGTTCTTGTCATCTCTTGTTCCACTGGTTCTTGTCATCTCTTGTTCCACTGGTTCTTGTCATCAGTACCACATTGGTGACCTTGTCATACAACTTCAACCTTTCTAGTCTAAGGAAGAACCAATTTATGAATGTATCTTTTTTGGTTGCTGTTTATGTTGTTATCGAAGTTTCAGGACTGGCTTGACATTTGAGTTAAAGATTCTTATCCTTATAAAATCTGCTGTTGCGTTGTTCATACCATGATGATCAACTATACCATATCTTGTTGTCCGTCCTCTGTCTCGACTTGCAGCCACTATGCCTGTTGGCCACAATATTTTCAACTTTTCTTATTCTCATAATATATCCACCAAACGTGGCCAGCTTCTTTCTCTCACTGGCCTCTTTCATGACGTTCTCATTAGAGTACACAGCTTATCCTCTACTTCTTCCAGTACCATGCCTCGTGGCATAGGTGATCATGTCTCGTCACAACTTCCCGTCTCCAGTACTATTTAATAATTCTATTGTTGACTTCTGTCCACGCCATGACGTCAAACTGTCCAGTATCTTATCTTTTCGTTGTCCTCTGTTTCTTTATCCTTCAATCTTTCTTGTTGTCACACTATATTCCAGATTTCTTCATCTTATAACATGCGCAAATAACGGGGACTGTATCCTTCTAATGTGGGTAATAAGCTTGCTTTGTGCCCTGGCATCTTTCAGGACATCCTCACTCATAACTGCCCATGGTATTCTTCTGTAAAACCACATCTGTGTGTCTTCCACGGCTTTTCTTACTTGAGTAATAACAAATCACCATATGTTTTTCTATACAAACCCATATCTGTAGCCTCAATGAACCTTCTTGCTTGTCTATAAGTAACACTATTTCTCACATCTATCTTTTATGTGACGCTAGCGGGAGATACCCGGCGTTGCTCGGATTTTTTCTAATATCTGTTTATAGAAACTTAGAGTATCACAGTCTTAGACAATGTAATAATCAAACTATGTTATTTTAATTAATTCACATTGTTTGTTCTTTTAATTTACTAATTCACTTGAGTTAATAATCATACACTTTGTTACAATGTTTTACATATACTTTCTCAAATTCCACTTATTTTTCAAATGTATCTTACATCTGAAATTATCACTGTGTCCAGCTATTTAAACCTACGGATTTGATCAAAAAAATTTCCATTTTTTTCGAAGCAGAATTCTGTTCCCTCGGGATAACCATTACTTCTGTCTTATTGTTATTTAAGCTAAGAAAGAACCATATTTCACATTCTGCTGCTGTCAAACCAATAACTCTTCTTAACTTTTTTTGTATGTTCATTATAGAACATTGTTTAAAATACAGTATGTTGGACTGGCATATCATTTACGGATCTCATTACACTTTTACCATGGATAGAAAACAGGTCAGGAGACAGTACACATCCTTGCCTGATACCCGTTTATTCCGTTAGAATCGTCCTATTTGTTTGCCATTCCCTATTGCTGTCTGCTGCCAATACAAGTTATTTATTATTCTTAGGTCTTTGTCGTCGACTTTTAAGCTTTCTAGAATGTTGAAGCCTAAGTGTAAGTATAGATATGTCTTATGTTTTAGATCGCTCTCTCTCTCTCTCCCCTATCCCTCACTCACTCACTCACTTTCTCTCTCTCTCCCCTATCCCTCACTCACTCACTCACTTTCTCTCTCTCTATCTCTCTCTAAGTTCTTATATAGGTATCGTTTTTGCCTTTGTCTTCAATAAGCCTGCACTGTTTATCACCAATTTCTGGTTGGTATAACCTACTCATTAATCTCATAACGATTCTTTACTTTATCTTGTGGCTCGTAACATTAAATGTGCGGTAATATTTATTGTAGCTCCCGCCGGTCTATAAGGACACACAGAAACATCATGACTACTGCTTCCTCACGCATGTCGTAAGAGGTTATTAATAAGAGGTTGTGTGCTGACGTAGCAACTTTTTAAGGTAAAACAAACTGCTATTAACAAAAAACCACAGCTGCATAAGTACATGAACACTTTGGTGCAGATTTTCATGCAAGTGGTGCAGCTGCAGTGGGTAGCTTCATGCTCGATGGATAGCGACAAGGAACGTGTATCTTTGTATTCACGGCTCTGGGTTCTTTGATCAGCTACAAATAATGAGGTTACTTTTTATTTGTCACAGCAGAAGAGAAAAGGAACAAAATAGCGAGATGCAACCACAAGAACAAAACAGACATATCGCGGCAAAGCACACGTTCACTCGGGCAAAACATGATCGGATCAGATCAGTTGCCATCTTCGCATCGAAGGTCGGCTGCAATGCATCTTCAACGTCTTCCGCGGCTTGTCTTGATGGTATACTATAAAATACTCTTCCCTGCCTATCTCTTTATGTCTTCTTCTTACTTATAGCGATGTCTTCCTCTTAAATGTTTCCCTTCACCTCTTGCTTCCATTATGGATTTTAGCAAGGTGTTACGTCTTTACTATATGTCCAAAAATATTGTATCTGTCTGACTTTGTTCTCACTCATAATTTCTGCTTTGATTCCTAGCTTGTCTACGATCTCTTTCATTGTTTTCTTCTTTTACCGTGACAATACACGTCAACAGCTAAATAAATACCAAAATTAAATTTTAAAAACATGTTCATAACCTGGCCACAAAGAGCCGCGGTAGCGCAGTGGTTAGTGCACTGGCCTGCTAGCTCGGTGGTCCATGGTTCGGTTCCTCCGTTGAGGTGGGATTTTTTAGACCGTAAACGGCTCCAGGGTCGACCCAGCCTCGTGAATTGGGTACCAGAGCAACTATGGGAAGGTTAAGTCGGCCGGCGTGATGCTGACCACATCACTCCTAGTGTGCCGATGGTCAAGACAATATGGGCCCAACACCATATTCCCAATATGCCTCAATGGGCGTGCAACTGGATCCTTAACCTGGCCCACAGACTGACTATAATTTGTACACGCAAGTGAAAGCCGTAGTAGATACAAATATTTAAATTCACCTCCAAACGACGTCTCCCATCATCCCCTTCCCCACTCCAAACGGATGTTGCTAAAATAGAACAGTTTAGACACTGATATTATAGGAAACTAACAGAACGTCGGATAAGTGAAATAACTGACCATGTTTATTTTAATAAAATTATGCCTCGGCAATGCGACTCAAATGTTGTCTGTTCTATTTTATAGTTCTGACACGTGGTGAACAAAAACCAACGACTTTCAGACATGGGTGCTAGTGTAGAACAGATGGATTGAAATGGTATGACAAGATCACCAACGCGGAACTCATGACAAGAACCAGTGGAACAACAAGAGATGAGAAGAAGACGCTAGTAGCGGATAAGACACCAAACAAACTTGTTGACAGCACTGCAATGAAAAGAAGACCTTGTTTTAGAATCCCTAGAGTAAGAACGTTTGGGAGAGGCGAAAATCCACAGAGACGAGAACTGGAGACAGAAGTGAAATGGAAGAGGAAAGATCTTGATCTGATGGCACGAGATAGCAGAACTTTGGATGAGTTTGTTGAAGGTCTATACTCCTTGGGGAGCAGACGGGTGACGATAATAATAGAGTGCAAGGCAAGCCATGTTTAATCTACAGACATAGGGTGATCGTTTAAAATACAGAATTTGCAATACAATATAAATCTATCGTGTCTCTAATTTCATAAGACCTCACACAATGGGTAGTACACTTTTAACACAATACCACAGCAATGCCACACTTAGCTATCAGGATATGATCCCAACAAACGGAAAGCTAAACAAAACAGCGTTCTATTGGGGTCATTACTTACTTTGTCTTTCCTCTTCTACCGTGAGGTGTAGAAATTTGGAAGAGAGAGCGCCATACTATCATATCGGTTGTCTTCCTCCTGGCCTGGTTCCTTTCTAGTCCTCGGTCCTTCAGAGATTGTCTAACGTTGTCCTCCCAGCGGACTCTGGGTCGTCCTGGAGGTCTGGATCCCTGGCTCTTAGCCCCCCAAAACCTGCCGTGGCAGCCGATCTTTACCCATTCTGCAGACATGGCCAAACCATCTTAGTTGGGATTGTTCTACTTGGGTCTGCAGGGGTTGGGTCTTTAGGCGTCGACGTATCTGGGGTCATTACAACATTCTATAAATGTAGATGCGATCCTCATAGGTTATGCTCTCTCTCTCTCTCTCTCTCTCTCTCTCTCTCTCTCTCTCTCTCTCTCTCTCTCTCTCTCTCTCTCTCTCTCTCTCTCTCTCTCTCTCTCTCTCTCTCTCTCTCTCTCTCTCTCTCTCTCTCTCTCTCTCTGGTCTTGATGGTATCAGCAATAAAATTCTACGTTACGCTGCACCCATCATTTGCGACTCCTTAACCTATGTGTACAATCAATGTATTGCACACAACTACTTTCCCACAGCATTTAAATCTGCCAAAGTGTATCCTCTCTATAAATCTGGCTCACATAGCGATCCCAACAGTTACAGACCAATATCCCTTCTATCATCTCTTTCAAAACCACTAGAGAAACACATTTACAACACTACATTTCAACACTTAACAACAAACAAACTGCTCATTGAGAGCCAGTTCGCAATGTTCATCAACGACCTACCACTACATCTAAAATATTCAACATGTGACCTCTTTGCAGATGATTGTACTATCTACACTAGTGACAATGACTGCGTGGCACTTGAAATGACTCTTCAATGCGATGTAGACAATCTAACAAAATGGAGTAATATGAATCGTATGCCATTAAACACAGCAAAAACGAAATCTATGTTGATTACCACCAGACAGAAACTCCTAAACTGCACCAAAAGATCGCTACAGGTACACGCGGAATCAATACAAATTGAACATGTAACAGAACACAAAGTTCTAGGAATCACGATTGACCAGCACTTAACGTGGAACTCCCATGTACGGAATTTAACCAAACACTTAGCTCAAAAGATGTACCAGCTAGCCAAAATAAAACACTTCTTAGACGCAGACACTAGACTATTGTTCTACACCTCACATATACAGATACATCTAGATTACTGCTCTACACTATGGGATGGTTGCCCTGCTTCCACCTCAAAGAGACTGCACTCCCTGCATAAGAGAGCAATACGTCTGATCACCGATAATCGCACGATATCACACACAAGGACAGGAAAAGAACCCACAATACTGTCCCTGAAAAAACGTCTTCTCTACAACAAAGCCAAGCTGACCCACGCAATTCTATCAAACAATGCTCCGCCGTACCTACGATCATTGTTTCAAACCAGTAGAAGAGAGGGACTACAACTACATCAGTTACGTCTGCCCAAACCTAGGATCGACCTGTTCAAACAGAGTCTAGCCTACTCTGGAGCCTACTTATGGAACAGCCTTCCACACCACCTAAAAAGCCTACCTACACAATATTCATTTAACAAAGCACTTTTCAAACACTTCCTAAACACTGATTATCTACCCCCATAGAAACATCATTTGCCTGTCAACATCTCATCCATAGGTCAACATTTCTTTTCCTCTTCCGCTCGTTTTTAATGGGAATAATTTGTTTTATATCCATGTAATACTATTATATAATGTAATGTATGTGAGAATGTACCCGCATACCACTGTACTTTAGAGATGTGAATGTTTCCGTTTGCTTAAATGGGTCATGTACATGCAGATATAATTTTTTTTTTTTTTTTTTTTTTTAAACTGCTGAAAGACTTTTTCTGTTACAGAAGTGCGCAAGAAAGTGTTATTATTATTATTTCAATTTCCGCCAAGAATGTATGGATGTAAGCGAGAATGTGTTTTTGTAATTCTTGTATTGAGGATTGATGACACATTCAAAAATACTACAGATTAGACGTTTTGACCGCATAAGTGAGTGTCGGTATACATAACTAATTTATTTATTGTTTTGTTTATATTATTTTATTTTTTATTATTATTATTTTTCTTCAGTCACTATCTTTATTTAATTAAAAAAAAAAAAAAAAAAAAAAAAAACCTAGGCTACTCATTTTTTATTATGATTGTATACTGTAAATGAATGCTGTTATGTTAACTTTATAATGTTGCATGCCTTTAAATTAATGCTTAAAGTAATATGTGGGAATAAAAGGATATAGTATGCAAGATAAATGAGAGTGAAAGGGCAGAATGTTAGACGGGCCTGCGCGCCCAATTCTCAACCCTTCGAAAATAAAGTTCGTTCGTTCGTTCGTTCGTTCTCTCTCTCTCTCTCTCTTCCCCACATTTACACGCGCACACAGTACTGTATACTACATGATATTTGACGAGTATGGGTAGTTATTAACAGTTATTTAGTAATGTACTTCTAATAATAAATGCACAATGCAAGATATTGAGCTGCGAAATGATTAGCTCGGGTTTGGAGTATGATAAAAGCACCCGAACATGAGAGGTTAGAGGCAGTCTTAGCTGCCGGCAAGAGGAAGTGGATAGATGGAAGACCGTAAATATTTCGAGTGTTTTATTGCTCAGCTCTGCTTTAGCTACCCTATCTCACTCATACTGTTATTGATAAAGAATGTTAAACCTTGGACTGAAAAACGGAACCCCGCAAAATGCGGGCTGGAAGGTGGAACACTGTGGCAAGGCTCTGTTGTGAAAGACAGCCCTCTCTGTCAGCTGACTCGTTATCACACCCACCACGCACTTGCTAACTGAAGTAAGCCACGCACACACATTGTTATGTTGTGCGTTAAAATATTGCGTTATTCAAATTATAAAACAAATGTTGTTAATAAAATGTAATCATGCGTACACAGGCCTACTGACCATTGTGTCAGCTCATCAGCAACGCGTCACAGCAGCAGTAGCAAGTAGTAATTATACGAAAATGGGAACTCTTTGAAAATAGTTTTAACTTCATAACTTTTACGATCTATTGACTTTATGTGTTTGTTGTGTTTTTTTTTTTTTTTTGGTACAAAATGGGCTCCAAGACGAAAGTGCACTACAGAGAAACAGCGCTATACGGGGAAGCGCTATACAGGGAAGCGCTATACAGGGAAGCGCTAAACAGGATACTACTGTACCTAAAAACAAAGGCAAACACAATAAACCCGGTATATACTGTTCAACAATGTTGCCAATTCATGAACATAATTGAAAAAAAATAATAAACCCGGTATATACTGTTCAACAATGTTGCCAATTCATGAACATCATCGAAAACATAATAAACCCGGTATATACTGTTCAACAATGTTGCCAATTTATGAACATAATTGAAAAAAAATTAATAAAACAGAACAAAAACTGAAGAAAAAGCCGAAATGAAATCATGCCCGTTTTGTTGGAACTGAACAGCGGGTTACCTCAAGCCTACCGAGAACCTTGTCCAGCTCGGAAATATACTTTACGGTGTTGGCAGTCCTGAACACCATACCAAGGTTGACGTACGACAACATTGGCCAAACCATGAACAAGTAGTTAGGGCCTAGTGGCTCACCAGTTGTCACAACGACGGCCACGCAGCTGGACAAAAGCAAGTGCCGGCCGCAGAAGTGCATAAGGAGCAGATACCCCTCCAGCGAACCTTTTGCTCGAATAGGTTGAATCTCATTCCTGTAGGTCGTGCAGAACCATATGTAGTTTAATAAGGTAACCAATGAAATACATTCATTTATTCATTACTCTTTAGCTCCACAAGCGGCACAGGCTTTCAATAAACTCAGGACAGGTCCTTCTCTCATGCCACCAAGGTCTCCATGTCTTCCTCATCCCTATAATTTATGTCTCATGCTCTGTTCTCCACGTGTTTCTCTATCTCCCTTGAACACTCCTGCTCTGTTCTCCACGTGTTTCTCTACCTCCCTTGAACACTCCTGCTCTGTTCTCCACGTGTTTCTCTATCTCCTTTGAACACTCCTGCTCTGTTCTCCACGTGTTTCTCTATCTCCCTTGAACACTCCTGCTCTGTTCTCCACGTGTTTCTCTATCTCCCTTGAACACTCCTGCTCTGTTCTCCACGTGTTTCTCTATCTCCCTTGAACACCCCTGCTCTCTGAATCTAGGATTACGACTGCCTGGCAACGTTATCAAAACCTCTCGTCAATGTGTGTCCTATCCATCGAAAGCATCTTCTCCCCATTGTCTGTTTACTGGCATTTGTGTGGTTCTTATCAGCCCCACTTTGGTGATCGTGTAGTTCCATTTCAATCATTCTAATCTGCGTAAACACCCATTTATGAAAGTCTGTAATTTTCGGTTTTTCTTTATGTATATTTTATATTATTTACACAAAATGGCTCTCCTATTTCTTCTTCTTCCGTCCTTAGCCACCAACCGTCAAAGCAGTCAGTGGCCATTACGCCTAGTGGCGTCTTAGGGCAACAGCAGACAGGTTTTCTCTGCCGTTGTTTCCCATCACGCCTAGTGGCGTCTTTAGGGCAACGACAAATCAGCCCATTTGCTGTTGTTTCCGTAATCAAAGTGACTTGCAAACGGGTGATCAGCCCGTTGCATTCTCCTATTTAGTAAAACGTAATAATGAGGGATGACAGGCAAAGTGCCATAACTCACATGCAATAACCCTGTAACGGTTTCGAACAATAAGTAAATAAATATCAGCACGATGGTAAACGCAGATTAGCGATAGAGTACTGGAAGGAGGAGAAAAACCCAGAACAACACTGTAAGTCCGGAATCTAGGGGAATTCAGACTGTTTGGGGGGCCATACATTTTTTCTAGATTACCGAACTTATCTGCGCGCTTTGGCAGTTTCCTACCACCGTTCTATGCTGTTATCTAGTGAAGGTCTATGTTTTTCGAAGCGCTGGTCAAGTCTTTATTCATTTATTATATGACTGGCACCCTGCCTAGCTAGTAACAAATCTCGGGCCGATCGTGATCGGTGTGCCGTGAATTGAATAGCCCTTGTTCGATGGGGTACGATTTTAAAAAAATTTGCTTGGTAATCTGTATATACGCAAGACGTAGCATGCATTCTCGAGTGCTTGCACTACGCATAACGCAAACTTGCACAGTTTACAACACTTGATTAGAAAAAAGATAAGCTAATGTACACAGTATCAGAGCTCTACTGGTAAGTAATATCGCAAAAGAATGGTATAGTTTAGTGCAGGCCTGGGCAAACTTTAGAATACCAAGATCTACTCCCATTTTTTCAGTCAGACTGTGGTCTACCAAATATAATTATTCACTGTGGCTACTTTTACAGTTTTTTCTATTACAAACAATAACATAACTCAACATGCGTGTGCAATGAAGACAGCATTTAAAGCAATCAAAATGTCTACTAACTGAAGACAAAAATACGTGCACTGTCAATTGAAAATAACATTACATTAACAAGAACACATTTAAACAAAATTATAATATGTATGTACTAATATTACAACGGATGCAATAACACAGAATTAATATTTGCACGGCATCGCCTCAATTAAAGTCCTCATATGTCAGTATGAGAAATGTTACAGCTTTTCTCCACAAGACTGTAATGGATCTCCAACGTTTCTGTCTCTTGTCTTGGTGGTGCACTCTGATAGAATCTCTTGATGTTGTCTTCCCAATAAACATCTCCCTTCTGTTATGGTCTTCTGCAAGGTGTTATGCCTTTTTATGTGGCCAAAGTATTTTAGCTGTCGAACTTTGACCTCCCTCATTAGTTCTCTTTTCATACCTAGATTTTCTAGGACCTCCTTATTTGTTTTCATCTCTTTCCATGAGATACGCCCCATTCTTCTATATATCCACATTTCAAGAGCCTCAATTCTTTCTTCCAACTGCTTATTCATATAAATGCAGAATATATATAACACTTTATGATTCTCAGTTTTAATTTGTGAGATAACTGTTTGGATGTCAGTATATGTTTCATGTTGTTGAATGTAGCTTTGGCCATTCCTATTCTCTTCTTGATTTCTGTTTCACATCTGCCATCTTCTGTTATTATATGACCGAGATATACGTAGCTCTTGACTTGTTCCAGGATTTCCCCATTTACGCTTATCTTTAATGTGGGTTTATCGTCTGTTTTGCTAATTATCATAGTTTTTGTGAGTCAGCTTTTAAAGACAAGAGATTTAATTATAGAATTAGAAAAACATTAGAAACATATGTGAGTGTATATATATATATATATATATATATATATATATATATATATATATATATATATATATATATATATATATATATATATATCGTAGATTTTTGATAGGAAAATAAGACTTGGGTTGGTCCCTTCTGAATAGATTAGAATAAGTGATAGTCCCAGTGAGAGATGATAATAGAAAAGAGATTTTTACGAGTGAGATGGTAGAATGTGATAGAGGCAGTCTCTGAGATCGAGGAATCTTCTCTCTCTCTGCCTATCTTCTACGACAGATTTAGAGGAGTCAGACAGTCTAAACACACACACACACACACACATATATATATATATATATATATATATATATATATATATATATATATATATATATATATATATATATATATATATATATATCCACTCACGTGCACGCACATTCAAGTGACGACAGTTAAACACACAGACGTGGGAAAAACTATTACAGTGATTATATAGATATTTTGGAACGAAACTGACCGATACGCTGGAATAATTATTGAGCAGTTTAATTATCATAAACTCCTCTCACAACATATACAATTACATCAAAAGCATATACAAATAGTCATAAAGTCAATAAAAGTGCTACAAGAATGATAGACCCACAGTATGATCCTTTTCCTCGATGTCCCGTTAGTTGAACGATGATAGCCCAAAGAGTCACAGATACATATGATTTGGGTCTAATATTTTCCCCTTTTGAAGGTATGAACTGACTTTGATAGCAGTATCTATTTTAAGGAAAAATATAGTTTAGCAACAAAATCTTGCATAAGGAAAGTTACAAAGTGAGTGAATCAAACGAAGAGCACCCCTCAGTCTACTTTCACTCGGTTCTTTCATCAGGGCCCTGACTCACACAATCTTACCTACAAGCGTGCTGCTGTTCGCCATCTGGCGCAAACTTTAGGACACTTCTCTACAGTGAATCTGTATTCTTTGGATAAAGAGAATCCCAGCTCTGCAGACACAGGTTTTCTTCCACTGCATCCGGGGAGCATTCACTTCACCAGTTTATTTAAGATTACTGTTAAGGTCACTTGAATCAGTTTGGGTAAGAAAGTTAAACGGGCACACAGTGTCAGAAACACGAGGTTTCCCTTAATTAGGAAAATAACTGGTGGACGACTTCTCTCAACAAATAATCTTGGTTCACCACACACTTGGTCAAATAATGTCCGAAAAGTTAATGTTTATTTTCTGTAATTATTCTCGCCACAAGGCAGCATGTACATTAGAGATGGTGAAGAAATATGAACTGGCTCAAAGGCCCAGTATAAGCATTTAGTCTTTAAAACCCGTTAGTGGGAGTGGTATTCTGTCTATCTCTGAAGGCACACGCCCTGTCAGACAGGTGTTATTTGAAAAACCCACGTGATTAAAGATATAAAATGTTTAAGTTCTTCACATGTATGTCTCTGTACTAAAAGCCGGCAAATTTTGGGTTAACCCAGTATTCACTGAATAAAGAAAAAAACACATATGAAATATTTTACGTATTATGTACTCAATATAACTTACGTTTTAACTGCAAGCGTAAAGCTTGACTTGACGTTTAAACTTTCCCATGAAATAAGTTATCTATATAAATCAATCATCATGAATTAGGAATACATACGTATCCCGTCAACACTCATGAGGTATCTAGCATTTATAATTTAGTTAGAAAAATTATTCTCGACTGAGTAGTTAGCAGTTAAATTAAATTCATTATAACTACATGATTTTTAAGCTAGAAATTATAATTTATTCTGTTTTCCACTGTAACTCGTCGACAGACTTATAAATTAATCACTCTGCACAAAAGAAACTAGTAGGATAAAATAGGCGATTTAACACTTAATCACTCGCAAAATCGAGATATATTAAATATAATATTTACCTCAACACAGAACTACGGTATCACAACGAAACTAAGAGATTTCACTTATAAGTTTAAGTATCTAGAACGGAGTGACCACGTCTACTGCAAATGGAGAATGAGTGAAATCAAGTTTAAAACTCTGATTATATCTATGAAACAAACAAAGGCTCCCACTATTTCCAAAAACCCGATCTCTCCCCTCTCCTAACACCTACGTTAACTTAGACGCATGCCGTAACTGCCACCGTGCGTCTTCACACCTACGTTAACAAACTGACCGAGAGCGCGCGTGTCAGATGCGAATCTCAGACGACCTGTCTCCAATGCAGAGGCAGTTTTCACACCTCCCCGAGAAACTCAGCCTGAGAACCGCTGTGACAGGTGAAAATTCAGACGATCTGTCTGCCAATCAGGTCTGGCGAAAGCGAATATACACAGTATATCGTCTGCTGCGCTACTGACATCTGATGCAATAGAATGCATTTTAACGCTCTCTCGTCTCGTGCAGAGATTGACACGTTATGTCATAAATGCGTTCTCAGTAAGAGAAAGAAACAGGTAAACGTTAGAATGGGAAAATAAATATTTCTCGCAAACGAACGAATGCGAAAAATACAGGAAAAGGATAGAGAGTGATAATAAAATAGAGGATACGGGTGGAAGAAAGAAAGAATATATAGAAAATGTATTGATCATAATCTCTATGCGACAATATATATATATATATATATATATATATATATATATATATATATATATATATATATATATATATATATATATATATATATATATATATATATATATATATATATATATATATGTATATATATATATATGTATATATATATATATATATATATATATATATATATATATATATATATATATATATATATATATATATATATATATATATATATATATATATATATATATACATAACCTTATACACAGTAAACCAGACCAAAGGATCTTTATTAGGAAATGTGCCCTAATATAACTGACGGACCATGTGTCTAGGTTGAACGCTAAAACGTCGCAAAATTTTTAATTTAAAATACACAAAAAAAAAAACAACAACAACAACTGGCACGAACTTTTTGTTTGTAATACACAAAAAAGTTCCTGCCCGTTTTTATTTGTTTTTTTTTTTTACATTAAAATTTTGTCTCGTTTTGGCAAGAGGGAGAGGTACACCAAAACACATATGGAAAAGACAACTGGAGACAGAAATGAATAAGAGTACATCTTCCCTGTTTTTCACGATAGCTACTGCAGCTATTTTTGTGCTTCTGTCCTAACTTAAATGTTGTCAGAAAATTTTCCAGTGGCCACTGAGATATGTATTTCCTGTCCATTTTCAAGTGTTGTGTCTACACACACATACATACACACATAAACTAATGCAGGGGGAGCCTTAAGTCACGTACCATTCAAAAGTCACGCGCCATAATAAAACAAGCGAAGTGAGAGACTCACAAGCGTGACTGATGAAGACATATCGGTGGTAATGGTCTTGGACAAACTTATTGGCAGCAATCATGTGCATTCTTTGACAAAATCATTTTCCTCCGTATAAATTGCAACCCAGTCATAATCTGCACGGCGCTGATCTTGGACCAATTTATTTACAAACAACACCCGACACCCCAACCTCCCAATAATAATAAAAAAAAAACACCAGATCAATAAATCGACGAGGAAGTTAAGCAAAGTAACAGAGGTTAGCCAAATGCCAAGTGTGCATTATTTGAAAAAAAATCATTCACCCGTATAATATACAATACAGTCAAAATCTGCACGGCGCTGACATGCACTGACGAAAATAGTCTTGTGGATAGATGGTTCAAAACGGACATCTATCGACCTTCAGTGACGAGACAGCAGCATCATCATCACTTTCCTTTACGTACCTTAAAGAACATTCATCCACCCCATGAGAGACATGACAGAGCAGGCAGCTGTATTTTTCTGTATGTGTCTCTTCACAGTCCCCCCGGGAACTACACGAAGCAGTGACAAGACAGTATATCACGTAAATGGTAACGTCAACAGACGCTGAGTGATCGTTTGAGGCTGTGTGTGGGTCTAGCAATCTCATCATTCAAAACATGTTGCTGCAATACCTGCACTGCAGGAGCAGTTGAAGCGTTCTAATGAGGCTTTCTGCAAGGCGGTAAAGTAAAGCGTTGGTCCCATCTTCGTTAAGGAGCGAACAGTCGAAAAACGTAGCTTAAAAAAAAAAAAAAGTAGGTTTTATAGTTTTAAAATTTTGCCACGGCAGCGGCTATATGGCCTATTCTTTACAATTTCCAACTGCCCTGGGATTTTTAACGTGCGCAACTTGCACACGGGACCTCCTATTTATTTCACCCGTAACCGAGAAGGCTAGGCATCCGATCTCACTACCCAGGAGACCAGGGGGGAGTATGACATATTAGGACCAACTGGTTCTGAAATAAAAAATGTCCAGCAAATATATTCCTTGTAGTGGGAACTGAACCCGGGTACCTTTATAATTAAAGGCGGACGCCATATTTCTTAGCCACTCCGACTGCGGTAACTCATCCCACCAACAAGATGCATTATATATCGACAATCCATTATAATAGTTCCGAGCTCTACTTTCACAGTCAAGCTAACTATATTATCATTGCACGTGAAGTATAACAAACAGTATAAATCTTGATAGAAAAAGTAAGTTTTGATCAATAAAGTTCATTTAAAAAACAAAAAGAATCCATCTTGGCACCGTTGACCAGTGATAACTCAAGAAGACAAACGTGGCTATGTTACTGATGTCAGCATGCGACAGACTCTATCTGGCTCTAATCCTTTAATAAAGGGCATTGCCCCTAAAAAGATTTCTCTTATTTATCCGTCACATTAGTCCCATATTTTCCCACCAGACTTACAATCTATTTTCATGGTGCATATTTAGGAATGGGAACTAAATTGCGCGTTTGTTGAAACAACGCGCAATTTGTACCCTTCCTTAACAATGGCGGATGGACATCATTTTTTGCATTATCCCCATTTGTAATCTGGGTGAGTGTGAATACGTATCTTGTAAATAAAGTTCTTTACATTTGTGGTAATTTAAGTTTTAGTTGCTCAAGTTGATACTCGCCTTAAATAATGATTTGAAGTCGGAGTAACAAAGTTCATAGTGAATTTGTTTGTGTTTGTATTTTTAAATACGTAACAAAGCAAGATTTTAAAAAAGCTTCTTAACTTTGCCAAACATGTTGTAATAAAGCAGCAGTTAATTAGTCAAATTTCAGTCCATTGATTTTTGTTTCCACTTCTCATGCCACTTTTGACGCGTTGCTACACAGCTTCATAACCAGAACATTCTTCTTCTTCTGCGTTCGTCCTGAAAAGGACGTTGGTTGCGTTGTTTCGCCGTTTACAGCAAGGCTGCGATATCTGCCCCTTTCGGCCCGAAAAATCCAACTTCGGCACGGTATTTTTTAGGACCAGGTTTGCCTTCCCACTTCGATCCCTACTCTCTCAGCCAGACTGCAGTGATGCACTTGGAGGTGGAGTAGGGTCTTGGTCAGCTCTGGTTCGCTGACCCTGACGCAAGCAGTCAAGCTATGGTTCGCTGACTGCATTCCACTTTTGACGCGTCTTAAGTCCCACCAGAGCATTCATACAAATGTCAACAGGAGAATTAGTGCCGTCATCTGGGCATTCAGCAGAAAGAACACAACATAATGTTTTGACGGGTAACTTACTCGTAATCTGCTACGACGTCACGTAAAATGACATAAGTACACCACAGTTAATGTCATGACATAAGTACACCACAGTTAATGTCATGACATAAGTACACCACAGTTAATGTCATGACATAAGTACACCACAGTTAATGTCATGACATAAGTACACCACAGTTAATGTCATGACATAAGTACACCACAGTTAATGTCATGACATAAGTACACCACAGTTAATGTCATGACATAAGTACACCACAGTTAATGTCATGACACAAGTACACCACAGTTAATGGTCATGACATAAGTACACCACAGTTAATGGTCATGACATAAGTACACCACAGTTAATTGTCATTTCTACACTGCGGAATAAAATAACTTGTTATTAATGCCGTTTCTGGCATAGAGAATGGGTTTAGATTGACGGAAGAAGCAGATAAACTTTAGCATAATAAAAATAACGAAACAGTACACATGTATGGGGCCATTTGTCTAGCATGCTTGGGATCTGAGGGTTGCCGGATAGCCCCCCCCCCCCCAACGGAATTTCAAAGGGTTAAGAATTGGGCACGCAGGCCCGTCTGACATCGGATCACTAGATCTAAAATGTGAAGATCATTAAGTTTCTTAATTTTTCATACCCACCTCACAGGGTATTGTTATGCCTAACTGCTCATGGACAATTTTTGCCTGGAATAAGAGAAATAATCAGAGGGTATTTTTCGCTTTGGCGCAAGTCGGACCAATTCCATAACACTTTGCCTAATTTTAAAATTGTTTGCCTGGCGAAATGTCTTACCGTGTTCCATTAACTTGAGAAAATCACTGTCTTCATAATATTTTAAGTGTTTCTTTATTTCATTAAATTATAGATGGCAGATGAACCAATACCATATTTATCACATTCAATCTTTGCTAACGCACATTTGTCTCGTTTTAGTTAACTCCACGTTATCCTTAAGATAAGTGTTTGATGATGGCAGTGTTGTCATGCAGAGGTTTTTCTGCAGGCTTTTCTTGACATTTCGACTATGGGTATATGTGTACAGAACTGAAGACAGCTTACTTGACGCTTTTGTTAAATTTTACACTTCGTTATCGGTTTTCGGAAAATTCCGAACACTGGGTAGCCTGATAAATGGTCCCATACCTGTAAATGGTTTTCTCATTCAAGTTAACATCTATTTCGAAATATTGTTTGCTCTTTCACAGAAAGGCTACCTGTATTCTCTGCATTCCAACAACAGTTTCCGCCCCAACTCTTGCAATCCGGGTACCTCTGACACAGAGAGCAATGTTGACTTCGTTTAAGAGAGGGATTGCCAGAAAGAGGTAGTACACTCGCAGAGGTATTGATGTCGTAACGATGATGATAATGACTGGGAAAAACAATATCCGCCGGCCGGTATCGAAAAAGCTGTTCTCGTAGGCGTTAGCGTAACTTCTGTGAACCAGCTGCCTCCATTCACTCCTAGCATTATGAGATAAAGCAATAAAACATATAAACGAATCTAGGAATAATATCAAGGCGATTTCCAAACACTCGACTACGAGTATTAGAAACTTACGCCTGCTATGTCATGGACAAACTGTGGCATCAAAGGAAGACAACACGAATGTCTTAGCCCCACTGAATCAAATTGCGAAATTTTGTGATCAAGACATTCTGGCGTAGCTCTGAAGAGTCTAAGTTACTGCCATTGTGAGTCTTCAGGTGCCATGCCTGGTGGGGTAAGTTATCGTGTCTGTCCACAACTTCCTCTAGCCAGTATCAATTTTGTTGTTGACCTCTTTCCAAGCCATGATGTCAAACCCACCAGTATCTTTATCTTTTCGTCGTCCTCTAATCTCTTTTCGTCGTCCTCTAATCTGTTTTCGTTGTCCTCTAATCTCTTTTCGTCGTCCTCTAATCTCTTTTCGTCGTCCTCTAATCTCTTTTCGTTGTCCTCTAATCTCTTTTCGTCGTCCTCTAATCTCTTTTCGTCGTCCTCTAATCTCTAATCTCTTTTCGTTGTCCTCTAATCTGTTTTCGTTGTCCTCTAATCTCTTTTCGTCGTCCTCTAATCTCTTTTCGTCGTCATCTAATCTCTAATCTCTTTTCGTTGTCCTCTAATCTGTTTTCGTTGTCCTCTAATCTCTTTTCGTTGTCCTCTAATCTCTTTTCGTCGTCCTCTAATCTCTTTTCGTCGTCCTCTAATCTGTTTTCGTTGTCCTCTAATCTCTTTTCGTCGTCCTCTAATCTCTTTTCGTCGTCCTCTAATCTCTTTTCGTTGTCCTCTAATCTGTTTTCGTTGTCCTCTAATCTCTTTTCGTCGTCCTCTAATCTCTTTTCGTCGTCCTCTAATCTCTAATCTCTTTTCGTCGTCCTCTAATCTGTTTTCGTCGTCCTCTAATCTGTTTTCGTCGTCCTCTAATCTCTTTTCGTTGTCCTCTAATCTCTTTTCGTTGTCCTCTAATCTCTTTTCGTCGTCCTCTAATCTCTAATCTCTTTTCGTCGTCCTCTAATCTGTTTTCGTCGTCCTCTAATCTGTTTTCGTCGTCCTCTAATCTCTTTTCGTTGTCCTCTAATCTCTTTTCGTTGTCCTCTAATCTCTTTTCGTCGTCTTCTAATCTCTTTTCGTCGTCTTCTAATCTCTTTTCGTCGTCCTCTAATCTCTTTTCGTCGTCTTCTAATCTCTTTTCCTTTCATTTTATGGTGTCACAATAAATTCCAGCCCTCGTCTTCTTCTCCCAACATGCCCAAAGAAAGTAGACTGTTTCCTTCTAAAGCGAGGAATAAGCTCCCATTGCGCTGACTTCTTTCAGAACATCCTCATTACTCTATGTTTGCTGTTCGCGGTATACTTAACATTCTTCTGCAAAACCACACGTCTTTGACTTTTCCTTACGGTCTACTAACTGTCCATGACTCACGTCCAAATTTCAGAGTTGGTTCTATACAACAGTGATAAACTATCTTTCTTACTTCCATGGACAGAGATTTGTTGCACACAAAGACTTTTCATTTGATGGAACCCTGCTTTCGCCAGGGATATTCTACTCTTCAGCCTTGACATGTAGATTTATCTGATGTGACTAATGTTGAGTAGGTATTTGAATCTCTTCACTTGTTTCAAAACTGTTCCATTTTCTTTTATTCTGCATTCTGAAGAAATCACACTCCAGTATACCCAGCTGTAAATGGGTACCTCAGTTGGCTCCAGTTATGGAAGGCAAAGGTAGGTCGGAAGAGAACTGGTCACTCATTAAAAAAGCTGCACCTATTATGGTGAAGTCTCTAACACTTGACTCTCCTACGGGAGTATTTGGTATGATACTACCGTTACCTTTCAAGATGATACTAACACGATGCCATTTCTCTGACAGTCTCTGAAAAGATACAAGAGAGAATAGATTCACTGCTCCAAACCAAGCATACCATTAACAGCCACCGAAGCTGAGGATGTGCTTGGGCTAGCAACGTCCTTGAGAAACCACGGAGCACATAAAGTGGTTTGTCGCAGGTTTCCTATAGAGGGACCAAGTACAAATGTTACTCCATGAGCCCTTAAAAGTTTAGAAAGGGAACCTCATTTATTCGTTACCGTTCAGTTCCCCAAGAAGCATAGGCCTTCAACAAACTCAAGAAAGATCTTACTGCCCCGTGCCATCAGCTCAATATCGTTCCGTGTTTTTCTTATTCCTTTAATTTCAGTTACCTGTTCTCTTTGCCACGTGTTTTTCGGTCGCCCCCTACATTTTTTAAATCTAGTAACTCAAGAATGATTATTGCCTTGTAATGCTATCAATAAATAAATATAAACGTAATGATATCAACAGGTTCCCTCAGTCTGTGTCCTATCCGCTGCCAGAAATCCTCAACCAATTCCGTTTTATAATATACTACTGGACAAAAGTTAAGGGCCACCATTCAGTTTAGACAAGGTTTATATAATTGATTGGCAAACTGTAAAGACAAGTGAAAATGTCATTAAAACTGAGCTCAGAGAAATGTGTGTACACATTTCTGTGTGCACTAGGTTAATTTTTTTTAAATGTCCAAAAACTGGGTCACTTTAACCCGCACGTAAAAATTGCCATTGTTGCTGCAAAAACTCGTGGTTTTTGCAACACGTACCACTAGTTCAAAAGGTGAAAAAGTGAGTTGAATTTGAATGCACGTGGAAAATGATCATCGGTAAAGAGTGTTCACCGTTGGTATGCAATAAATCAGTATGACAAGTGGTCGAAATGATCACTGCATTAGCCATGCCACCAAGGAGAAGTCTCAGCATTGTAGACCGTGGTCGAGCCATGGCATGGATTCAGGATGGTCACTCTGTTCGTCATGTTGCAAGACGTTTAGCAGTGTCCCACTCTACCATTCAGAGACTTCTTGAGAGATTTCAAGCTACCGGACATTTGGAA
Organism: Oreohelix idahoensis; assembly: GCA_024509875.1. Lineage (NCBI taxonomy): Eukaryota > Metazoa > Mollusca > Gastropoda > Stylommatophora > Oreohelicidae > Oreohelix > Oreohelix idahoensis. The sequence continues at coordinate 226,039 of JAMPIV010018058.1, read as the reverse complement.
AATCGACCCTGCTCACGAAGAATTATATAAACCTTGTCTAAACTGAATGGCGGCCCTTAACTTTTGTCCAGTAGTATACATAACTAATTTGTAGGTGCTGGCTTTTCTTCAGAATTTCAGTCCGGTTTTCTCTCTGTCGTTTCTTGTTCTTCTTTGACCCTTAGCCGCCGACCGTCAAAGCAGTCAGTGGTCATTACGCCTAGTGGCGTCTTGTAGGGCAACAAAAAATTGATTCCACTTTGCTCGGTCGGCGGCCATCCTTCGTACAGTGCCCCAACTCTGGTTCATTCTTTGTATCTCAGCCTCCACAGTCCTCCGCCAAGTTGTTTTTGGTCGGCCTCTCTTTCGTTTTCCTTCAGGGGTCCATAGCATAGCTGTTCTTGTGATGGCATCGGGGTCTCTTCTGAGGACATGGCCAACCCAGCTCCAGCGTCTGCCAGCTATGATGGTGTGCATGTCCTCTTGCTTGCTCCGAGTAAGCATATCTTGGTTGGTGATGGTATTCGGCCAAAAGAAGCACAGAAAGCACACAGCTCTGATATAATCCTAAGCTTGTGCTGTACTGAGAGGACTTCCAGATGTTGTTTAGACTAAAAAAGGCTGTTCTTGCTTTGTTCATTCTGTTGTTGATGTCTTTGCTTGCTCCGCCGTCTGGTGTTACTATGCATCCTAGGTATGTGAAGGCATCTGTCTGTTCCAGTTGCTGACTCCTTACTGATATGGGCTCAGAGTTTCTCACATTGAGCGTCATGACCTCTGTCTTCTTTAGGTTGATGTTCAAGCCCACCTGCTGGCTATACTTATTAAGTCTATCCGTTGTTTCCTGGATGTGTTGATGTGAATGTGCTAGCAGTGCAATGTCATCTGCATATTCCAGATCTTCCAATGCAGTCCATCTTATTCCTCTTGGATTGCCCTGTGTTGTCTGGCGCATCACCCAGTCTATGACTGTTAAAAATAGAGTGGTCTTGTAGTGCATGTCTCAATCTGCCATTGATCATTATGTGATCTATCTGGTTTTTGTCTCGTCCGTTTGGTGATTCCCATGTTAACTTGTGCACTTCCTTGTGTGGAAAAAGTGTTCCTCCAATGACCAGGTTGTTAATACTGCAGAAGCTTATTAATTTGTCCCCATTCTCATTTGCTGTTCCACTGCCGCATTTCCCCATTACTCTTTCGTTATAATTATTGTGTGCACCCATTTTCACATTTAGGTCTCCCATTACTAAAATGAGATCGTACCTGGGTGTAGTTTCCATTTCTTTTTGTACCTGTTGATATAACTCGTCCTTGATCTCTTTATCGCTGTCGTTTGTTGGTGCATAGCATTGTATAATTGTGGTGTTGGTGAATCTCCCTCTCAGTCTTGTTCTTATTAGTCTGTTGTTGATGGGTTTCCATTCCAGTAAAGACCTTTCCATTCCTTTCTTGTAATCGGTTTTTAAGGCCAACAGGTGACTGGCCTGTTGTGGCTTTGCAAGATGGAGGGGCTGTCTCTCTACGGCCTCCATGCATTCCGTCCATCATTTTTTTTCAGCCGAGCATGGGACCGGCCTAGGCGGATTTCAGTCCTATAACACAAAACTGTTTTGAATGTGCAGAATTACAATTTAGCAGAATTAAAACAAAATCTAAATGAATTCTTTTTTTGTGGTGGAAATCTTGTCGAGATCAGACAGTACGGCATATACACCGGTATTACGGTAATTTCTAAAAACAAACACATACACTATAAGCATATATTGTAGCATAAAACTTAACATATGAGAGCAAAATGTAAGTAAATGCTACAAGACTACACTGAGTACAAAAAGCTGTATGAGGACCTATATATAGTCACTGATACAATACTACCATTCATGTGAGAGTATTGTTACGCATACTTACAATTATTAATATAACATTACACAGAATGCCACACTACATGATACAATGGTGGGTTAGAGGAAGAGGTGAGGGGCTGCAGTAAGGCTTGGTGAAGGGTGGGCTTATTTTTAAAAAATAGATAGAAAAATGAAATGCATTTTATTATGATAATAGACTAAGAAAACTACCTACGTTACGACCACAAGGCCGTCGTCGGGACAAGGACAAGAAGGCGAAAGCTAAGTAAGAGACATGGGAAAATATAATAAATAGAAACATTCAATGTAAATCACCCGGTAGAAATATTCAGCGTGTGTTTATATACAAAATGGCTACCGTTTCCGCTTCCGAGTATGAGTGAGTAAATGCTAAATAAGGAAAAGACACCGAAAACATAAAAAAAAAAAATTAATAATTTGATGACAATAAAAATTATATATATATATATAATTTATCTTCGCGTTTCAATTACTTAGCTACAATGGTGGGGGGGAACAAAAAGTAAGTGCACGCCTTACTAGGATAAAGAACTGGCCTACACTACGACCACAAGGTCTTCGACAGGGACAAGCGAAAAAAAAAAAAAACAACAACAACAGTAGAGCGAAGAAGAAGATAAATCAACATGCATTTACAACAAACAAAAATAAAAATACAGACACCTGTCGTTAATGGAATGGCTGTTGAGAAACACAGGTATAAATGTCACGGGGATATGGTGGGAAAACTAGGCACGATATTAAACAAGAAGCAGCCAGTAAGAAATAAAGCCAGAGGTTACAATAAACAAATTAATAATATAAATGCCACGGGTAAAAAAAAAAAAAAAAAAGTTAATATACCAAACAGGATGATTATGAATTACAGCAATGTAAAAGCTGGCCCACAGCAAACATTGTCGTAGGGGAGGTGAAGTGTTAAAGGCTTAAATATACTCGGTACAGCATCAAGAGGTGGGTTTGACCAGTTCCCTTCCTCGCTGCCTTTTCCTTCCCTAACTCAAGAGCAAAGTTAGATACCCATTTACAGCTGTACTGACCGGAGCGTGTCGATATCGTGAATCTAACCCGGCACCTGTGCGACGAGAGACCAGTGCTCTAATGAAACGCTCGATAACAATGTAAGAATTTAATGACATACGTAAACACTGGAAGTAAAGGGGAATATGTATACATAACGCCGGGTACTTAAAGCTTGTACAGCTTAAATAATAACGTCTCTGTTGCAAATATAGCGTGTGGCGTGGGGGGGGGGGGGGGGGGGGGGGGGGGGGGGGGGGGGGAAGGGGGGGGGGGGAGATACATAGGACTACTCAAAAGCATGTCCACAAGAGGCAACAGATGAAGACTTGTCGCCATTATCGCCTATCCTTCTCGTTCACGGTGATTTGTCACTCGCCAAAAGTTAAACAATTTCAGCGGTGTTCTTTAGTTTTAAATAACCGCAATCCTTACCTTGTCAGAAACAAGATGGTGGCCGGTACAGTAAAGTGTGATTCAACCATCACCTCTTTATTAATTTTTTTGCCCATCTATAAATAAACTAATCTATCTTGAACATTGCCACCCCCACCCCCCGTGTAGTTCCCGAGGGTGTCTGAAGATATAAAGAAAGAACGAGGCTACTACACCCTCATGCATGTCGTACAATGCCCCTGATATGTGGGTGTACATGGAGCTGACAACCTCATCATGTCAAACAAACTTCCAAAGGTACCACCGCTGTAATATCACGTGACTGTTTGATGCACTAGCAGCAGTAGCGACTCTATGCTTTGTAAGGAGCACAACGGGAAAAGATGGTGCGTAATGATGATGATGGTAAACATTCTGAACGCTACTTGTTTTGATTGATTCTACTGTAGGCCACCGTCAAGTTGTTATCCACAGCCTTCAAAATAACCAACAAAGTAAAGTACTGCCACTACATCAACATCAATAGTCACCATTAAATTACTTGAGCCAACATTACAAAGATATCAATTTAAGAACGTTTAAAATCCTGAATATGGAAAAGTCTACTCCAAACCTTATCACTTTAGGAATGTTTTAAACCCTGAATATAAAAATGTCTGCTTCAAACCGAATCACTTTAAGAACATTTAAAACCCTGAATATGGAAACGTCTACTCCAAACCAAATCAATTTAAGAACATTTAAAACCCTGAATATGGAAACGTCTACTCCAAACCACATAACTTTAAGAACGTAAAACCTATGAATATGGAATCGTCTACTCCAAACCAAATCAATTTAAGAACATTTAAACCCCTAACTATGGAAACGTCTACTTCTAACAAAATCACTTTAAGAACATTTAAAACTCAGAATATGGAAACGTCTACTCCAAACCAAATAACTATAAGAACGTAAAACCCATGAATATGGAATCGTCTACTCCAAATCAAATAAATGTAAGAACATTTAAACCCCTAACTATGGAAACGTCTACTTCTAACAAAATCACTTTAGGAACTTTTAAAACTCTGAATATGGAAACGGCTACTCCAAACCAAATTAATTTAAGAACTGTCGCATAATCGGTCGTTCTCTTTAACGTATTTTCTCTCTTTCTGCCATTATCTATTTATTTCTCATTTTCGGAACACAGAAATCCCATGCCCCAGTCACTGTTTACATTTTCACACTTCGATTCGTGTCAGGTCAAGGTGTCATTGGCAATCCTTACGGATTAATTGTAATCGCTTAAGTGATTGCACCAGATTGACTTCAGGCGTGAATTGTTTGTTTACGATTACATAACCACTTCCGCCTAGACTAGTCAATCGGGGAGTGTCGCTTCAGTGTTCATACAAGCAACTAGGAGTGTCTGATTAGTGATGCAATCACTTCCCTCGAAGTTACCTGTGATGATAACTACAGACCATATCAATCTGACGAGACATCTGAAAAGTGGAATTGTAAATGTGATAATACTAGACGGAACCCACACAACCTCATTTGAAAAGTGACTTTTGAAATTCACATCTTACGTGTCACGCAAAATTTTTCCATCAGGAAGTGTTGGGATAATCCCATCATAACACCCATGGTTAAATGCTAATGGCTGGCTTTCGAAAAGTAAAAAATACAAACATTTCTGAATGGAGCCCTGCCACAGAGTATCAACAATGTGCGTGGGCCGAAAAGCTGAAATATAATCTGGCACTTTCATCGGCCTAGGGCACTGTGAAATTCAACTCGTTAAAAAGACAGCCAGTCAAGCCAGAGTAAGGAATAGACTCAGGATTCCACTTTAAAGGACCAGACAACATATTTGAGCATCTTGTGGACTTGTATTCAAGAAAACTCTAATTTCATTAATACAGAAATAATACATTTAGTATAAATAAATGATTTTACTACTAAATCCGTTTCTGATGCGTTCCAAAATCCGAACAAATCTGAAATCCGAACTACCTCCAGCCACACAGCCGGATTATCGACGTTCCACTGTATAACTAAAATGACACTGTAGGCACAGGTCAAACTTTAGCGGCTAGAACCGAAGACGGACAGAAGAAGACACGTGACCAAGAGAAAATAACTGGTACAAAAATACTCAATTGCAGTAATTAATATAAGTGTGCGATGTCGCAAAAGTTGTTTACAATACATCGTAAAGTGACCTCGCGCAGTCTTATTGACCAATCATCTATCGCGAATCATGGGGCACGCAGACGCAAACGACAAGCATTAGGCAAAATGGAGATGTAGACATATATTGGTTTGTCGAAGACTAGTCATCGATCGGAAGGGATATAAGGGATCAGAATGGAATTATTGTAAAAAGGATTTCACCTTTGATTCCAGGAGAGGATTGTGAATAAATGTATATAAGGAACAATGGTAGGAGTTTATCATGTACATAGATAAATGCTGATTACTGGTGTCTACAATTGAGTCGAAAGCATGAAAACCCACATCTGCTGAAAATATAAAATTAAAGAAGCGTCAGATTGTGGAAATACATGGATACGAAGATAGATCTAAATCGGCTGAATAAAACAAGATAGGTTGGAACAGGATCGATAGTATACAAGCTGAGAATGATGAAGGGAAAGTTTCAAGAAACGCACACCTCTTTTAAAATCACCGGTTCGATAAGAAAATGTTAGGCCTAGTCTTATACTGTGACGTCAGTACCTCTCGGCCGTACGATGGGAGCCAATAAAAAGCGGAGCGCTAAATTGAAAGGACACACTGAAAGAAAGTTTGAGACAGATTGGATGCAGAGTTTGCCACTACGCCTTTGCCATCTGAATTGTGAGCAATCTGCCAAATAATTTAAGTCCAGTGTCTGTTTTCTGAAGACTGAGGGTTTCATGTAATAACTCAAACCAGACTGTCAAGTATCAGAAGCCTGTGTTGTTCATCAGAGGCAATCCCACAAAAGTGCAGGACCCCCACAGAGTGAGCTTCAGTTGGTCATTGGTACCCTTATTGCTGGTTCTGCCAATGCTGATAAATACAGTGACCGTTCAGTGTCAGCACTATCAAGATTCAAAGATAAGTGTCGATTAAGGCACTGACAGAATCCATATATGAACCAACAGCCAATGTTTGTGATATGAAACAAACTTCTACAACAATATTCCAATTATTGTAGAATTCAGTCAAATGATGACAGTAATCTGTTAAGTCACAGGACTAAGAGAACAGTGATATAGTAATATTGATTCCAGTATTAATTAACTTTATTATACAAGAAGATATTGTTCAAGGTCCAGAAGTGTAAAGGACAATAATACTTATTAAAATTTCTAAAGGACTTTGTTTCAAAAATAAATTTTCCAGAAGGAAAGATATTCCTACCAACACATTAGTTAAGAAATAACATTAATGGTGTGAATATTTTGTGTATATTTTAATGCTCATTTCCAAATAGCAGAAAAAGAAGATTAATGTAAATATTAAAGGATTATAATTGTACCTGAGGACTTATTCACTTTTTACAACTGTGTTTAAAGTAAATGTTCATTTTATTTATCCTCTAGAAATTAATTAATCATAAGAAAGTCACAGGGAGGAGACACCTTAAATCCTGGTACTAATTCTTACCATCTGGGCCAGGATTTTCACAGTCTGACTATTTCTATGATATCCATACACCAGTGCTTATTTGTCAGACTGGGGTATTACTTTTAAGACCAGAACTCTTGACTGGCATACTATCCTGGTATAATCTGATACACCTGGATATCCATCTACTATCAACTATAAAATACTTACATACAAACTTAAAAAAAAAACCTCTCGTTACATGCGAGAAGAAAGAGAAATGAAGAAACTAAAAACTCAGCGTAAACAGAACAAGTGAAATGATATGTGAAGGCGAAAGGCAAGGAGTGTGAGGAAACTGTTAATTTAGATAATGTAAGAAAATGAGGGCGATTGCATTGGAACGTATCAGCGGTGATATGAAAGCAGATATACAAAATTTTCATGTATCTACGACTATCTTCACCTAAGAGAAAATCAAAGTTTTGACCCCAAAAAAATAACTTCATATGCGATGCATATCGTCGCAAGAAATATCAAATACAATACGCAAGTAATTCAGACAGATCCGTGATATTTTTTTTTTAACTGAGATCTGGTGTTTATGTCACAAACAAGAATCACTTTGTCACAAACAAGAATCAATTTCAGTATCATCAGAAAACAAAGATAAAACCTAGGATCACTTCCTTAGAGGATGAGGGTGTACTGCACGCGACAGAACCCTTAACAGATATTTTTGTTTTATTATTTTTTATTTATCAAATGCTCGTACATGCCTGCGCACGGCAGGCAGATTTCCATGAATCTATTCCATTCCCAAATTTCTAATTTGTGAACGATATGACGAATAGTAGTTGATTAATGATAACTGATCATCCATTTTTACTCTATGCAATAAAATGTATGAACATTTATTTCTGGTTTTGGTGCTTTTTGTAACAATAACTAAAGTGTATCAGTAAAACTCGCATTTGCACCCGTTACTTATGTTATGGTTTTAAGTCATAATTGACTACTCGTTGTTAGGACCGTTTTCTTGCCTGCCCAGTAACACTCATTTATGGATAAAGTATACTTTGATACCTTTAAACGCCTAAAGTAAAGATTACATGAAAGTTGGTCCTTTAAAACATAAGACTCGCTGACCTAGTTGCATAAGGAAACACACCGATCTAACCAGGATATCACCATTCACCATCCGATACCCGTCTGTAGCGTGCATATTTTGACGCACATTTTACAAAAATCGATATGGCTATTTAATATGGGAAAAATATAGACATGCATTCATTTGTGTATGAAAATGCTGTCTATGGTAAAAGCGAGATAATCCATGTTTGATTCACACTTTTGATTATAGGAGTAATCGTTCTGGATATTGATCCGGCGCAAGGATAGTGCGCTTGCGTTTGTACTTATTTTTTAGGGCCAGAAAATATATTAATTTGCTTATTGTGTTTATGGCCTGAATTCATATGTATTACATATTATTAGTACAAGTAGAATCAGTCCTATATTGTATATTTTGGATGGGTAGGAGGGACTAGATTCTTGTATTCCGGTCTAGCGGAAGTATGAGTTGTCTTGACAAGTCGTGAGGAGTTCCGATGTACTGCTTACAAATGGCGGGGTACGTTTTTTTCTAGAGCTGGTCCTTTCGTCAGGAAAAAATGTCTTACGAAGTGGTATTTCTTCTGAAGGAGATGGTGTCTCTACGATAGTTTGTGTTCGAGACTCTCCTTATGTCAGTATATAGATGATTCGGACTCCAGGTAAACCCAGCTCCTATTTTGATGATCTCTCGTCGGTTAGGCCTAGCTTGACTTTTGGTGCTTCGTTATGCTAGTGTCGTGTTTGGTATCGACGAAGATGACAGATTTTCCTGCAGCGGTTATGGCTACGTGAAATTAACCTGATCACCGTAGAGCTGTATGGAAACATTTATGAAATCCTTTATATACCCATTACAAATTAACTCTGGCTTATATTCTCCTCCCTATGCATGAGTGAACGACAACTCAGGGAGGTAGCCATGTTGGATTTCGGTCATCATATGTTTTGATCACTGCCAAGAGAACAGATTATTTATCTTATTATCGGACAGTGACAGAGAGATCTCAATCCTGCTAGAAACCCCCTTTCGTGGTTTCATAATATATACTACAAACTATGGACGTCAAGTAACTTTAGTTATTTATCGATTCCTTCACTGACGCGTTTAGTCAGATAGGGGAATGCGGCCATAATGTATCATGACATTGAACTTTGATGTACTGCCATTATTTCTGAATGTGTCATGACTTCAGATCTGCTATGTATACCTACAAATTGATATGTCAACGAACCATGATGTACTCGTATGTCCCAGTGTGTACGTCTGAATAAATTGAGTAAACTAAGATTCCAGCAGTCTGCATTGGTGCCTTGTAGGCAAGTGTGAGTGGTTATATTGGTCAGCACACGAACAGCACACCATTCGCGGTAATCACACTCTACACTTCTACTTCATACATACACCATCCTGCGTCGGCTGAAGTGACCAAGTTCAGGGCCTGCTTCCCCTGGAGCCTTTGCCTTCCCTAACTCAGGACTAGGGTGAGTTACCCATTTACAGCTGGGTAGACTGGAGCATGCCTGATCTCAACAACACACCACTCTTCCTTACAGAGCAGACAGACTGATACTTACAGTGGTGTACTACAGGTGTAGTAAGAAATAACGTCTTTACAGTGGCGAGCCAGATTCCTGGGTCCAGCTTACGCAGTTTTGTGTTGAGAATCACAGTTTACAGCTGAAAGAACATTTGTTTGAACACATCAACACCAGTAGGACAGCTATACAGTCGATGTCAGCTTGACCTGTATTACCGATAGGATGCTGTATCTAGGTCAGCGCTTGTTGACAGTTTTTTTCGCTGTACAGACAGTATTACACAGGACAGTGGTATCAAGTGTAGAAAATATCTGGAGCAATATTGTTGACATTTCTCAACGTACAGAAGAAGCACAGTGTTGTTGTACATAAAGTGCATAGTTCATCGTGGGATCTTCATATGCTCAAAAGAGAAAAAATTGACAGTGTAATAGTTTAAAATTAAATCTATTACTGAATAAAGTGGCAAGTTATTATTATTTAAATAAAACTGTGCCTGCTTTACAACACACTATACCTGCAACACATTCCATTCATGACATAAATTATATTTATATGCTATATGCTATTTATGCTTACATGTTATTTGTTATGTATTAAATTAGTTTATGTTCTGTGTGACTAGTACAAGGTATGCCGAGTTACATTGGTCTGGTACTAGTATTCGATAGGTACACATTTTCTTAATTGGAAATTTGTTAGCAACAATTTGCTGCTATTTCTGTTAGTTGTGATGAGGTGTTCTTTTCTTCGTTGTTTTTGTTAATAATTTTGTGTCCCTTAGTTTGTTTGATTTGTTTGTATAATTGTAGGTCTCATCTTTTCTTTCATTTCAGTTTTTTACACCCTTATGTTTATACACTGTGGCGTTATTTGTCTTGTCATTTTATTATTGCAGTTATCATCACGGTTTCTGTGATCATTTTTTTTCATTTCTTCTATTTAATTTAATTTGATCTCTGCAAATGTTTTCAGATTGTCTTTTCTTGTTTGTCATTTGTAATGTCTTTAGTTGACATATGACGTATAGTGGTATACACTGATAGTATAGTACAGATCAGTACTTTATGATTGTTATTGTTATAAAACAAAATGTACAAGACCTTTGTAAGGCTTGTCTCCCAAAGTGATTGGTAAAGGGAAATATTTTTTTCCACAGGTACTCAAGTGATCTTTGATTACAGTGAGGTATACAAGACCTTTGTAAGGCTTGTCCCCACAGTATTTGAGATACAATTATTGTTGTCCACAGGTACTCAAGTTATCATTGGTTATTATAAACCATACAAGTTTGGACTAAGACTAAGTCTAAGGTATAGACTTGTCTCCCATTAACTTGAAAGAGGGTAATTTATTTACTTTTTCAGGTTTCTGATTTAAGAAGACAATATGTCTACATTAGATTATTTCATTATACAAGGAAAATCTCTTGATAAGACTGGAAAAGACTTAGAACAATGGGCTGTTGCTCAATATGACAAAGCATTAGCTGCAGAAGAGAAAAAAATTGCTGCTGCTGTTGAAGAAAGAAAAGCTGCTGCTGAGGAAAAAAATGCTGCGGCTGAGGAGAGAAAACTTCAAATAGAAGAAAAAAAAGCTGCTGCAGAAGAAAGGAAAGCCTTAGCTGAAGAAAAAAGATTAGAAAAAGAAGCTGATACTGCTGCTGAACTTAAGAAATTGCAGATGCAAGTGGAGGAAAGGAGATTTGAGGCAGATCAGAAGAAATTAGAAGCTGATGCAGAGCAGAAAAAATTAGAATTTGCTGCTGCTGCAGAACAGAAAAAATTAGAAGCTGCTGCAGAACAGAAAAAATTAGAAGCTGCTGCAGAACAGAAAAAAACTAGAAGTTGCTGCTGCTGCAGAACAGAAAAAACTAGAAGTTGCTGCTGCTGCAGAACAGAAAAAAATTAGAAGCGGCTGCAGAACAGAAAAGATTAGATAGAGAAGCTGAAGAGAGAAAAGCAATAAGAGAACATGAGTTTGAATTAGAGAAATTAAAAATTGACATGTATGAGTAATGTTAATCAGGCATCTGGTGGTAATGGTAAACCCTTTGTGTACAAGGTCAAAGTACCAGCGTTTAACCCTACCAGTGATGACATAACATTTTGGCTTTCTAGATTTGAACGGGCTTGTCGATCTCATAATGTTGACAAATCACAGTATGTGAATCAGTTGTCTGAAAATCTAAAAGGGGAGTCTCTGAGTAAGTTATATTTCGTTGAAGAGGCCGACAAAGACAATTATGATGCTGTTAGGGCAGCTTTGATAAAGAGATATCAGCTGTCTGAGGAAGGTTACCGTCTTTTGTTTAAAACAATGAGACCTGAGGTAGGTGTAGAATTCTCAGATTTCATCTCAAAAGCACGAATTACACTTTCACGATGGATTGAATTATCCAAAACAGAGAAAACATTTGATGGTCTTACAGATTTATTGCTAAGAGACAAGGTCATGTCTTCTGTAAATAAATCATTCCTAGAGTTCTTACATGAGCGTAAACCTTGTACAATAAAGCAAATGGAAGAATATTGTGACCAGTATGCCACGGCACACCCTGACATGATTTTTAGTAACTCTAACATTAAAGAGAGTATGCCAGTTGCTTCGGCAACAGAATATAATCAGAATTACTCACACAAATTCCAAGGAGCTAAAAATAAATTTGATAAAAAGGTTAATTGGGATAAGTATCAAAACCAAGCCCATAATGTTAGAAATTCTCGGGAAGGGAGTAGCTATAGGAACTACCCAAGTGCTTCATGGAGACAAAAGAAACAATATTACAGGGATACTCAATATAATGAGCATGATGATTCTGATCATGAATATTATGATTCAAACCCAAATAGGGGTTATAACAGAGGCAATAATAATTATAGAGACAATTATAACCGAGGTAGATCACAACACAAAAGACATGGTAATCGTATTACCAGGCTAACTCTGCACAACAGGAGTTCCACGACACCGATAATCAGAATAATGATTAAAAAAACTCCAATAGTGTAGCAAATTCCGCTTTCGATTTTGCTAGAGCATCTGAGTGTTCGCAATGCAAAACATTATTCGATCCAACCACAGTGTCTACTTTAAGCTGCGGTCACCCACTTCCCGCTCTTCATGCGTCAATTGCGCATAATGGAAGGGGTGCTCTTGTCTTTAATAGGGGCCTAATAGATGGTACTCCGGCATCAATTCTTTTCGACTCGGGGTGCACTACCATTGGAGTGAGGCAATCACTCGTAAATTTCCTTAGAGAGCTACAGGTTGCAATATAGTCCAAACTTGTAACATTTGGTGCTTGGCACAATATGGAAAGTACTCCACATGCCATTATCAATTTTTTACTTTCAACCTTTCTTTTATTCAGGAAGTGCTAAGCAGTCTCTTGACCAAATTCCGATCGCTATACAAGCAAACCTTATGCATCGGTCTAATTCATGGAGTGAAAGAATGAGACTCAACAGCAAATTTCTAAGTGGGAGGAAAAATGTTTAATATGCATCTTTGCTATATTGCAATAAATAACTAGGCTCAACTTGACTCTATAATATGCCTAAATCTTGTATGATTTGAAGATAAAGATGCGCATGTGATCCAAGTTCCGATCCCTTATATTTCCACGGTGTATATCCTTTATCAAACAGCAGGAAGATGGTCAATCCTACTCTATTAAGAAATTCTTTTACCTCTGTCAAAAAATAGTGATCCGAATAAGGATAAAATCGTAAATCTTTGTGGATTACGATATGAATATGGCGTACGTTGTTGGTGAATAGGTACAATTACTCCGCTAAGAAGTCCATTCAAATCAAAATCCTTGTAAGTGTAAAAAAATGAATGAAAATATCATACAGCACTAAATCTCATGATCGCAGTGTCTGGACATATTTTTTTAAGACTGTACTTAAATAAGCTAGATGTTCTTTCAATCTTTTTTTGGCCTCAAAATGTTGGATAAACATACGAATCTATGGTTAAGCCATTTTTGTAAAGTTCAGTCAAAGAAAATCCAAGGTCCACGCCATTTTCACCGATTCAGGTCTGTAATCAGAATAATTCGGCCATTGAAAAACATAAATGTATTAGACAAAATGTATCCCATAGTTTAAGTTTTGGAACGATTATATAAGTCGGTACTAGAAGGGCAATCCAATGATAATTTGAATCTAGTCTGTGTGGAATAGTGTGTCAGTACGTATGTTTCCTAGGAGTTTATTCCTCTAATAAAGAACAAACTACTGCACTGATCGCAATGAGCTCTTCATGTTAATTAATATTTTGATGCCACTCGTCTGGGAAGTTGTTTGGCAAAAATATTATTGTTAGAGTAAACAACAACATTGACCTGATAAACAAGTCTTCAGGTGTAAATATCGACTCCATGAGATCGAGAGTAGATGGATTGAACTATAACGTATAGGAGTTTTCCGATTCCATTGGATTAAAGGATGAGCTTTTTAATACAATCTTTAGGATGTATTTACTGAGATTGTGAAGATTAAGTTATGGGAGGTAATTTATGTATTGATGTTTGTTGTATAGTGGATTTAAGGTTATTGGGATTTTATATTTTAGTTATTAGGTATGGGATGAAATTGTTTAATATTTATAAGATTTTAGTTAGGAGTTGTTTATGGTGTTTTTTTGTTTTATTTTTTGTGGTTTTTTGTTTATGGTAACAGTGGTTTTTTAATGTTTTTTGGGGTATTGTGTTGTATTGTTGATGTTGTTGTTTGATTGGGGGAAGATATTTAGGGGGTAATGGTTTGTATTTTTAAGTTTTGTTATGGTTATTGAGTTTTTTGGAAAAATTGATTAAGGGAGTGTTTGATTTTGGTAAGATTGTGTTGTGGTTTTGTTTTGTATTGAAATGGGGGTATTATATTATTTTTTTAAGGGTTGGGGTGATTGTTGTAAAGTATGTTTGTGGAGTATGGGAAGTTTGGGACTTGATATTAGTTTGGGGTTAAATTTTGGATAGATTGTTTAGTTATGTTTTTGAAGGTTGTAAAACAAAGGTTTTGATGAATTAGTAAGGGTGTTAATTGATTGTGTTTTTAATGGGGGTTAATGTATTTATATTTTTAATGGATAAGGGTAGGGTTAATTGAGGTATTGATTGAGAGGGGGGAAACCATTGTAGGGTTAATTTGATTGGGGATGGTGGGGAGTTATTTAATGTTATTAATTTTTGAGGATCTCTACAGGTGGGTTTGAGGGATTTTAGATTTTTTGAGATTTGGTGATTGTGGTTTAGGTATTTGGTAGGGCAATGGGACGGAGGTGGTTAGGGATTAGGGGAAAATTTGGTGAGTTTTCTAAACGGTGTGGATATTTGAGTGTTGAAAATTAGGTGATTAGTTTTTGGTTTAAGAAAGTTTGAGGAGGTAGATTTAGTGTTGTTTAATTTGGTGGTTATTAGAGAGAGGATTGGAGGTTTTATTTATGGTGGGAAGTGTTGTAAAAGTAAAAATGGGAATTTTTGTGTATGAGAAATAGGGGGTATGTTGGTGAAAGGGATGATTGGGGGAATTTTTCTGGAATATGTTATGTGTTGGTTTTTATGGGGAAGAAATTGGAGTTAGTTTTGTTTGATGGGGAGTTTGGATTGTTGAGGCATTTATTTGTAAATTGGGATTTTTAAATTAAGTTGGTTATTGGGGTTAAAGGTGATAGTGTATAGGGATTAAATTGTAGGGTTATGAGGAATAAGGTGGGTTCCCCATTAGGGTTTTTTGATTGGGTGATGTGGGGGATGGTGGGAAAGTTGGTAAGTGGTTTTGTTTGTATGTTTTAATTAATGGGGTTGATTTAATGTTATTTAAGGTAATGGGTTATTATTTTGGTAAGTTGATTAAGGGTTAGTGGGGGTAGGGGAAAATTTAATTTTGGTAATGAGGAGGGTGGGGGGGTTAGTGGAAGTTGGTTTTTTTAAAGGTGGGAGTGTGTATTTTGGGGGTGGTATTAATGTATTAGATTGATAGTGTTTTGTTGGTAATTTAGGTTTGTTGAGAGGGTTTTAATTAGGGTAAAGGGTGGATTTATGTTTAAGGGTGGTTTGGGGGTGGCATATGGAATATTTTGGGATGGTTGTTTAATTATATTGTGTGAGAAGGTTGATAGATGTTAAGATTTTTTAGGGGATGTTATTTTTTTGGGTTTTTCACATATTGAATTTGAGTGGTTTTTGTTTAATATTTTTATTTGGTATTTTTTTGGAGGCCGTTGGGGGTAAGAGGTTTGATTGGAGTAATGGTTTTTTTATTTTTAGTGGTTAGAATTATTTTTTTTATTGTTGTTGTTTTAGATGATATTGGGTGTTGGTATATGTATTTTTATGGTTGTGTTTTTGATATGTTTGAGTGTTGTAGTTTAATTTTTTGTGTTGGGGTATTGATGTGTATTTAGGTTTTTTATAGAAAAGTTAAATGAAATTTGGATGAGGTGATTTGTTGAAAGTGATTTAGGGTTTTTGATTTTTTGGGTTTGGTGGAGTTTTGTTTATGTGTTTGTATTTATTGGAGGTAATGGGTTGGGTTTTTGGTGGTTTTTGTGTTTGTGTTGTTTTTTATTTGGGTTTTGATGTTTTAGATGATATTTTGATGTTGAGGGTTGATATAAGGATGAGGTTTGTTGATGGGGTTAAGTGTGAATTGTGAGGGGTGTGGGTATTATAGGAGTGGTTTTTTCTTTTGTAGGGTATTTTGTTTTGTGTTTATGAATATTGGAAGATAGTTTTTTATTGGAAAATTTGTTTTTTTTGGGGTTTTGAAGTGGTTGATGTTAGTTTGATGATATGTTGGGGGGTTGGGGTGGGTGAATGGAGTTTTGGTTGGGTGGGATTTTTTTGGGTTTTGGATTGGTGTGGGGTTGGGGTGGGTTGGAGGGGTTGTTTGGTAGTTTGTATGTTTAGTGGATTAGTGATTGTGTTTTTATTGGGGGTTTGGGGTTTTTTTGTGGGGGAGGGGGTGGGGGGGGGTTATGGTTTTTGTGTTGGGGGTTGGATTTGTTGGGTTGGGGTGGTGTGTGGGTTTTTTTTGGGGTGTGTTTTGTGTTTGGTTTTGGGTTTGGTGGGTGTGGGTAGGTGTGGGGGGTGTGGGGGGGTAGGGGTTTGTTTTGTTGGGGGGGGGGGTGGTTTTGGTTTGGGGGGGGGTTGTTGGTGGGGGGTTTATGGGGTTTGGGTGGGGGGGGGGTTGGTGGGGTTATTTTTGGGGTATTGTGTGTTGGGGTGGGGTTGTTTGGGTTGGTTGTTTGTAGGGTTGTTGGGTTGTGTGGATGGGATTTGGGTGTTTTTTTTTTGTTTGTTGGGTGTGTGGTTAAGTTGGGGGGGTGTTGAATTGGGGTTTTTTTGTGGTTTTTAAGGGGTTAGTGGGGGGATTGGGTGTGGGTTTGGGGGTAGGGGGGTGGTTATTTGGGTTTTTGGGGTTAAGTGAGGGTTGGGGTAGGGGTATTTTGTGGTGTGGTGAGGGGGGGTTTGGGGGTAGTTTTGGGGGGTTTGGGGGGGGGAATTTGGGTGTGGGTGGGGTTATTGTTAACTGGTTAGGGGGGTTTGGTGGAAGTTTTTGGGGGGGGGGGTTTGGATTATTGGGGATTTATTGTTTTGGGTTTTTGGTGTGGAGGAATTTGGGGGGAGGTGGGTTTTTAAGAAGTTGTGTTGTGTGGGGTGTGTGTAGGGGTTTGGGGGTAGTGTTGAGGGGGGTTAGGGATTAGGTTTAGGGTGGGTTGGGGGGGGATTTGGGGTATGGTATGGTTTTTGTTGGGGGGTATGTGTTTTTGTGTATAATATTGGGTTTTGGTTAGGGAGGAGGGGGTGGTAAAATGGGTTTTGTTGGGATTTGGTGGTGTGGGGTGGAGGTATAGGATTTTGGGGTTGTGGTGTTTGTAGGATTTGGGGGGGGGGGGTTGGTGGGGTTTGGTGGTGTTGGGGGTAAATTGGATGTTGTGGGTAGTTTGAGGTTTTTGGTTGGGGGGGTGGGTTGGGTTATGGATGGGGGGTGGTGGGGTTGTTTGGGTTTAGTGGTTTATTGGATGGGGGGGGGGGGGGTTTGAAGTGGGGTTTGGATTGTTATGGGTGTTATTTTTGGGGGTTTGGTTTATTTAGGGTTAGGGTTGAATGTTTTAGTGTTGTTGTTTGTTGGTGGGTTTTGGGGGGTGGAGTTTGGGGTTTAGGTATTTGGTGGGGGGGGTAGTTTGGGTTTTGTAAAATGGTATGGGATTGGTGGTTAATTTGGGTTGGTTGTGGTGGGGTTATATTTTTATTTGGTGGTTGTATTTGGGGTTTTTGGGGGGGTGAGTTTGGTTAATTTATTTTGGGGTATGTGTTGTGTGATGGGATTGGTTTGTTTTTGGGGGGGTTGATTGTAGTGGTTTTATGTTGGGGTATTTTATTTGGTGATTTTAGTTGTAGGTGGTTTTGGTTGGAGTATGGGGGGGGGGTTGGTTTGATTGTTGTGGGTTTTTTGGGTTTTTTTGGTGGGGGGTGGGGGGATGTTATTTGAGTTTTTGTATGGGTTTATGGATAGGTGATTTGATTTTGATGAGGTGGGTATGGTTGGGGGGGATGTTATGGGGGTTTTAGGGTTTTATGTTTTTGTTATGGGGTTTTTGGTTTTTGTTGGGTAGGGGGGGGTGTTTTAGTAGTAGTTAGGGGTGTTTTGTTAATATGTGGGGGGGGGATGGGGGTTGGGTGTGGTATTGGGGGTTTTTTGTTAGGGTGGGGTTTATTAATTTTTTTTGTTTTTAGATTTTTATGGGAATTTAGAGGTATTTGGTTTTTTTGGGAATTTAGGTGGGGGGGGTTAAATGGGATGTGGAGGGGGGATTTTTGATTATGTTATTTGGGGGGGGGTTAGGTGGATTTTGGGGTATATTAATTAGGGAGATATTAATTAATTTAGGGGGGTTTTTAAGTTTGTTGGTTGGGTTGTTATATGGGGATAAGGTTAGGGTGTGATTTTGATGGGGGTATGTTTGAAATGGTGTGTTATTTTGGTATTATTTAGGGGGGGCTTTATGGTAAGAGGGTAATGGGGTTTTTTTTTGAGGATTTATTGGGGGGTTTGGGTAGGTTGGAGGGGTAGTATTGAGTTTTGTATGGTTTTTTATTGGGGTTTGTTTTGGTTTTAATTGTGGGGTTTTTTGGTAGTGTTTATGTTTGATTGGGTTAAATGGGTGTATTTGAATTTTGGGGTTGTGGTAGGTGGTTTTAATTGTAATGGGTGGGGATTTGGGGTGGGTAAAGGATTTTGGTTGATGGGAAATGGATTGGAGGTTTAGATTATGTGGGGTGTTAGGGGTTTGTATGTTATAGGTAGTGTTATTGGATGTTTTAGGGTGGGGGTTGTTTGTTATGAGTTGAAATGGGGTTTTAATAATAAGTGGATAGGGTGATTTTTGGAAAGTATGTATGGGTGGTTGTTTAAGTTGTGGGGAAGGTTATTAGTAGGGTTTTTTATTTGGGTTTGTATTTGTGGGTGTATTAAGTGATTAATTTTTTTTGGGTTTTGGAAATTTGAATTATTGTTTAGTTTTGGAAGTTTTTGTTTTTTTTGTGGGTATTGTTAGTTTTTTTGGTTTATTAAGTTATTTTTTTTATGGTTGGGGTTTGTGAGGAAGTTTATGGGTTAAATTTATAGGTGATTTATTTTGGGTTTTAAATGGGTGGGTTAATTTTTTGGGGTAATAGTGGTTTTTTTGGTTTTGGATTGGAGGTGTATGGTAGTATTTTGGGTAGTTTTTGTTTAATTATTTTGTATGGGGTTTGTTTTTTTTTTTTGGTTGTTTTTGGGATTGGATTGTTGGGTGTTTTAACTGGTTTTTTTTGGGTTTGTTATTAAGGGTTTAGGTTTTGTGTGGGGTTTATGGGATTTTTGATAATGGGTTTTTAGGGGTTTTAATATTTTAATGGTGATTTAATTTTAATAAGGTTTATTGGGGTATGTAGGTGGGGAAATGGTTATAGGGTTTAGTTGTTTGATGTGGGGAATTTTTATATTGGGAAAGGGGTTTGGGGGGGGATATTGGTATTATATTGGGTTGAAGATTTTTTATTGGATTTTTAGGTTTATGTTGGTAAGTTATGGTTGTTATGGGTTTTTTATGGGTGTTTGAAGGTTTTTGGTTAAGAGGTAAATTTTGTTTGTTTTGAAATTTGGAATATATTATAAGTTTATTGAAATTGGTTTTAGGGGTGGTTTTGGGTTTTTTTAAGGTTTTATTGGGATGTGTTTTGGGATATTTTTAATGTTAGGTAATTTTTGGTGATTGGGTTTGTTTTATAGGTTGGTTTATGTTTTGATTGGGTTAAATGGTATATTTATGTTGGATATTTGTTTGTTAAGGGGGTTTTTTTTTGGTTAAGGGTTTTATTTTTTTGTTTAAGTGAAAGGGTAGGGGTTTATTTTTTTTATGATTATATTTGTGTGGTGTTATGTGTGGGGTTGGTATTTATGGGTGTTTTTTTTTTTTTTTTTGGTTTTTTTTGTTAGGGTTTGATTATGATGGGGGATGTGTAATTGTGGTTATAGGTTTTTTTAGTATTTTTATTTTTGGTTATTTTTTTTGGGTATTGGAATTTTATAGTTTTTTTTTAGGTAATGGTTTTTTTTTTTGTTAATTATGGTTTGGATTGGATTTGGGTTAATAGGGGATTAGTGTTTAATGTTGTTTTATTTTTTTTTTTTGGGTGATTTTTGGAGGTAATGGGGATTTAAATTTATTTTTTGGGGGGGGGATTTTGGAATGAGTATTAAGGGTTTTTGGGGTTGTGGGGGGATGTGGAAGTTTTTTTGGGATTGTATGGGTTTAATTTGTTAGTTTATGAGTTAGTGTTGTGGTGTTGTAATTTTGTGATTGTTTTTTTTTTTGTGGTATTTTTTAAATGTAAAAATATGAATTGTTTGAGTTGGGGATTGAGATGTTGGTATTTATTTGTTTGTGGTTGTGAGTGATGGTATTGGGGATTTTTGGGGTTTTGAGTTTTGTTTTTTATAGTGGTTTTTTGGGTTTAAATTTTGGGTTGTTTTTTGGTTGGTTAGTTTATTATTGAAATTGATGTAGGTTGTATGTTTTAAGGATTTTTGTGGAATTGTATCTCTGTTTTTGGGATTTTTGTTGGTAGGGTTAGGTGGGGGTATAGTGAGTTTAGTTTTTTAGGTTGTTTTGGGGGGGTAAGTTGTAGGGGTATGTATTTGTTGGAGGGATTGTGGATGGAAGGGAGGGGAAGGATGGTTAGTTTAAGTTTTATTTTTTTTTGGTTGTTGGGATGGGGGAATTGTAGGTTAGGAGATAAATATTATTTTAATGGGGTAGAGGGGTTTTTTTTGGGGGGGTAATGTAAGGGTGTAGAAGGTTTAATGGGAACTTTTAGGGTGGGAGGTGTGAAATTATTTTGGGGGGTGTATTTGTGGATGATGGGTTGTTTGGGATTTTGATGTTTGATGGTGGGGGGGTGGAGAGAGGGTTTGGGGGGTTATTAAGGTGTGTTTAGGTAGTTAAAGTTGTTGGTGTTAATTTTGTGTGAATTTTTGTGGATAGGTTTGTAAGATTTAATTTATTTTTTGTGGGAGATTAGATTTTTATGGTTGTTTGAGGGGTTTAGGGTTTTATGTTTTTTTGGTTTTGTTGTATTGTTGTTTGTATTGTTTTTTTTAGGGTGTTAGGATGTTTTTTGAGGGGGGTTGAGATTATATTTTTTTTTTGTGATATTGAGTTGAGTGGGATTATGTTTAGGTGGGGTGAAGGTTGATTGATGGGGTTTGTTTTTTGGGTAAGGGAAAGGGGGTGGGGGTGGAGGGGGTAGGGGTGTTAGTGATTTATTTGGAAAAATTGGATGGTAGGTGTTGAGTTAAGGGGTAATGTTAGTAGGGGGTGGGGGGGATAAATAGGAAAAGAGAAAGGAGGAGGAGGAGTGGGATGGGGTAGGGTGGGGGGGGGGTTTGGAGTTTGTTGGGAGGGGGTTGGTGTGTATGGAGATATAGTAGGAGGGTGGAAGGTGGATAATATATGGGGGGGTGTATTGAGAGGGGTTGAATGAGGGGGGGAGTATGGTTGGGGGTGTTTGGGGGATATGGGGGGATAGAGTGTTTTTTGTGAAATTAGGGGGTTGAGATTATTGGGAATAAGAAGGGAGGGTAGGTTATGGGTGATGGAGGGGAGAGGTTAAGTTTTAAAAGTGGAGGTAATCCTGTTGGGTGGATATTATAAGATGTTGGTGTGTATTGTAAAATATTGATTGGGAGTGATTATTAGTATGGGTTGTGTTTTATGATTGAGTATTTTGTATTGGTATTGTGATATTGATAGTATTTATAAAGTTGTTATTTTTTGGTTTGAAAGTGGGTGATGGTTGGTTGTGTGTTAGTGTGTGATAGGTGTTTGATAGAGGGTAAAGGGCATGTTTTGAAGATTGTTTTTTTAAAAGGTTTTTTTCGGAGGAGTGAGTTTTTGTGAATTGATCAGGATACAAATAGAAAATCTTGGATTGCAATGAGAAACGGCGTACTTGTACGTATGGTACAAGATTCGACTACGTCGGCACATTCGCAAATTCTTGTTCCCAAGAGCATGAGAGTCCAAATATTACAACATGCTCATGACTCGCAATGTGGAAAACATATGGGTTTTGCCCGTACGAAGTCGAGAGTCCTTGCGGCTTTCTTTTGGCCTTTTGTCAATAAGGACATTCGTATTTACTGCCGATCATGCAAGGTATGTCAGGAGGTCAAATCTAGAGGACCACGACATGCTGCGCCTATCCAGGCTGCTGACATTCCTATTCGGGAGCCGTTTCAGAAAATGGCCATAGATATTATTGGCCCTTTTAAGGTCAAGTCGGCCAGAGGACATCAGTTTATCCTTACATGTGTCGATATGTGCACACGTTGGCCAGAGGCTATTCCTCTTAAGAGCATATCTACTACAGATATCGCAGATGCTCTTTGGTTGATATTTTCTCGCTTGGGGTTCCCCAGAGAAATATTGTCAGACCATGGCACTCAACTCATATCTGACACTATGTCACAGGTAATGTCTACCTTACATATTGAACGATCTCTCAGTAGTATCTACCATCCTATGTCTAATGGGTTAGTTGAGCGTCTGAATAGAACGCTCAAGACTTTGCTTGGTAAGATAACTGAAGATCATCCTCAAGATTGGACAGGGTTTTACCCGCGGCTCTCTTTGCCTATAGAGAAGTCCCTAATGAACACACAGGATTTTCTCCCTTCGAACTTGTCTTTGGCGCGCGTCCACGCGGCCCTATGTCTTTATTACACGATCTCATCACTGCCGATGATATTAGCGATGAAACTCAATCCTCATATGAGTATGTCATTGCTCTTAGACAAAAGATCATTGAGGCATGTAAGCTAGCAACTGCTTCATCAGAAATTGCTAAAGAGAAGGCAAGGCAGTTTGCTAACAAGAATAGATGTCTACGACAACTTTGTCCAGGTGACAAAGCATTCGTCCTACTCCCCAGTAGGGAAAATAGACTTCTTATTGCATGGAAAGGTCCGTATGCAATAGTCTCTCGGATTTCCGATGTTGACTATGTGGTCGATATTGATGGAAAGCATAAAACTTTCCACATAAACATGCTTTCGGAATTTCACGAACGTCCGGACTATTTGCTGCCTATTTTCCAGGCAACGGATGATGCTCCTGCACCTCACGGTCATTATTCATCCCTGTCTGTCATTCAGGATGAGGAAGCTACCTTCTCTGATGTCAACCTTCCCCTTCCAGTGGTTCCATTACATTCCACGGAATCTTGGAAAAACGTTTCTGTTTCTCCTAATCTTTCTGGTGACGACATCGACAAGTCTCGTCGATGTTACAAACATTTCAGGATGTTCTCACTGACATTCCTGGACACACAGATGTCATAGAACATGACATAATTCTTACCGACAATAATCCAATTAGGGTTAGGCCGTATCCTATTCCTATACACTTTCAGTCGCAAGTGGAAAAGGAATTGGATGAAATGATTCAATTAAATATAATTGAACCATCGACTTCACCATATTCTTCTTCCATGGTTATTGTCCGGAAGAAGGATAAGAAACATACGAATTTGCGTTGATTATCGCAAATTGAATCAGGTCACAAAGTTCGACGCTGAACCGATGCCTTTGTTAGAAGATCTACTGATTAGACTTTCTAATTCTAGATTCTTCACACTAAACTTGACTTGTCTAAAGGTTATTGGCAAGTGCCTTTAGCAGAGCATGCCAAACCTCTTACTGCTTTTTCTACACCTAGGGGTCTATTTCAATGGAATGTTATGCCTTTTGGTCTCATGAACGCCCCTGCCACTTTCGTTCGCATGATGCGTCGAATTCTGTCACATCGTTCGGATGTCATCGCATACTTAGATGACATCTGTCTCTTCAGTGATACCTGGGAAGATCACTATTTAGGGTTATATGACTTACTGTCCACTCTACGTGAGAATAATTTGACAGCAAAACCTTCTAAAGCTTTTGTTGGTTTTGGTGAAATCTCTTTCCTGGGTCATCGTGTTGGTCATGGTCTCTTGAAGACAGAAGACCACAATACTTCCAAAATACTGAACATCTCTGTTCCTAAAACGAAGAAACAAGTTAGGAGTCTCTTAGGTTTAATTCAATTTTATGGGAGATTTATTCCAAATTTATCTCTTCGATCATGGCACCTCTCTCAACATTGTTGAAGAAAGGTTCGCCTAATCTGGTCCGTTGGTCTGAAGAATGCCAATCTTCACTAGACCAAATCAAGAATATATTTTCTTCTCCTCCCATCTTAAGATTACCTACTCTTGATAGGACTTTTGTTCTTCGGAGTGATGCTTCATCCACTGGGATTGGAGCAGCACTGATGCAAGAATATGCAAATACTCTGCATCCTGTTATGTACATTTCTAGAAAACTAAATGCGGCAGAGAGGAACTACTCGGTTTTAGACCGTGAGTTGTTAGCGATGGTTTGGTCAATTCTAAAACTACAAAGATTCCTCCTGGGCGCACATTTCTAGAGACTGATCAGAAAGCTCTTACAGCTATTCAGACTAAGAATTTGAAGAGTTCGAGATCCACTCGATATGCTATAGCTCTTCAACCTTTTCACTTCACGGTACGAGCTATCCGTGGTGCGGATAATGTGATGGCTGACATTTTGTCTAGATGCCCACATGACTCCAACTAATACTTCTGTCCTATATTTCCATATATTACAGAGTCATAACACACCTATATTTCTACAATAGATTAGCACATCTGTACTTACTTTATATGTACACACTATCGTGCTTTGTTGTCATCTTCTTCTGTTCGTTTTTTAAAATGATAGAGGAGGACTGAGTAGTTAATATAAGGGCCGTTAGTTTACTAAACAGCCACAATTATTAATAATGTATTGTACCTTATGAAGCATATTAGTTATTAATTAGCATTATATTGCTTGTACTTTCTCAGAATGTCATTGTTGAGCTGAGGACTTACCTTACGAGTTCTAGATTGTGTACTTACCCTCGGAATACCAGAGCATATGTCCTGGATCGTCATGTAGTTTAACTTTACTATGTACTTATGTCATTACATGTCAAAGAATGTACTATTTAAATTTTCCTATCAGATTTGTACATCCATTTTTAAAGACAATATTAGAGTATGCTGTTTAATGATGATTATAGTAACTTGCATACGTATATTGTGTTTACATGCTAACGTGATGTGTGTTGGTGACACCTCCCCGATGTGAATATTTTTTTTGAGACATATTTATTTTTCTGTTGAGGTATATCCTCACCAGACACTCTATAATTAGCCTATTGTTTGGCAATTTAGTTAATTATCAGCGCATAATTCGTGCGTTTTGAGCCGCTTATCGCTTGCTCTTTGATATTGAAAAAAAAAAAATATGTTCCACATTTTTTTTTTTATCGGGAGGAGGTGGTGATATGTTGCGTGATAAATTCTCGCAACATCGTTTTATTTCAATATCTGTTTTATAACGCAAGGGCAACAACTGCTTGAAATTTATAGTCACTTTTCTCGGTAAGCAGTTGTCTTCTCGCGTTGGTATCGAATGCAGTTAACTTTTGAGCTGTGGTCATTTTTGCGCTGGACTGCGCATGACTTGTCTTGTTGTTTGGTCGATCGGTTTCCGCCCACCACTAGTGGGAGTGAGCGATTTGGAATGGCGAAAGAGATGCCTCGTTGAAGAGGGGATCTCCGCTATTTTTTGTTCTGTCAGGGATGTGTAGTCCTCTTAATGGATATTTCGTTTATTCGAGATAATACCTCTAGTGTTTTTCCCACATGTCGGGAGGCGTGATATTTCTGTGTATTTCATGAAAGCAAGGTAAATTGACTTTTTCATTAACTCTATCGATTTTGGGGTCGTGAGCGATTTCGATTCATAGCCTGTCTCCGAAAGTCGTCGTCACGAGATGTTCTTTCCCAGCTCACATGTCGCTGCATTGTACTGCATCGGTTGATGCATGTACCAAGGACCATTACTTGCTACTTTGTTAAATGAACTAGGTTTGGAAAACCTTTATTATCTAGAGGATATTTTTGAGGACATTATTTATACTTCGGCAGACGTGTCTGTCTTGCTGAAGTCAAACTAAGGAGAGTGAACTGATCTCATACATCTGGTTATCTCCTGGCTGTTATAGAAAAGGATGGAGTTTTCACCTGACTACATTTACAGCACTATGAAATATAACATGCATCTGACTCATCATTGTAATGCTGTCTACCGTTTATTGCTGTATTGAATGTTGCTGTGATAATGACTGTTTGATGTGCCTACACATTTGCGTAACCATTTTGTCACTGTGGCGTCCACAATAAATAATGAAGAAAAACGTCAACGGCTGTTTCAAGACTCATTGACTTTATACGGTAGACTGGAGCATGCCTGATCTCAACAACACACCACTCTTCCTTACAGAGCAGACAGACTGATACTTTACAGTGGTGTACTACAGGTGTAGTAAGAAATAACGTCTTTACACCGTCCCTTCAAATACGAAACACAACCTATATTCACGATTCATTATATCTCTAACTTAAAAAAAAAGTTACTTTAATTGAGTTGTTTCCACTTTATTTACACTGTTTTAGTGAATTAAATGGGCTGAGTCAATGGCGGTCAAAGCTTCAAAGATTACAATGCACCAAGATAAGGGAGCTGTCTGCAAAATGTCAGCTCTCTACGATGCGTAGAAGATATAGATTTTCAGCGTCACAGATTTGAAACGTTATTAGTATTATGTGAGGCGTTCATCACTACAAGGACGAGCCCGCCATCCAGTCGAAAATTCGATCATATTCTAATAATTAAGTTCCTCCTCTATCATAGCGGCTTATCGCTGTGAGGCTGGCTTGCCCTTATCGTTTGAATTGTTAACTTATTTACAGTTACAGTGTGCCGTCAACGACGCAGCGGCTTCAGAAATGAAATCATGAGTGTATACGACAACGGCTAAGACGCCACAACGCTATCCAATCAGAGTCGCAATCTACTGTGCTAGCCAAGACGTGTTTAGCCTCAGTCACAAACATGTTAGCACGTACGTTTTACGTTCTTCCATTTTGTTTCATTATTTATTGTGTGTAATTGCCCTCATAATGAGTAACAGTGACAGTGATTCTCAGTTTCAACAATCTGGCTATTGAAGGAAGCGTCAGAAAAATGTAAAAATATAGAAATGTGTGCAGGCGACAGAAAACCAAGAACTCAGGAGAAGCCTACATTAGTGTCAAACATCTAAACCTGTTGCTGTTCACGTCGTGGGATCGCTTTCTTCGTACATGAAGATAGGTTTGATGACACAGAGCATTACTTTATAGTGTCTGGCCATTCTTATCTGCCGTGTGGTAGAAATTTCTGTCACATTAAGAAGAAACTAGAAGACATGGCGGTGTACTCTGAAAGCCACTATGCCACGCTTATTCGAGATTCCAAGAAAACTATGCTATTCACGGTGGTCAGAATGGTCAAATCCTAATTTTTCGACTAGAGTGTCCTACAGGAGTACATCACAATGATGAAGAGCGTGAAAACCAGAATCAAGGATGCAAAGGTTTTTCTGTACTCCAGTCAGTACATACAAGGATACGCCATCCAGTCCACATAATACCTCTCTTCACCTACCCAGGTGCAGTTACAGAAGGGTATGGCGCAACCAAGCAACCTTTAATCTCCGTTTCATTATTTTAAAACGCCCGATTGACACATTATTTAGAGCGCTGCTGTCGCGCGGCAGAGGTATCGGGTTCAAAACATGGTAGCTCCAGTCTACCCAGGTGTAAATGGCTACCTAGACTCTGCTTGTGAGTTAGGGAAGGGAAATGCAACGAGGATGGGAACTAGTTGCCCCATTTCCCGAAACTGGACCTAGCATAGTGAAGTCTCTAACACTTCCACTCCCCGACAGCAGTAGCTACTATGAGACTACCTTTACCATTTTAACATTCTACCAAAAAGTGAAGCTCAGCGATGAAAAAGTGCATGACTTCAAAGACCTACTTGTTTATGTAACACCACACCGCAAGAAGTTCTTGGAAAATGTTCTAGCCCAGTGGTTCTCAACGTGAGCCATATAGCCCCGGGGGGGGGGGGGGGGCCCACACCATATTTCTAGGGCGCCACAGTAAGATGGTAAAGTGGCTCAGAAAGGGGAGATGAGAAAAAAAAATTGAGAACCCCTGTTCAAGCCCCTATAGGGCGATAATACCACAGCAGTAGCTAAAGATGAAGAGATGAAGTATTAGAACCAGCAGTCCCTACCACCTCTGATACTGTTAGACCGGCATATAAGAAACTATCAGAGGATGCGAGCACAGTACCATTAAATTACGTCTGCCATGTATACACGTTTATGAATTGTCACAGACACTACTTGTCTAAATTTCCTGTCTACAGTACTGTATTCTTCGAAGAAACGTCTTTAACGTAAAACTCATTTATTGAGACAGCTTAACATTTACCAAAGTTATGGCGTTGTAATTTGTGTCAAAATTTAAAGGGCAATATTTCTTTTCGTAAAATAAAGGTGGGCTCGTCCTTGTACTGAACACCTCATATAAAGCTCTGGTGATATTAAATAAAAGTGGGTGATAAATGCTGAATTGTACTGAACACCTCATATAAAGCTCTGGTGATATTAAATAAAAGTGGGTGATAAATGCTGACCTGCACACGCTCTGACACGACAGTAAGCTCGGAGATGTACTGTACCGAGAACGGTATAAATATGGTTAAGGGCACCCTCAGTGCCAGGAACAGGCCGAAGGTCACAAACACCAGCTCAGAGTGCATAGGCCGCTTTGCTACCAAGGTCAAGGTGGAGAATGTGGCAAATACATGATTTTCAAATAAAGTATTGGTCAGCTTCAAGCTATTTTTACATCTCAATAAAATAATTTTCTCCGAAAATGGTGCCGGTGATGGCCAAATGTGCTATCTATGTTCCTCGTGTGTTGGGCATATTTGAAGCAGATGTTCAGCAATTTGAAGCTGATGTTCAGCAGTCACTTTATCAGTGCAACATTTAGACTAAACTCCCATGAAAGAGAGCATAGTGTACTAAAAACGTCTTGAAAAACCGCTTAGCTGTACGAAACCAAAGAATGCAAAAACATACTAAAAGATGTATCTGAAAATAGCAATACTGCATTTAACTTTAAAAAAAAAAAAAAATAACCACTGCCCATTGAGAATGAAGGCAGGTAACTAGTGCAAATAGAAAAAGTACTACATTCAAAAATGGAGGGAAAGTCACATTTAACCAAAAAAATTATGGCATGCGCTAGATAACATACCATTCAAAAGCTATACGAACTGGGAATGATAAAAATATACGGGATGTAATATTTATCACACAAACGATTCATGCTACAACAGTTCATACTAAAACCACATCTGCCAATTACAAAGCACAATCAGAAAACGACCACGTGTGCGGCTATGTTGCTACTGTTCTAGGCAAGCAGTAAAGGCAAAATACGGGTCAATTACAACGCTTCTCAAACTATTTGGTCTCAGGACCCTTTTACACATTAAAAATTATTGAGGGACCCCAAAAAGCTTTTGTTTATGTGGGTTATACCGTGATAGAATGAGAGTGAAAAAGGCAAATGACGTCTTAGATTATTATGAAAATAGTTATGACCTCGCGGACCCTCTGAAAGGGTCTCCGGAACCCCCAGGGCCCGCAGACCACACTTTGAGAACCGCTGGTCTAGTATATAGAAAGTGCAAACATAGAAGATCTAAGAGGACACACAGCAAATACTGACCTTTCAAGGCGAATTAAAGAACTTGTGGAAGGTTCTACAACATCTAATCTACAGCGTGACCAGGCCGTAGCGAGCAATGTACTTTATGCGTATAACAAATTGTCATCTCTAAATAACAGTAGAAGTCCTAACGTGCTTCAGATGCTACCAGCGACATCAGCTCTCATTTGTGGAGCTTTATTTGAAGAACGTCTTTTTGTTCGGCTTATATAGGTCGTGTACCTCCTGATGTAGCCGCCCTTACAAATAATGTGTTTCAATGATGGATCGACGCCCCCGTCTAGTTCCTAGGGAAAAAGGGGGGGGGGGGTTGTCTCTGAGGAAGGAAAGGATAGAACTACGGCTCCCTCAGGTATAATGTCTGAGGGGACCAATATGAAGCTGTGCCAGCAGATGGCACCTCATTATGTAACACAAAGTTCTACAGAAACCATCTATCTAAGAGCACATAGATGACTTGGTGCAGGCTACCTGCTAATGGGCCAGCTACAGAATCTCTCCCCTAGGTCTTACGTCTGAATTTTTGTTTCCTCTAGTGCACGTGCAGAAAGCCACCTGCAGACTCTATCTTGCTATATAAGCAAGAGATCTCTATCACTCAGTACCACTGTCTCAAGGAAATTCTGCCACTGGACAAAGTGATATTCTGCGCCAGAGCAAATAACAGTTGTTCGTGCAAGAGTTATTCTGTCTTCGGTAAGCTCATTTACTTATTTAATTCACTGAGGTGTTAGCTTAATCTAATAGAATAGAGATCCAGTGTTACTTTAATTCATGTTAAATATTCTTTTTTTTTTTCACTTAAGGTAAATTATTTTTCGTGACCGGGATGCTCTGAATTTTATTAAGTGAGCCACAATCCATAATCATTAAGTGTTAGCTAGGCACGGGGTTTTCTTAAGTCAGAAACATTGATACGGTGTAACGTTAATTTTTACCAAGTTTTTCTCCACTTGGTTTGTGAGTGTGGAATATTACTGTAAAGAGTATTACTATTGTGTAAATACTGAGTATCAGCTCAGTGCTATTTGTGTACCATATCCAGCGTTATTATTTACTGAGTAATTTACCCACAGGAAAATTTTTTAGTATCTTGGGTTAACTTTAACTGCACGATTTTGCTCGTAAGCTGTGTGGGTGTGTGGGGGAATACGTTGGCTACAGACATTCTAAACATAAATTGGTCACGCTGCGCAGCAACAACTGACGCACTCGCGAGCGACCACAGATTTTGATCGATAAAGTGGGCGAGACTGTACTGAGGAGAGCCTGTTTTGATTTGTGTTGGGTGGGACAAGGAGAGGGAGAGTTTTTGATTTTGTGAGTGAGAGAAACGGCGAGTGGAAATTGGAAGGTTCTTTATATTTGGCATGGGTGAGAGACGAACTGAGGAAGGAGTAGGTTACCTGTAGTAATGAGATATTGTATTGCTGTATATTTTCAGAGCCTTGGTCAGCATTTGTTTTATGCTTCCTGATGCGGTTGGCTAGTATAAGCGGTGCCCAGCGCGCCTACTGGGCACTCGCTCGCCAGCAAAACTTCTCGTCAATTGGATAGATTTGGATCAGTGGGTGCAAGTATTTATGCACTCGTTTTAATCTCCTCCACCTGCAGTGTGGCCTCCAGCCATCGGAAATTGTGAATTCATAGGATTTATTACGACACTGTTTCAGAGAGCTTATCTCCATAGTCTGGAAATTTCAACCTTGGTGGAAGTGTAGTGTGTTTCTGCTAGCAGAGAAAGTAACTTACTTACCAGGATTATTAATATAAGGAGCGGCCGTTTCTTCGCGAAACTGGGGCCTAACCCCTTTAGTTAGTTTTTCTTGGGAGTGAGAATGTGTACGGGTGTTGGTGGTTTGGAGTGAGATGTTTTGCCTGAGAGATTGAGTGAAGTTTTGTGTTATTTTTCTGTGGTTGTGATATTGATACATTCACTAGCCCTTCAGAGCTAGTGAAGGCATTACTTATTTTTATTTAAGGACCATTGATTCAATGTTAGGGACCTAAGATGCGTCAACAGTGAGGAATGAAGTTAGCGACCCATAGCTAGACTGCTTGCCTCAGGGTCAGCAAACCAGAGCTGACCAAGACCCTACTCCCCCTCCAAGTGGTGGTCCTGGAAACAGGCTGCATCACTGCAGTCTGGCTGAGTGAGTAGGGATCGAAGAGGGAAGGCTAACCCGGTCCCAAAAATGCCGTGCTGAAGTCGGATGTGTCGGCCGAAAAGCGCAAATATCACAGCTTAGCTGTAAAAGGACACAACGCAACCAACGTTCTTTTCTGGACGAACAAAGAAGAAGATTCAATGTTGTAGTTCTTTAATAAATACATTTATGTGTACTAAGCGGTCAGAATTCACTCTATTCTGTCACTTAATGTTTGCGGTTGTAGTCCTTACTGTAGTAGATTATTCTATTTAGCATTGGAGGACGGACGAGGGTACGACATCTTAAATAGAGTCCGAGTATGGATGGGAAGTAGACCCAAGGTATCTGATTATATCTCTCTCCATATTTTCATTCGTGACTTTAATTTTCTCTATTTCCACATTACTCATTCCTATTCTGTCTAACTCAGACATTCTCTATTTCCATACTCGCGACAATATATGTGGACGTCCTTCCTGGACAGAATTCTGGAATCTCGCACAAGATTCGATCTTGATTCTCGTGAATCTAGTGTGAAGTAGATCTTTACTGTACGACCTATATAATTCTGACCGCTAACAATTTTTCTCCACAACTAGATATTGGTATTGTAAAACACTTGGTGACAGAATTGAGGGTGGAGCAGTGGGTAATAAATTTTAATTTTTTTCAGGAAGCACGGTACAAATGGTAGCTCTTTGATCTTTTATAGAGATAAGAAGCTACAGATAGTCGGATTACTAGCTTGCATTTGTTCCAAGGGATGGCGTTAAGTCATTTGACCATAACCAGCCTTACCATACTGAGTAACTGACTAAGTGGTGGGTTGAGTGTAAGTGACAAGTTTGCACAACACTAGGTTCTAGATTTTTGGGGTATTTATTATTTCACAAGTCCCAGTGAAAAAGAAGTTACTAGATTTTTGGGTTTTTCAGGCTAGCCTACAATTTTATTGTTTATTGGGTGTGTTATCTCACATGCGAAGCTAATCAGCACTCATTAGGTTAGATAACTGAGGACATTGAGTCTAGTGGTTGGGTCACTAGTTGCTAGTATTAACATCTCTAGGGTGAGTAATAGAATTTTCTGTTATTGTCCTCTCTAAGTGTGCTTGCCAGTAAGATACTAGGTATAATGGCCGAGATAGCCAAGCTACGTTCGAGCTTGGTGCAAGCTGCAAAGGAGATGGGAATGGACAATGCAAACACTCGAGCGTATGTAGTGAGTGAGATGGACATAATTGCAGAGCAGGAAGAGAGGGAGAAAGAAAGGAGGGTAAAGGAGAGACAAGTGGCGATAGAGATGCGACGAATGGAAGCTGAAATAGTGGAAAGAGAAAAGGTGAGACAAGCTGAAATAGCGGAAAGAGACAAGGTGAGACAATCTGAAATAGCGGAAAGAGAACAGATCAGACAGGCTGAGGAGAGGGAGAGAGAGACAGCACGAGCTAGCTATGAACGCTATGGAAGTGCAGAGCCGTAACTCAGAGGCTGTCTCTGTAAGTGGAGATTCCATTTCCCCTAGGTCACCTGCAGCTGACTCCTCAGGAAGTTTGGCCCCTCATTTGGTGGCGATGAATTTTCCGATAGAGTCCTTCCCTAGTCCGAATTAGAAAATGGACACTTCCTCGAAAAATTTGAAAGAGTGGCAACACTGTATGGTTTGGATGTTTCTAAGTGGACTTTGAAATTGTCCCAGGCCTTAAAATGAAGTTTACACCAAATTAACGCATAGCGACCAAAATGACTATGAAGTGCTGAAGAAAGCTCTGCTAGAGAGATTTGAAATGAACGCAACAAAAAAATTTCGCAACTTTTTAGGGACAGTCACAAAGATAAGAGTGAAACTTGCGCTCAGTTCTCTGCCAGATTGGAAAGTTAACTTACCAAATGGCGAGAGCTTGCAGGTCTCCCTAAAACGTACGAAGGGTTATTCGAACTTTATTTGGTTGAGAAATTCGAGCCACCATGGCTCAGACATGGGCAGGTTCCTCACGGCGCAAGGCACAGAGCGGTACGAAGTCACTTTGGTCCTGGCTGAGCAATTTCAAAATGCACTTGCAGAAATTCAAAGCTAGAAATGCAAACCTGCAGAGATGCCTTTTCGCAATGACTTAGAATTCTCCTCTAAGCAACTCTCAGGAACCGACCCCTAGAGAATCCCATCCCCAACACCATAACAAATCTAGACCCTCACACTGATAACAACCCTCACACCAAAGCTCAAACTGATTTCACTAGAAATCAGAGACAGGAAAATCGATGGTGCACGAGATGTAAACCCTCGTTGCATTCCACGGCTAAATGTCGTAACCACCCCTCCTCCCATCGCGTAGCATGTGTCCGGGCCGTGCGCATGATGAATGAGACACCAGGGGCGTAGTTCAGTAATTGCAGGGTAGTGGAAATTAATGGACGCCCAGGAACCTACTTATTTGACACAGGTCTCAGCTACCCAGTGTTGGTCGCTGAAAACCTAGTGAGACCTGTGTCAAAGTGGACCAATGAGAAAGTGGCCTTATGCGGCATAATGCCTGGAGGCCTTCCTACAAGACACGTGGTAGCGTTGGTTAGAGTCCCATCTCTGTATATAAGTGGGACAGTAATTGCTGCAGTGGAAATAGATCTGTATTATGATCTCATCCTTGGGAGCCCTTATGTAGTCCCACGGGAGCCTCCAGCCCCTATCACTCCTTGCGCCAAGTATAATGCACCAGAGGTGAAAAGCAATGGGTTAAAGTCCCTACTTCATATCTCTGTGGCCGCTCAGGCAGACAGCCTGTTAAGCAATGGGTAGAGTCCCTATTTGACATTTCTGTTGCCTCTCCAGCAGACAACCTGTTAAGCAATGGGTAGAGTCCCTATTTGACATTTCTGTTGCCTCTCCAGCAGACAACCTGTTAAGCAATTGGTTAGAGTCCCTACTTGACGTTTCTGTTGCCTCTCCAGCAGACAGCCTGTTAAGCAATGGGTTAGAGTCCCTAGTTGATGTTTCTGTTGCCTCTCCAGCACAGCAAACAGCCATTTGAGCAATGGGTTAGAGTCCGTACTCCACGTTTCTTCTGCCTATCCGACAAACAACCTGTTAAGCAATCGGTTAGAGTCTCGGGAAATGTGTGTGTGGGGCCGGCGACGCAGACCTCTTTCATCCAGTTCACATACGTAGTGAAATAGTGGGAAAAGAGGCAAAACCAACAGAAACATCCTTTCTTTTATCCACGATAGAAGCTGCTGAAGTCAGGTGTGATTCAGTGGGACCCCTGAGTGTGACCGAAGAGAAGTTAGAACTCTCCCGTCGACATCTCAGTGTATCTGAGGAAATCAATTCGCTAGAATCCAGCACTCTACTGCAGAGTAGCTCTAACCCTCCCAATTCTTTAACCAAATCGGTTAGTGGTAGAATGGGAGAAGTTTCAGACCTGCCTTGGGATGGCACTGGTCCGAAAATGAAACCTCGCTTACGCCCCAGTGTGGGTAAAGGCAAAAAGGGCCCTGATGGCCCATTGGCACCCCTATCTGATTCTTTATCTGTATTTTCATTGGGCCGTGATAGCCCAGGCCCCAGGAAGGCTAGGGAGGAAGACCCCCAACCCCAGGGGTCTAGTTCCGTACAGGTTGAAAATTCCGTTCAGAGGAATCTTTTTCTAACCCCTACATCGAAGAAATAAATCCGAGACACCCCTCTGGCACCGTCTCTGTAGATGAGACGCCTCTGCCTAATTCGGCAACCAATAACAGTAAACAGGCTCGTAAGGACATGGCGCCTTGCACGCAGGCTATTACGTGTTCGTTACCTGTTGCCCATCGCGATAGGCCGCCATATCACAGTCGTACTGGGGTCAAGGTAACCCCTGACCGGGCGAACACAGGCAAGATGGAAAGTGTGTTAGTAGATGGGGTGAGCGCGGAATTGCATAGGCGCTACCGATAAAACAAATGGAGAGATAGAGGGAAGAATGCACAGAAAATTTCCCTCAACAAGAGTTCCTGAATGTATTTCAGAACTAGAGCGGCGATGTATCTGTCGCAATAATGCCTGTAGACATGTCTGTCACTTTTAGCCGAGTGGTCTGCCCTGTCTTGTTCTCTAATTTTTGTCTATGCCTACTTTTCTGTCTTATAGCTCCTAATAGAGAGAGATATTTCTGGCATTGGTCATGTCAATCTTACGTTGGACAGGCTAATTCCACCCCTTTACACGTGGACATCGGCATCTAGCTAAAGGTTCTTTTATTCTGCCTTTCTAGTAGATGATGGTCCTTTCCGTGTTTCTTTGAGTTACACAGAACCCGTGGACATGGGGGAAAAGTTCTACCTTTTTATTTTGTTGCCGCCCTCATCTCGTCTGAATTTTTGTTTCATCTAGTGCACGTGCAAAAGCCACCTGCAGACGACTATATCTTGCTATATAAGCAAGAGGTCTCTATCACTCAGTACCTCTGTCTCAAGGAAATTCTGCCACTGGATAAAGTGATATTCTGCGCCAGAGCTAACAACAGTTAATCGTGCAAGAGTTATTCTGTCTTCGGTAAGCTCATTTACTTATTTAATTCACTGGGGTGTTAGCTTAATCTAATAGAATAGAGATCCAGTGTTACTTTAATTCATGTTAAATATATACACATTCTTTTTTTACCTTAAGGTAAATTTTTTTTCGTGACCGGGATGCTCTGAATTTTATTAAGTGAGCCACCATCCATAATCATTAACTGTTAGCTAGGAGCGGGGTTTTCTTAAGTCAGAAACATTGATCCGGTGTAAAGTTATTTTTTACCAAGTTTTCTTCACTTGGTTTGTGAGTGTGGAATATTACTGTAAAGATTATTAATATTGTGTAAATACTGAGTATCAGCCAAGTGCTATTTTTGTACCGGTTCTTGTGATTATTCACCGGGAAATTATATTTGTGGCAATTTATAACCAAAACCGAGCACCGTACTCTTTCTTGACTGACTTTTTCTTGACTGAAAAAGGGAGGGCAAGTTAAAAACAAAAAGTGCGTTTATTCTTAAAAGGGTTAACAATAAGGGTAGTCACGTAGCATATTCTGCCGTAGGGGAGCGAAGTGTTATAGACTTCGATGTACTGGGTCCCAGCTTTATGAGGTGGGGTGGCCTGTTCCCTTCCTCGCTGCCGTTGCCTTCTCTAACTGAAGATCAGAGTCAGGTACTCTTTTACAGCTGGTTAGACTGATGCGAACTCCGCCAATGCCGGTCCCAAGCCCGGATGAAAAAGGAGGAGGGCGGCCTGCATGGAGGCCGTAAGGAGGCAGCCCCTCCACCATGCAAAGGCACACAGGCCAATCACCTGTTTGCTTTAAACCACGATTACGAGTAACACAAGAGAGAAAACCAGACTGATTCTAAAGGCGACGAACTGGAACGGACTACGAACTACGACTTATGGAACTTGGAACACAAGAAGTATAAATGGGAAAGAAGAGGAGCTGGTGGAAGAGATGAGGAAAGCAAAACTAGAAATCCTGGCTATTATGGAAACAAAGAAAAAGGGAAAAGGAGTCATGGATCTCGATGGCAACACGCTGCTCTACAGTGGTGTACCCACATCTGAAAGAGCTAAAGGGGGCGTGGGTTGTACTGTGGCCAAAAACCAGAAAGATAGTATCAAGGAATGGAACTTTGTCTCGGAGCGCATTATGGTTGTAAAACTAAAAGAAGGAGAAACTATAGCCAACCTGGTTATAGTGTATGGGCCAAATGAGGATGACAGA
The DNA here is from genome assembly GCA_024509875.1 of Oreohelix idahoensis. NCBI lineage: Eukaryota > Metazoa > Mollusca > Gastropoda > Stylommatophora > Oreohelicidae > Oreohelix > Oreohelix idahoensis. The sequence continues at coordinate 188,336 of JAMPIV010018058.1, read as the reverse complement.
GCAGAGGTCAAGGATGAATTCTTCGAGCTGCTTCAAAGAACAATGGATGACTGCCTAGATGAAATTATCATGCTCGGAGATTTCAATGCCAGAGTTGGAAATTACCATGCTAGATAGGGTGGCGTTATCGTAAGATATGGAGAAGATACTCATAATTACAATGGAGAGCGACTCCTTAGATTCTGCAGTGAGCAGAATCTGATCATTACAAACACAAAGTTCCCCCCATAAGCGCATGCATGCATACACTAGATGTGAACCAACCAAGAATGAGAAGTCAGTGATCGACTATGCCATTGTTAGGAGAAGCTCATTCAAATATGTCCGGGATGCTAGAGTCTGGAGGGGGCCAGAGATTGGAAGTGATCACTACCTGCTAACAATCAAAAGAACAACTGAAAGAGTTGCTCAGCCTAGGAACTGCCCAACATCACGCAAGAAACCAAGTGAACGAACGGGAGAAATGAGCACCAGGACCTACAAGCTGAGAGAGCCAGAAATTAAGACCAGATATCAGGGGCTTATTGCTGCAGCGGTGAGCAACACAGAAGAACGACCTGATGACTTGGAAACCCTCTGGATTAAATTCAAGGATATCGTAAAGACCGCTTCTGCAGAAGCATGCGGTGAAGTCCGACTTGGGAACAAGAGAAAGAGGACACCTTGGTGGACAGAGGAAGTCAAAGAGAAAATAAGATAGAAGAAAATGGCATGGAAACAATACTTAGGAGCTAAAAACACAACAGGACAAATGGAAAATATAAAGAATATGTGATACTCAGAACAGAAGTAAAGAACAAGGTGCTAGCAGCAAAACAGAAGTCCTGGGAAGAATTTGGAGAAAAGCTTGAAAAAGATGCACAAGAAAACCAGAAATTGTTCTATAAGACCCTAAAGAACACGAGAAAGGAAAAACAATGCCCTCTCAAATTTATAAAGGACAAGCAAGGCAAATTGCTTACTGCCCCGAAGGAAGTAATGGAAAGATGGAAAGAATATTTCTCAGAACTCCTGGATGGTGAGCATGGTGAAGCATCAGAAATGATAACCACTAGCACAGAAGAGAAAATCAATGATGGTGAAGATGACATACAGATGGAAGAACTGAAGGCAACACTGGAGAAAATCAATCTAACCAGCTGTAAAAGGGTACCTGACTCTGATAGGGACTTGAAAGCTGATGATGATGAGGATGATGATGATTAGCAATTCCCTAGACTTAAGGGTCTTTTATATTTGGACATGCTCCCTAATATAACCGACTAGGTTGAACGGGACGCGCCTTGCCAAAACGAGATAAAACCTTAAAAAAAAAACATTCGAGGACGGGGTGGGTAAGAGATTTGTGACGTCCCGTAAGGGGGTGGCAAAAATGTGACAACTCCACGGCCTAGACATTGCGATTGGATTTGCCGATTTTTCGCGGTACTTTTTCTTACATTTTTTTTGTTACATTTTTTTTTCTTAAATTCTGTGTCTTAGCGCGGCTTTCGAGCGGCAAATCTTATCGTGCCATTTGTCATTTGATAGCGGTGTCCAGAGACGTGGAAGATGAATTTCCTGGAGGTGTCAGATTTTAGATGTAACAAAGAGAACTGTGTGAAGTTTTTGCAGAATCGGGGCATTCTACACACCGTCCGACTGTGTGCTAACAATCACCAGATGAGTTTGTCCTTGACAGTTCGCCAAGATCGTTAGAGATGTCACATATGTAAGCAGGATATACCTCTTCGTTCTGGCACATGGTTACAGGGCGCACGACTGTCCTTCAGGCAGATTATTCTGTTCATTTACTGTTGGAGTAAAGAGATGACTAGCATTGATTTCTGTAAATCAGAGCTAGGAATTGCCAATCAAGCTGCCATTAAATGGAACAGCAACCTCCGTGAGGTTTGTGCAAATGTACTAATTGCAAATCCCGCTGTAATTGGCGGGCCCAATACAATGGTAGAGATTGATGAAAGTGTTTTCACACGCAGAAAAAATAATGTCGGTCGTGTATTTCCACAGCAGTGGGTATTTGGTGGCCTATGTCGTGAAACAAGTGAGTGTTTCATGGTTCCAGTGCCTGACCGCTCAGCGGCTACACTTATGCCCATTATCATAGCCAACATTCGTCCTGGTACGACAGTTGTGACTGATCAATGGCGCGCATATAGTACCATTCAGAATTTGCCAGGTTTAACTCACCAAACGGTGAATCATTCTGCAAATTTTGTCGACCCAAATACAGGGGCAAATACTCAACGAATAGAGAGGTTGTGGAAATCTGCTAAAGAACGCAACAAACGTCAGAACGGAACACACAGACACATGTTAGATTCCTACATGTGTGAATTTTTGTGGCGACATCGGAATAAAGTTCGTCAGTCAGACCCGTTCGACAATATCCTGCTTGACATTGCAGACTTTTGGCCTCCTCTGTAAATTATGCAGCTACGAACGAACATGTGTATGTCCTGATATATGCCAAGCTTCAGCGATCCTTGGTGATCTGTTCCCCTCACGGTCCTTTTCAGGGCCCACAAAACTGCACCTACCACGGTCCTTTTCAGGGCCCACAAAACTGTACCTTCCACGGTCCTTTTCAGGGCCCACAAAACTGCACCGACCACGGTCCTTTTCAGGGCCCACAAAACTGCACCTACCACGGTCCTTTTCAGGGCCCACAAAACCCACAAAACTGCACCTACCACGGTCGTTTTCAGGGCCTACAAAACCCACAAAACTGCACCTACCACGGTCCTTTTCAGGGCCCACAAAACTACACCCACCACGGTCCTGTTTAGGGCCCACAAAACCAACAAAACTGTACCCTGGCAAGAAATCCTTTATTTGTTTTCACCGCTGGGTGTGGAGGGCTGGGTGGAGAGGGCTGGGTGGGGAGTTGGTCCCCTCCCTCACTATGCACTGATCCTTGTCAAATATTTACATAATCAGAGCCGGATTAACGTAGTAGCAAAAGTAGCATATGCTACGAGCCCCGCGCTTTTAGGGCCCCGCGCCAATAAATATGTACATCATTTTTTGGTCATCTTCTAATACGAGCGTTAAGCCAATGATCTTGTGATGTATGCCATCTTTAGCGCCTTTTCATTTGATGTCACGAAATTGTGAGAGAAAGAGCATAACAGGGTGACTTAGTGTGACTCTTTATTACTTTTATCTGAACTGTTTGCGGACAGAAGCAGTCATTTTCTTTGGATTTGTTGAAAGCCTGTATACCTTCTTTTCTGCTTCTACCTACCGGTGAGGTCTCCTTTCTACTGCATTATGTGCTAGTGGTACTCGTAATAAGTCCCATTTGCCCTTTGTGAAAAGACTGTCAGATACCAGGTGGTCCGCTTGGGCAGATGCAACAAAAGCACTTTTACACAGCTTTTCTGCAATAAAACAAGTCTTGGATGATATTTCAGATAACAATGATCAGAAGGCAGAGTGTCATCAACAGGCTCGTTGTCTACTTTCAACCATGATGAAGTTAGAAACTGGAATAATGATCATGCTGTGGCATCAAGTATTACACCGTTTTCAAATGACCAGTGCTTCTTTGCAATCTTCTGACTAAGATTTGAACACAGCTTGTGCACTCTATGAATCCCTGCTGGGGTATATTCAAGCTATGCGGTTTACTTTTGCAAACATAGAGCAAAAGGCCAAGGATGTGACTGAGTGTGAACATTATCAAGAACAAACTCGAAGAAAACACAAACGAAATCGAGAGTATGATGATTTCAGTGGTTCCAGCACAATTGATGAATCTCAAACGCCTTCTCAGCATTTTAAAAGCCGAACATTTCTTGTCCTTATTGATAGCTTGCTCTCTACCTTGTCAAAACGCCAGAAAGCTTATCAAAAGTTGAATGATGTATTTGGATTCCTTCGTCAGTCACAGTCGTTTACAAAATACATAGAGAAACATTATCCAAGGAACACCTGGACCCATGCATACACAGATGGATCAGAAACAAATGCAACAGAAAATGGAGGTGGGGGTGTCTTTCTGACCTTAAGCACTGGTGCAGAAAAAAGGCTGTCAGTGGCGACAGGACGATTCTCCAGCAACTTCAGAGCAGAGGCAGAGGCCCTGAAAACTGCAGCAGAGCTTATATTGACAGAAGAAAGGGCAGAGAGATAAATTGCTTTCTTTACTGATGCACAGTCAGTAATTGCGGCATTGAATAGCCAAAATAATACAGACCTGGATGATCTCAGAGTAGTGCTATAACCAGCTCCCCTCCTGGCTGCCTTTACCTTTCAGAGCAGAGTCAGGTATCCATCCACTTACAGCTGGGTAGATTGTAGCGTGACGCCACCATGTCTCCAGCCCGCTACCTTTGTCGCGAGAAGCCTGCGCTGAAACCACGGATGCTATCATAAATGGTTGCTTGTCTAAAATAGAAGGATTGTAGTGGTATGACAAGATCACTAATGTGCAACTGATGACACGAACCAGGCAATTGCCAGAAGAACGAGACATGAGAAGAAGACGCTGAAGATGGATAGGATATACACTGAGCAAACTTGCTTATAGCTTTACCAGACAGTCATTGGTCTGGAACCCCCAGGGTAAGAGAGGCAGAAGAAGACCAAGGAATACACGGAGAAGAGAACTGATGACAGACAAGAAGAGGATGAAGAAATTATGGAAAGACCTTGAGCTGATGGCACAGGACAGGAATACTTGGTATAAAGCAAATGCTCCTTAGGGACATGAACGCTGATGATGATGACTATCAATTCCCTAGACTTAAGGGTCTTTTATATTTGGACATGCGCTCTAATATACACGACTAGGTTGAACGGGACGCGCCTCGCCAAGACGAGGCAAAAATTTTACATTAAAAAAAATAAATACATAAACAATGTGCCATGCTCAAAAAATGACCCATGCTACCACCCTAACCCGCAACCCCTACCTGCGCAATGGACTAACCCCGCAGGCGAAAAAAAAAAAGAAAAAAAATTGTTAAAAAAAAAAAATGTAAGAAATAGTACGCTGATCGGTTTGGGTTATAAATTGCCACAAAAATAATTTCCCGGTGAATTATCACACAAGAACCTTTGTACCATATCAAGTGTTATTATTTACTGAGTAATTTACCCACAGGAAATTTTTTTGTATCTTGGGTTAACTTTAACTGCACGATTTTGGTCGTAAGCTGTGTGGGTGTGTGGTGGAATACGTTGGCTACAGCCATTCTAAAAATAAATTGGTCACGCCGCGAAGCGTCAACTGACGCACTCGCGAGCGACCAGATATTTTCGATCGATAAAGTGGGCGAGACTGTACTGAGGAGAGCCTGTTTTGATTTGTGTGGAGTGGAAACGGAGAGGGAGAGTTTGTTTTGATTTTGTGAGTGAGAGAAACGGCGAGTGGAAAGTGGAAGGTTCTGTATATTTGGCATGGGTGAGAGACGAACTGAGGAAGGAGTAGGCTACATGTAGTAATGAGATATCGTATTGCTGTATAATATTTTCAGAGCCTTGGTCAGCATTTGTCTTATGATTCCTGATGTGGTTGGCTGCTGTCAGGGGATTACTATTGTCCACATAATAATTATTACCAGGCAGTCTACGTCATACTGCAGGTTTCAGTTATAAGGCTGAGGAGTGGATTACAAACCATAACCTATTGTTGAAAGTGTCTATTGCTCCAGCACATACGGGCTGTCGCCTTTGTCATTCAGTCATTTTCGGCAACATTGTTCGACCCATTAACAGCCAGTTGATTTGGAGTATACCACTATACATCGATTTCTGTTACCTACACGTAAGACGTAAGCAGTAGCCTTTGCGAACTGGATTATTTACCAACAGCACAGATTGCCACCAGTTGCAGTTTACCATCATCTCAACACCTTCGGGCTGTCGCCTTTGCCATCCAGTCAGTTTCAGCAACACTATCCGACCCACTGATAGCCGGTTATCTCTGGGTATACTGACATAACGACCGAGAGAAGTAATAAGCTGCCAGTACTCGTCACTTACTTTTATAGTTCAAGTCTTCACTATCCAGTATAAGAGGAGCCTACTGAATACTCGCTCATCAGCAAAAGTTCTCGTCAATTGGATAGATTTGGATCAGTGGGTGCAAGTATTTATGCACTCGTTTTAATCTCCTCCACCTGCTAGTGTGGCCTCCAGCCATCGGAAGTTGTGAATTCGTAGGATTTATTACGACTCTTTTACAGAGAGCGTATCTCCATAGCCTGGAAATTTCAACCTTGGTGGAACAGTGCAGTGTATTTCTTCTAGCAGAGAAAGTAACTTACTTACCAGGATTTTTAATATAAGGAGCCGCCGTTTCTTCGCGAAACTGGGGTCTAACCCCATTAGTTAATTTTTCTTGGGAGTGAGATTGTGTATGGCTGTTGGTGGTTTGGAGTGAGACGTTTTGCCTGAGAGATTGAGTTAAGTTTTGTGTTATTTTACTGTGGTTGTGATATTGATACATTCACCAGCCCTTCAGAGCTAGTGAAGGCATTACTTATTTTTTGTTTGGTTCAATGTTGTGGTTCTTTAATAAATACATTTATGTGTTCTAAGCGGTCAGAATTCCCTCTTTTCTAACTGTCACTTAATGTTTGCCGTTGTAGTCCTTACTGTAGTAGATTATTCAATTTAGCATTGGAGGACGGACGAGGGTACGACATCTCAAACAGAGTCCGAGTATGGTTGGGAAGTAGACCCAAGATATTTTATTTTATTATATCTCTCTTCTCTCCAGAAGTCCGACCTCTCTCCATATTTTCATTAGTGACTTTAATTGTCTCTATTTCCACATTACTCATTCATATTGTAACGTTGACATTCTCTATTTCCATACTCGTGATAGGTACCTATTTACAGCTGGGTAGACTGGAGCATGATGCTACCAGTATTCAATCCGGTAACTTGCCGCAAGAGGCAAGTGTTACCCTAGTCTACATGGACTATTGGTGGTATGTAAGAGACAACATGGGGGCTCGCGACCTTATTATTCTACAATAAAAGCTACTGAAATCACCACTGCAGTAGCACATGAATGCTGTCATGTAGCCTTCCTGTGAGAGAAAATGCTGTGCTGCATATATATATATATATATATATATATATATATATATATATATATATATATATATATATATATATATATATATATATATATATATATATATATATATATATATATATATATACTGCTTAGAGCACTGGCATCCTAGCTCGTTGATCCATGGCTCGATCCCCAGTTCAGGTGGGATTTTTTTAGACCGTAAACGGCTCCGAGGTCGACCCAGCCTCATACATTGGGTACCAGAGTAACTCTGGGAAGGTTAAGCTGACCACATCACCCCTAATGTGTCGGTGGTCAAGAAAATATGGGCCTAACATAATATTCCCAATATGCCACTATGGGCGTGTAATGGGATCCTTTACCTTTACCTTTTTACGCACGCACGCGCGAGCACGCATGCGCTCGCACGCATGCGCTCGCACGCACGCACACACACACACACACACACACACACATATATATATATATATATATATATATATATATATATATATATATATATATATATATATATATATATATATATATACATATATATATACGTAATAATCAACTGCAGGAACATACAACTAACTTAAACAACAGTTGTAATAAATGTGATGTCAAGACAAATACAATGAAAACACTGGCAGACAGAACACAGATCTACAGGGTAACTGAAAAGTCATTCACTATTTTTACATGCGTATATCAATTGGGATATACATAAAACAACTGTCAAAATATTGAACAATAACTGCCATTTAGTAAACAAGTTTTACTGTTTTTTTTCTCCCAGAAACAAATTAAAGTCTACAATGGCTAATCAGCTGTCATTACATCAGACATCCACAATTGCTGGACTCTCTATGAAATCATGAGCTGAATAGAGAAGGATCATCTGTTACGATGTAATGTTACAAGTCACATATGATTTATGCATTACAATAGCACTTAATTGTCTTTACTCTGATGTTCGTTTCATATAAATTAGTTATGTAGGACTGAAGAAATAACAATTTAAAAATAGTAAGTTACTTGTCAATGACCCTGTACATAACGCCACAAATATTCATGGAATAAACGCGCTGAAAGAATTCAAGCATTCAGATAGTTAAGGGAAGACTCGTCAAAGAAAACAGAAAGAAGAATAGAACGGAAACGGGGCTGATTAAGCAATGCAGTACTATGTATATTACTCACACTCCCGGAAACCACTTAGCAAAACAGAAAATAATTATTATTAACAGTATATTGAGACCCATTCTACGACGTAAAAGCAAGATATGGACACCACGTAAAGCAAAAAGGCGAATGTTGGTAAGTGGTGAGATCTACTGCTTGTGAAGATTGGTATCAAGTGTTACAACAGCATATCATTAAAGCTGATAGTTAGGAAACACCTTAAAAAAAAAACCATTCAGTAGCGATATGTACAGATGCTCTGCTTCACAACTGTTTGCTTATTCCTGGCGAATGGTTTGTTCATTTGTCGTGGAATATTCTAATCCACATATATAAATTATCAGGTAAATATAAAGCCTAACAAATACATTTAATAACGAAAAGAAAAATGGTAAAAGAACAGTGCTGTCACAATGACTGTACTCGAAATCCCCCTTGTTTTCTGCTTCGTCTGCAAATTGTAACGCTTTCACGTTGATAGTAAAAGCCTACTATATTATTACCCGCTTTCTTCAATGAAACGTGTACTAAACTTGAGATACGCAAGCTGAACAATGACCTAAATTTAATATTTCATTCATCCCATACACAGCGTAACTAAAAGACAGATAAAGCAGGATAGAGAGAAGGGAGAGGCAGAAAGCCGAACACGTGCAACACTAAACACGCGTCGCGCGATACACAATTACTACTATCACGCGTGTAAGGCCACATGCACTAACTTTTTTTTTCAGACGGACAGTGATAAAAACACTAACCTTCCCAGAGTTAGGTTTTAAAATCTTGAAAAACGCTTATTAGAAAAGATAACATTAGATGGGTTTACGTTTGAAAACATTACAGTACCCAGACAGCACATCTTCGAAACAGGAGGTAGAAGAAATTGCATATTTTGAACGCAGCCACTTAGCTCTTTTAAATTTGTATATTTGGGTTCCTTAGGGCTTGCTGACAAAGAATATGTAAAACGTTACGCAAATAGTCTAGGAATTAATAAATTATAACCAAAATAAAATAGTGGGGATGCCTGACAGCATGAAATCATTTCTGCTCATAAAATTTTTTTTTAACGTGTTTGAAAAAACCTTACGTACGGAAATAGCCTACCATGTTAACTCCAAATTGATTGGAGCGCAACAAATATAAGACTAAACACGATTGGTCGGACTATAAATACTATCTTTCGTTGTCAGGGGAAACGGGAGTAGGAGTATTTTTTTGAAAAGATGTGTGGACAGGGTTTCATTGGTTAGAGCTGCGAATATACACAATTCAGAGCGTTAGATCGAGACCACTAGTTCAAATAAGCTTGATGAAGCAACAGTGCGTTGAAGCCAGCTCATATTTTTGCTAAATAAAAGCCTGGAACATAAGCAGATGGGAATTTGTGCCAGTATTTGTGCCAGAATTCATTGCTAGTCAACGTATCTGTGTATTTCCATGAATTGTGGTAGGTTTGAAATATTCAATATCTTTTAATGAAAATTGAATGTAAAATTGTTAATTTATGCCTGTATATATGTGTAGTTCAGTAGCAAACATGATGTAAAGCCTATAATGCTCCAGCCTGAACAGAAGGTGTCGGAGGAAAGTAAAACGGCATGGAATGGCCAAACAGTACACTGACACCTAGATTATTGATTAGACAGAAATAATGCTGGAATTGCAGAGGCGTAGTAACCATTAGGGAGGGAAATACTGGTATAAAGTATTTCAGATGAAGCTGACAGTTGGCCTAACGCTCTGAACTCAATGTTTGTGATGTATTGTGCTCAGTGTAGAACTAGAGTATCAATTAGTTATGAAGTAGAAGGTACATCCTTCTTGTTTTCAGGGACTGTGGTCTTAACGTTATTGAGCAGCACCTGGTCAGAGCTTTGCTGAATCCAGAGTCGGACAGCATACTCCTTGGTCCATTTAGCTATCAGTGAGGTGTCTCCAGAGCCCAGGGGAGAAATCGAGCAGAGGAGTCTTTTTCCTGCCGCCATCACGCAAGATAAGCTGATGTGGCCAGCTGAGCTCAACATTATGTACCCCCATCTTAAAATGACAGTGTAAAATACAATTAAGAGGGGAATTTAATTGTTTTAATATCAGGAACTGAGAACATCTCCAATACTAGTTCCAATAAAGACAAACTATTGAAGTCATGATGACAAATACCAACAGAGCTTGAACAAAACAAAACCAGTATTACCTCATATTACTACTACACAACTGACACACATAGGATACTATTAAAAAATACATGTCACTACAAGATTCATATTGAGAAATTCTGTACATATAACTTGTAATTAAAATTGATTGTGATTCCTGGTTCCATTTGTATTTGAATCAGGACACATATTCATTCATGACAGCACTGAATACATATTGTTATTTGAAAAGTTATCAGTGACTCCTTTAAGATATCCTCATAGAGTGTTTTATGTATGTGAGTGTCACAGTGTTGTCAAGTGTGGTGGAATAAATTAAATTGTTTATCTGTCTGTTGTTGTTTTGACTTACACTTCATCATACACATACCCTAGACATATAACGTAGTCATCACACTATTCCAGAATAATTCTGACTGAGGTATACATATGTGGCAGCAAGTAAGGTTATATATAATACACTACTCTTATTAGATATATATACCTTCACAGCTGATCTCAGTCAGTACACTAAGTCCCCTATAAATATTTATAACATCCCACTTTACCACATATATTGGGGTCTCGCTCTTGGGATTTTGAATCTTTACCTATTAAAAATAGTGGGGGTAATTCACTTCAGGGAATATAAGAATTAAAAGGTATCCTTGGGTGGAATTAAATAAGGTTGAGCTCACGGTGCCTGTGTTGTCCATTAGATATATATATTTAGAGATTGAATTGTTGGTTAGACATTGTATAAATTTACCTGATAGACAATGGCGGACCTGGCCAAATTTCGATCTGCTGCTGTTCAGACTGCAAAAGAGTTAGGATTAGATGGGCAAGTTATGGTTGCCTATGTCACTACGGAATGTGACAAATTTATTGAACGCGAAGAAAGAAGGTTTGAAGCCGAAAGAAAGTTAGAGGCTGAAAAAAGAAACTAAGAGGTTGCAGATTGAGGCTGAGGCTAATAAATTGGAGCAGAAGGCTGAGAAAGATTGGACTGCAGAAAGGGAAGAGAAGAAATTAGCTGCAGAAAGGGAAGAGAAGAAATTAGCTGCAGAAAGGGAAGAGAAGAAATTAGCTGCAGAAAGGGAAGAGAAGAAATTAGCTGCAGAAAGGGAAGAGAAGAAATTAGCTGCAGAAAGGGAAGAGAAGAAATTAGCTGCAGAAAGGGAAGAGAAGAAATTAGCTGCAGAAAGGGAAGCAGAAGAAAGAAGATTGACTGCAGAGAGGGAAGCAGAAAAGGAGGAGAAGAGATTACAAAGGGAACATGAGTTACGACTAAGGGAGTTTGAGTTTCAGGGCCATGCTCCTGAAAATGGTGCCAGTCCCTTTGCCTCTGATGCCACTGCTAGCCAAGGAGCCTCAACCTCAGCTATGAATTTTCATTTAGATCATTTTGTTGAGAAAGACGATGATATAGAGAGCTACCTAAATAGGTATGAACTATTAGCTACCACGTATGGGTTAGAGAGAGAAAGGTGGAGCTTAAAGTTATCTCAAGGACTTCGTGGGGCAGCTTATGAAGTTTTTGCAAAAATGAGCAGAGGTGATCAGGAAAATTATGACATGCTAAAGCAGGCTCTTTTGTTAAGATATGAAAAGAATGCAGAATTTTATAGGAAAAAATTTAGGAATGCTAAACTACTGTCAGGTGAAACCTATCACCAGTTTTCTGCACGAATAGAGACATACTTGGAGAAATGGACTTCTCTGGGGAAAACCCAAGATCTTAAGGAAATGGTCCTTATAGAGCAATTAAGAGAGTCCATGGCTCCAGACCTGAGAAAGTTTCTCATGGAACAAGGTGCAGAGAGGCTGGGTGAGTTGCTAAATGTTGCTGAAAGGTATCAAGCAGCTCAAGCAGAGGTAACAGGTAATAAAAAGAAACAGGTGGACAACTTTAGGGCACCACAGAACTTTAATAAATTTGATCCTAGGGATCAAAACAAAGGTAAGCACCAGTTTGATAGGCCACGGTATGAAAATAAAAATAAAACCCCCACAATTCGATGAAAGGAAATATGATGAAAGAAAATCTTTCAACCAAGGAAAAAGGTGGTGTAAAAATTGTAAGATGAACAATCATGACACTGACCATTGTAGAAGGAAACCTCCTCATTTTGCTGCTATGACATCGGGGAAAAAGGAAAAGAAGGTCAAACCTGAAGAATTACAGGAACCATACCACCCCCCCAGTGTGTGAAGATGTCATCTGTAATGGTGTCACTATAAGGTGTTTATATGATACCGGTTTAGATTACGATTCCGTTGTGAGTTCTCACTTGGTGCAGGCCGATCAATACACCACAGAAACAGTGGAGATTCAAACTGCAACCAAGGATGTAGCTACCATGACACTTCCCGTCGCCCGAATAAAAGTGAAAACGCGATATGTGGAAGGAATCATAAAAGCAGCAGTGATAAATGAGCCAATCTACCCTCTAATATTGGGGTGTAGATATGTCTTCTTGGGGAATCCCAAGAGACCTGTGATATTGGCAACAGTGCAGACCAGATCACAGTCAAAAAAGGAGGAGGATAATCCAATAAATACTCATCCAGATGAGATGAGGAAGGCACAGGCTGAGGACAAAACACTCAAGCCATGTTTCAAGAAGTTGCCCAAATCTCATACACCTCCAGGCAAGGGAGAGTTTTATATGAAGAACAAACTGATATATAGGAAGGGTGGATCTGAATCCAATGGTCACGGACAGCTGGTCCTTCCCACTTCATATAGGACTAAAGTGTTGGAACTAGGGCATGCGATTCCCTTCAGTGGTCATATGGGAATCAGCGCAACAGGACAGCGAATAGCTTGTCACTTTTTCTGGCCAGGAATAACTGAAGATATCAAACGATATGTAAAATCCTGTCCAGAGTGCCAACGAGTAGCACCTAAACATTGGACTGCACCAGCAACTCTGGGGGAAATGCCCATAGTGGGAACCCCCTTTGAGAGAGTTGCCGTGGATCTTGTGGGACCTCTCACCCGAACCAAGAGAAGGAACAGCTACATTCTGACTCTGGTGGACACTTGTTCTATGTGGGGAGGGCAGTAGCCCTGTCATCGATTGATTCAAAACATGTGGCAGAGGCATTGCTCACAATTTTCACACAAGGTTGGTGGCCCTAAATCTGGACGATAATGGCTCTCAGTTCCAAGGGGAAAACAACTGAAGAAGGAACAGGATACTTCCAGGGAAAACACTGTCAGTAGTGGGGAACGGCCACACTTTGATGACGATGGAGGAAAAGTTCTATGTGGGGATAAGTTTTTGCATCGTAAGCCCAGACCAGCCCTGTCATCTATTTTTTTTACAATCCATTAAAGTTGGAAGGGGGAAGGGGGGTCTAAAAATCTGATGAAAAAGAAAGGAATGAAACAAAACTTCATGGCCAAGAGGCTAGTGGGACCATGTGAAAAACTCATAAAAGGTGGAAAACGGTGACGTAACTCTGAAGACCTTGTGGAAACAAAATGGGAAAAAACATGCTGAGGAATCAGACATTTGCTGGGTAAATAACTTGTACTGGGAGGGTTCTTAAAACTAATGAAGGGCCCACCATCTACAGTTTCCATAAGAGCAGGTGGTGGTTCTAGAATCCCCCTACCTAAAAACCTTTGGGTAGCAAAAGTTGGCATTTTCTGCAAAACGCTGGGTTGTGGGCAAGTTTGATGGGGAGTGGGGGGGGGGGCCTCATGTTGAAAGGAAATATGTTATGTGAAAATAAATGTGGGTTGTGGGATCTTCATGGAATAGAACTTTTAGCAATCAAACAAAGAAAGATACATGTAGGCAACAGGGGTGATGTTATTTGAGTTCCTTTGGTAACCGAGTCAGGGAATGGGCAAAACAAGTTTTTGGGATAACGCCAAGTGATGAAAAAGGTGGAATTCTGGGGGGGAAAGAAAAAGAACTAAATTTCCATTCAATGTGATGGCACATGCAGGGTAGGAATAGTTTACACAGGGACGAGGAGTAAGGTGTACGAAAGAGAGGAAAAACATAAATATAATTATGGAGAAAAAAGGAAAAAAAAACGCCAGTTCCTTTTGCAAATAAAACTTGAAAAAACAATACACAGATAACCCAGGGAAATACCTGCAATGCCGGAATCGAAAGTTATTGCGCTAAAGCTGGTAAATTCAATTTGTGGTATAATGTGGTAAATGTTAACTGACAAGGGAAAGGGGAAAGGCCCACAACAAATGTCATTGGGTAATATATGTGGAAATGTACTGGCATACAACTTAAAACCACGCTAATGCTACACACGTCTTTGCTTATCGGGAAGTACCCCCGTGATGGCAACATTATTGTTTGGAAGGCCAATAAAAGGTCCCCTCGAAGCTTTGTTAAGAACGTGGACTGATGAAAAGGCAGAGGAAAACATTACATCTTCATACCAATATGTGAATGAGCTGACCACTCGTTTAAAAACTGGCTGGAAACTTGCCAATGAAAATTTGAAACAAGCCAGGAAGAAACATGCTGCCTATTATAACAGGAAGGCGAAAGACAGAAATTTGGCTGTGGGAGAGAAAGTACTGCTTCTTTTGCCCGGGAGTCAGAATAAGTTACAAATTGGATGGCAGGGTCCATATACAGTTTTAGAGAAGGTATCTAGAACAAATTATAAGATAGATAAGAAGGGGAAAGAAAAAATCTATCATGTGAATCTCCTGAAGAAATATTTGGAAAGAGAACATCAGGAGGAGACACACTTGTTGACCTTGTCCATCGCCATGGAGATGAAAAAGGAACCACTTTCATCATTTGAGTATCCATTACACCCCTGTGAGACAGCAGCACAGGTGAAAATCAGTACACATTTAACGAAAACTCAGAAAGAGAGAGTGCAACAGGTTCTAAATAATCATGCAGAGGTGTTAACAGACCGACCAGGGCATACAAACCTATTGGAATATGATATGAAACTGATAGACCCCACACCTGTCTGTATGAAACCATATTCGATTCCGTTTGCTAAGGAGAAAGCTTTGAAGGAAGAGATAGACTATCTATTGAAGGAAGGAATTATTTCACACAGTGAATCTTCGTATAGTTTCCGGTGTTGTACTCTTAAGGAAGCCCTCTGGAGAACATAGACTCTGTATAGATTACAGGAGACTGAATGCTATTACAGAAGGACAGGTGGATCCATTGCCGGATACAAATCAGCTGTTTGCCAGACTAAATAAAGCTAAATATTTCTCAAAAGTGGATCTGAGTAAAGGATACTATCAGATTCCAGTAAAGCCCGAGGTTAGACCATACCTAGCTTTTAGTACCTCAGAAGGACACTATGAGTTTAATAGATTGCCATTTGGATTGAAGAATGCGCCTAGTGTCTTCTCTAGAATGATGAGAAAATTATTGGACCCTCTGAATAATCCATGTATAACAAATTTCATGGATGATATCCTGATAGCAACAGAAACATTTGAGGAACACATTGACTCTCTGAACATGCTGTTTAATCGACTTAGGGAGGCAAATTTAACAGCCCGACCAACCAAATGTTGCGTTGGATGTAAAGAATTGGAATTTTTGGGACACACAGTTTATCAGGGAAACATGACCCCTGACCCAAAGAATTTAGAGAAACTACAGAAAGCCCCGAGACCACAAACCAAGAAGGACGTGAGGTCCTTTGTCTCATTATGTGGTTTCTACCAGAAGTATATCAAAAACTTTAATTCCATATGTGCACCGTTAACTGATTTGACACGTAAAGGACATCCAGATCGCATTACATGGACACCACAATGTGAAATGACTTACCAAGAATTGAAGGAAAAGCTCACAAGTAAACCCATTTTGAAATTACCTGACTTAAGTCAAGAATTCATAGTAAGGACGGATGCAAGTAATATTGGGTTAGGTGCAACTCTACTACAGAAATCAGATGCATTGGATGGGGAATTAAGCCCAGTGGCATATGCTAGCAGAAAATTGAATAAAGCTGAAATCAATTACTCAACTAGCGAAAAAGAATGTCTTGCAGTAATATGGGCAATAAAGAAATTCAATATTTATCTGTATGGGAAGGCCTTTAAGTTGCAAACAGACCACAAACCTTTATCGTTTCTAGCACAGGCTAGGCATGAGAACTCTAGGTTACTCCGATGGTCTTTACTTTTGGCTCCATATAATTTTAGCATTGAGTATATATCTGGAAAAACAAATTTGGGAGCGGATTTTTTAAGCCGCCATCCGTGTGATGAGAATCACCCTAAACCCCAGAAATAATAATAAATTTCTCTATGTGTATATAGAATAAAGGACTGACATATAATGTCTGTTTTAAGAGGGGAGATGTCGTGGAATATTCTAATCCACATATATAAATTATCAGGTAAATATAAAGCCTAACAAATACATTTAATAACGAAAAGAAAAATGGTAAAAGAACAGTGCTGTCACAATGACCGTACTCGAAATCCCCCTTGTTTTCTGCTTCGTCTGCAAATTGTAACGCTTTCACGTTGATAGTAAAAGCCTACTATATTATTACCCGCTTTCTTCAATGAAACGTGTACTAAACTTGAGATACGCAAGCTGAACAATGACCTAAATTTAATATTTCATTCATCCCATACACAGCGTAACTAAAAGACAGATAAAGCAGGATAGAGAGAAGGGAGAGGCAGAAAGCCGAACACGTGCAACACTAAACACGCGTCGCGCGATACACAATTGCTACTATCACGCGTGTAAGGCCACATGCACTAACTTTTTTTCAGACGGACAGTGATAAAAACACTAACCTTCCCAGAGTTAGGTTTTAAAATCTTGAAAAACGCTTATTAGAAAAGATAACATTAGATGGGTTTACGTTTGAAAACATTACAGTACCCAGACAGCACATCTTCGAAACAGGAGGTAGAAGAAATTGCATATTTTGAACGCAGCCACTTAGCTCTTTTAAATTTGTATATTTGGGTTGCTTAGGGCTTGCTGACAAAGAATATGTAAAACGTTACGCAAATAGTCTAGGAATTAATAAATTATAACCAAAATAAAATAGTGGGGATGCCTGACAGCATGAAATCATTTCTGCTCATAACATTTTTTTTTAACGTGTTTGAAAAAACCTTACGTACGGAATAGCCTACCATGTTAACTCCAAATTGATTGGAGCGCAACAAATATAAGACTAAACACGATTGGTCGGACTATAAATACTATCTTTCGTTGTCAGGGGAAACGGGAGTAGGAGTATTTTTTGAAAAGATGTGTGGACAGGGTTTCATTGGTTAGAGCTGCGAATATACACAATTCAGAGCGTTAGTTCGAGACCACTAGTTCAAATAAGCTTGATGAAGCAACAGTGCGTTGAAGCCAGCTCATATTTTTGCTAAATAAAAGCCTGGAACATAAGCAGATGGGAATTTGTGCCAGTATTTGTGCCAGAATTCATTGCTAGTCAACGTATCTGTGTATTTCCATGAATTGTGGTAGGTTTGAAATATTCAATATCTTTTAATGAAAATTGAATGAAAATTGTTAATTTATGCCTGTATATATGTGTAGTTCAGTAGCAAACATGATGTAAAGCCTATAATGCTCCAGCCTGAACAGAAGGGGTCGGAGGAAAGTAAAACTGCATGGAATGGCCAAACAGTACACTGACACCTAGATTATTGATTAGACAGAAATAATGCTGGAATTGCAGAGGCGTAGTAACCATTAGGGAGGGAAATACTGGTATAAAGTATTTCAGATGAAGCTGACAGTTGGCCTAACGCTCTGAACTCAATGTTTGTGATGTATTGTGCTCAGTGTAGAACTAGAGTATCAATTAGTTATGAAGTAGAAGGTACATCCTTCTTGTTTTCAGGGACTGTGGTCTTAACGTTATTGAGCAGCACCTGGTCAGAGCTTTGCTGAATCCAGAGTCGGACAGCATACTCCTTGGTCCATTTAGCTATCAGTGAGGTGTCTCCAGAGCCCAGGGGAGAAATCGAGCAGAGGAGTCTTTTCCTGCCGCCATCACGCAAGATAAGCTGATGTGGCCAGCTGAGCTCAACATTATGTACCCCCATCTTAAAATGACAGTGTAAAATACAATTAAGAGGGGAATTTAATTGTTTTAATATCAGGAACTGAGAACATCTCCAATGGTAGAACACGGTGGAGTATGAGGAAAAAAAATAGGTAATATTTTTTACACCGACAAAAGACAAGGAAAAAACCTAAGTTACGGCCACAAGGCTTTCTTCAGGGACAAGCCAACATGAACAGAAAGGAAAGAAAGCGAGGACTTATGTCAAAGAAAACATGACAAATACATACAACTACACCTGCATAGCGTAATTAACTAGTCTTGATGTAGACGTTTTAATTTTTCATGTTTTTTACTTAGTTCTCATTTTTCTTTCACAGCTTGTTTTTTTTTTTTTTTAACTGCTATTTGCCTCGGGATTTAAAAAAAAACGAAAAAACAATTACTTGTTGTGTTTTGTGCCACGTTTATACTGATGATATTATTATGAAGAAAATGAAAAAATGAAATGTCTCATGTTTGATCGTGTGCTATGTCAACTACTAGAAATACCTTCTTTTTCTTTTTCAAATCGCGGAGAAAAAAAAAACACACACCCATAAACGACATCTTGAAACCCAACCCCTGTAGTTAACATTAAAAAAAATAAAAAACAATATCTACCCCGAAACTTCACGTGGTGCACCTCCGGCTGTCATAAACAAATCTTACGAACGACCATCACAGTTACCGATATTTTTATTAGCTTCTGCTCCACAGAGTTATGGTTTAAATAATGCTTTGAATGTTAATGATATCCGAAGTATAAAAATTAGATATTGGGCTATTTTACTCAACAAGAAATTAGAGTTATCTCCCCTGGGAATTTCAGGGAGTCAACCAGAAATCCTTTTTTTTTTGTCTCATTTAATCCCAATTTATTAAACAAAGGAACCAGACATGGCAGATGATCCATTAAACAATACCACATATCAGTACGAGATCGGCTAATATAGTATACTATTGGAATTAAATCAGTCAAAATAAATACAATGAATCTGTAGGATTTTTTAGTCGACTTCCCACAGAACCTAATAAACCACGTATACAAATCTAGGGGAGGTAATTTCAGGAAAACTGCCTAACTCTTTGACTCCAGAACAACGCTCAGAGCGTTGGTCAGATTTGACACCCACGCCAAAACAACTCTTTGAGCGTTGTTTTTAGTCTATCACGAATTAAAATTACGGCAGAGGGTGGAAAATAATTGCGGAGTCAAAGAGTTAACGACCCTACACCCCAAGGTAGAAGAGGAACGAGTAAAGTGCAAACATGAGGGAATGAAGTCTTACTACACAACCAACCGGGTTTATCAAGCGGCTCTTTGTAGAATAATGCACCAAATCATGACGCATTGTGCGGCTCCTGGGGTTTAAATAAATTTCTACTACATATTCTCCTACCACACAGCAAATAAACTCTTCTGCCCCAGGAAATTTTCACGTTTTACCCAGGCAATAAAATGAAAGCCAAACTTTCATTTTTCCACACGACACATTTTACCAACAAGCAGTAAACATAAATATGTAGGAGAAAACAAATTAATAATATCGATAACCCCGATGCAAACTGGCTGAAGAATACACTGAAGTGTTGGTAGTCTTCAAAGCAACAATTAAGTTTGTTTTATACCGAGTAAAGTGCAAACATGAGGAAATGAAGTCTTACTACAACCAACCGGGTTTATCAAGCGGCTCTTTGTAGAATAATGCACCAGATCATGACGCATTGTGCGGCTCCTGGGGTTTAAATAAAGATGGGTAAAGGTAGTCCAATAGCAGTTAGTTCCAATAGCTGAGTAGAAGTGTTAGAGACTTATCTATACTATGTCCAGCTTTATGAGGTGGGGTGATCAGTTCCTGTCCTCGCTGCCTTTGCCTTCATTAACTCAAGCACAGTTAAGTACTCATTTACAGCTGGGTTGGCTGGAGCGTGATGCTAACTGACTTCGAACCCAGTATCTTTGCTGTGAGAAGCAAATGCTCTAACCACTCTGCCAATCGGATGGCAAAGGTAAAGGCAGTCCCATAGCAGATAATGGCATAGGGGAGCGAAGTGTTACAGACTTCACTATACTGAGTCTCAGCTTTGTGAAATTGGTCGACTGTCTCCCTTCTTCGCTGCCTTTGCTTTCCCTAACTCAAGAGCAGAGCTAGGTACCCATTGGTAATCTTTACCTTTAGTGACGTCGAGTATGTATAATATGTGTATTTTCGTACCATTTAGAGTTAGGGTTAGGTTTGAGCCGCGGTAGCATAGTGGTTAGTGCACTGGCTTCCTAACGCAGTGGTCTATGGTTCGATCCCCAGATGAGGTGGGAATTTTTTAGGCCACAAACAGCTCCTGGGTCGACCCAGCCCCAAATGGGTACCAGAGTCATGGACAGCCGGAACGCCTGGAACAGGCCGATGGTCAGAAAGATCCTGTAAGCTGTCATGGAGCCATCAGTCAACACCAGCGCCGTGAATGTGCAGAAAGTCACGAGCTTAGCCGAGCTAAAGAATGGTGCTACCACCATTGCCTGAGTCCTGCGAGCTGAGTGGATCTTCTTCACTTCCAGGCTGAAAATGTTGTACCACTTGAATACTAAGAAGTCCACTAGCGGCATTTGCAACCAAAAACTAACTATTAAAGCAGCAAATCTATTCAACCATCAAAGAAATCTTAAATGGTCACACTGAAGCCTATAAGAACAAAGTGAAGCGAAAGGATAGTTCCGTCAAACAGACTCTAGCGAAAGTAAAACTGCCGTGAAGCTGATGTAAATAAGTAACGGCAGAACAAGCTAGAAAACTCAAAGTATAATACACAGGCAAAACAAGAGAGTATTAAGTATCAGCTTTATAAATAACGGCCACAGAACAACCAACAAAATCTTGACTTCGTCGTGGTAAATAATATCTATTTTATCTACAATTATTGACTGTTTTATACCTATTATATACATTTTTACAATTATTGCCTATTTTATACCTATTATATACATTTTATCTACAATCATTGCCTATTATATACGTATTATATACATCTTATCTACAATTATTTCCTATTTTATACCTATTATATATATTTTAACTACAATTATTGCCTGTTTATACTTATTATATACATTTTATCTACAATTATTGCCTTTTTATAAGTATTATGTATTTTGTCTATAATTATTGCATTTTTATACCTATTATATACATTTTTATCTACAATTATTGCCTATTTCATACGTATTATATACATTTTATCTACAATCATTGCCTATTTTAAATGTATTATCTACATTTTATCTACAAACATTGCCTATTTCATACATATTGTATACATTATCTACAATTATTGCCTTTTTATACCTATTTTATATATTTTATCTACAATCATTGCCTATTTCATACGTATTATATACATTTTGTCTACAATCATTGCCTATTTGATACGTATTATATACATTTTATCTACAAACATTGCCTATTTCATATGTATTGTATACATTTTATCTACAATTATTGCCTTTTTATACCTATTATATACATTTTATCTACAATTATTGCCTATTTTATACCTATTACAAACATTTTATCTACAATTATTGCCGATTTTATACCCATTATATACATTTTATCAGAAATTGCCTTTTTACATTTCCAGTGTGCAATAATTCAATTCTGTCACAAAAAAAAAACAAGGATGTTTTAATTTCTTTTCACTGTATGCTTGATTCATTGTTAATGTAAAAGTTCCCGGAATAGTCGACTCATGTTTGAATGAGTGATTATGTCTTGGAGATCATAGTTTTAAAAGTTGGTAGTGACCATGAGGAAACAACATGGCTGATGTAACCTTCACATGTACTCTTGAACAGAAGTTTGTTTGTGTGGTGTGCACGTAGCATCGTCGGAGTTGAAAATGTCCTTGATTGAACAACGTACAAATGTCAAATTTTGTGTTTTGCTTGAGAAGTCACCCTCAGAGACAATAATATTGCTTAATAAAGTACATGGTGATACCACAATGAAGAAATCGCAAGTTTTTGAGTGGCACAAGCGTTTCCGTGAAGGTCGTATTAGTGTCGATGATGATCCACGTAGCAGACGACCGCCTGCCTCGATAAACAATGAAAACACTGAGTTATGTTGGAAGTTTTTTTTAATTCCCAGGGTATTGTCTATCATGAATTCATTCCTGAAGGTCGAACGGTTAACAAGGAAATGTACGTTGATTTCCCCCGTCGTCTAAGAGATGCAATCAGTAGGAAACGCCCAGAAAAATGGAGAACAAACAGTTGGGTTCTGCTGCATGACAATGCGCCAACACATCGATCCCTACTGGTGGAGCAGTACCTCGCAACGCACAATGTGACTGCCCTGGAACATCCTCTATATTCTCCCGACCTGGCACCGCCTGATTTTTTCTTGTTCCCTCACCTAAAATCGGCACTGAAAGGGCAGAGATTCAAGGATGCTGAGGACGTTATCACCAATGCGACAAAGCAGCTGAGAGAGATGTCAAAGAACGGGTTCCAGGAATGTTTCAAACAGCTGTATGGACGTTGGCAAAAGTGTGTAGTTGCCGAAGGGAACTACTTTGAAGGAAATATAGTGTAAATAATTGTATTGTTACTTATTTTTTATACAATACACAAATTCCGGGAACTGTTACCTCGATATATATATATATATATATATATATATATATATATATATATATATTATAATAGTGTGGTTACGCGGAATACGAGTTAACTGTCAGCGTAAAATTGCGTTTAAGCTGTATCATTATCATCACAATTTTCCTCATCGCTTATTGAGAAAGGAGCGACTACTGCAGCTGGTCCCATTGCAGGAATCATGCACCAAGCTTTCACAAGCTCCTGCAGTGGTGGGTTTGTGTAGTGAGATTGCCATCCCTCATGTACAACCTTGTTTTAGTAGTCTTCTACGACATGCCTGTGGGAACAGTAGACCTGTTCTTACCAGAGACCCCCTGAAACTACTCTGGACCTTCACGATGTATAAGTCAGATGTTTGTTCGCAAATTCCTTATTACATTCTTTTGATCATCTCTGTTTAATCTTGCAATTTTTCGTTGGACTCTATTATTAACCCAACCTGCAATCAGATCTTGTAGTTTAACTTAAATTTACCATTATTTGGACTTATAAGAGCAAAGTCTGACAACATCACATGCTTCATGAATAATGCTTTAAAAAACAGTCTGAGATTGTCCTTGGATAAGCGAAGTCTACTGTGTTTTAGTAGCCAGCTGACTTGGATACGTTTAACTGATCTGCTGCGAATTTCATGTTCTGAAATTGTGCATGCACAAAACAAAGTACGTCGACACAGCTGTTAAAGACACTTAACTGGGTTATCATTAAAAAAATAATATATACAAACAGGCACATAAAGAGCTCGTCAAACAGATCACTGACCAAATTTGGAAAAAGCTGAAATGTTCAAATGTGCCACGTTATCTGGCAACTCTGGTTGATGTTTCTCATTCCATCAGTGCCAGATGAAAGCGTCTACAATTATATTTATTAAAACTATAAAAAGCTGGGAATAAAAAACTATGAAGACCTACTGGTGAGAGACATAAGAAGGGTCATAAAAAGATGAAACAACACCACAAGGGAAGCCTTGCTAGATGTAGTACAAGTCACGTGTTGTTAGTAGCCCACTGAGGTGATAGCTCTCAACTGCTTTTTTCCTGGTGTTTCTTTCGGCTTGTTCTCATCTCTTCTGCTTGGTCTGGGAGTTTCTTTTCGCCCAATCTGAGGTGGCGCCATAGGAAGAATTGTCACTTGGTGCCATCGGCAGCTTCATCCTCCCAGTTGCTCGATTTATATCCAATGGCTTCACGTCTCTCTTCTACAAATCTCTGAATCTCAGCTGCGGTCGCCTAACTGTTCTTTTGCCTTCTGCCAGTTATCCATAGAAGATATCATTGAGGATGCGACCATCTTCAGTGTAGCGGACATGGCCAAGCCTGCGCTGTTTAAGCAGTGTATACGTGCTATGAAAGCCAGCACCTCGACATTTGTCACTTTATCCTTTCACGAAATACCAATGATCTGGCGTAGACACCGTAGATGGAAGGTACTGAGCCTTCTTTCTCGCATAGCATTTTTATAGGGTGTATAAAGCCCACGAAGAACAGCGGGAAATTTGACAACACAAGAGTTAAAGGAAAAGTTACACACAGACCCAAAAATAGGCGGGGCTATTTGGCCCAGGTCTCACCTCAGCCAGGGGCGTATTAACATCCATGCCTTGATTTACATTTAAATAATTTTTAACCATCTTCCCAAACAAGGAAGGGGCCTCGCAATGTGAAATGGCCCGGGGTCTCATCTGAAGCCTCGGAGAGCCTGGCTACATACACTGTGTAAGCTGTGTTAAAAATAGACATGGGGTTAATTATAATCAGTCAAAACTAAACACAAATCTACATTAAACAGGGAAATGAAAGGTGGGAGGGCTTGAAGAGTAGGGGAAGATGAAAGAAACATTGCCGACATCAAGCTTCAGTCACTTACCAACCACAAACTTTGAACACTTCAACGTTTCTTCTCTGATCAAACGCTCATACATGCTAACCCCTAGTTCTTACACAAAATGCATGCTATAAAATAACATCAGAGTAGGCGGAGGTTATTGGTGAATCCAAAATCGTTTATGTGCTTAAACACATACTTCAATCATTTTTGGTTTTGTTTTTTGGAACGAGTTTTTTTAACTAATTTTCAGGCCAGCATTTACCAACTTGCATGTGATGAACAACCGACGATTTTTATCCGAATGTCATTGGCACTTATATGTCGAGACGAACCTAAAACGACTTTCCTCAGGACAACACAGAGACTCGTTATGTCCAGAAGACCCATCAAACAGTACGTCACATGTAATCGTGCATCAAGCAGAACGATGACTTTCATAAGAATGTCAATCGTATGTCCAGATTCATCACCAGAACGCCACAAGTACTCGCATGTCAAAAAGATCGATAACTTTCATCACAATGTCATTCTTACTTGTATGTCTAGACCTGTGGTTCTCAACCTTTTTGTTTGCTAATGGCCCCCTTTACCTCTGTGCCCCCCGCCCCCCATAGTCGCTGTTAGCTGGACAATAGGCATGTTACCATCTTACTGTGTCCCCCTAGAAATATGGCATGGCCTCCTGAGGGATGGGGGCAAATGGCTCACGTTGAAAACCACTGGTCTAGAGTATGTCACGAGTACTCAAATGTCAATAAGAACGATAACTTTCATCATAATATAAGTACTTGTATGTCATGAAGACACATATTCAAGTATGTAAATACTTGTGCGCAAAAAAAAAACCGTCAAGACTTTTATCATGTCACATATATTTGCATGTGAAAACGTAACCAATAAGCACCGATAACTTTCATCAGAATGTCATACGTACTTGTATGTCTAGTGGACCCATCATGGGAATGTCACGAGTACTCAAATGTCAAGAAGACACATCATCAGTATGTAAATACTTGTACGCAAAAAGAACTCATGATATATATCATAATGTCACATGTACTTGTATGTCTAGTGGACCTATAATGGGTATGTCACGAGTACTCAAATGTCAGGAAGACACATCATCAGTATGTAAATACTTGTACGCAAAAAGAACCCACGACATATATCATGTCACATGTATTTGCACGTGAAGACGAACCATTAAGCACCGATAACTTTAATCTACATGCCATAGGTACTTGTATGTCACGAAGATTCATTGACAGTAGGTTACTGTTATTATGGTTCCGAATCGACATTACTGCACTTCGGGTAAACCCATATGTGCTCATCCTCCCTCGACGCGTATGCATGTTGACTGTATCTGTAGCGCGCTGGTTGTGTACAAGCCTGACCCATCCCTTCATACGCCCATCTCTGCTAGTTTTACGTTTGATGCCTAATTCCAGAAGTCTGAATCATATTCATTCATCGACTGCAGTGTCGATCTCTATCGTTAACTGTCTTTATTATCTCTCCCTTATCCATATCCAATTTTTCCACTATGAATGCTCGGGGGGGGGGGGGGGCTTGTTTGTCAGCTCTCTCATTGCGGCACATTCCTTCTTGACTAGGACAGTAGATCCATACCAGTTCCTGGAGGGTTAAGGCTTCTTATGTATTTTCTTCATTCATGTCTGAGTTATCCATCTGGGACCTTCCAAAGCATGGACGCATGAGTCCGACACAATAACTGCCCTGGTTAAAATAGTTTCAGGCAGTCACCTTACGGCTGCAGTAGCTGCTTCTATCTCCATTCTCATGCTGGAGGTTGTTGTAATGTAAGCTCCGCTCTATTCAGCAACAACCCTGTCCCTTACCCCCAGCCATCATCACATAACATCAGTACATCATAAATACTTGTATGTCACAAAGAACCGACGATTTCATCAGAAAGTCACAGGTGCTTGTGCGTGAAGGAAAGCCGATGACCATGAAAACGCCATGGATAACTTAAATGTGACACAGAACGGATTATTTCAGAGAAACTCAGTAGTACGTAAAGAGCAGCTGGTTATCTTCAGGTATGTGCATGCAAATAAATGGAGGTATCATGATCAAGAAGACATAGTATGCAGAGTTCTTCAGGAAGGACAAAGCACAGAACCGTTTTGGATAAGAACGGGAGTGCAACAGGAATGCCTCTTGTCTCCATTTCTTTTCTTACTAGCTATAGATTGGATTATGAAAACATCGACATCACACAACAGAAATGGAATCCAGTGTAATCTGACTAAACAGCTTGATGATCTAGATTTTGCAGATGACTGTGTTCTTTTGTCCCATAACCATCATCAGATGCAAGACAAAATGAAAATGATGAGAGGTCACAACAAGTGGGTCTGAAAATACACAGGGAAAAAGACAAAGATAATTAGAATAAATGCAAGAAATGATAACAAGGTTCATCTTGAAGAAACACCACTAACAGATGTTGAATCGTACACAAATCTTGGTAGCAATATAGACAAAGATGTAGGGGCAGACAATGATATCAAAATAATTATGCAAAAAGCGAGAGGAGCTTTCATTGGTTTGGGAAACATATGGAGATCACAAGAAATCAAGTCCAACATGAAAATAAGAATCTTCAACTCAAATGTCAAGTCAGTCCTATTGTATGGCTCTGAAACATGGAGAACAACAAAAACAACAAGAAAGTTACAGGCTTTCATAAATGGATGCTTGCGTAATATAGAAGGATTGAAATGGTATGACAAGATCACAAATGTGGAACTGATGACAAGAACCAGACAAGTGCCAGTGGAACAAGAGTTGAGAAGAAGACGCGGGCAATGGATAGGACACACACTGAGGAAACCTGTTGATAGCATTACAAGGTAGTCCTTGTTCTGGAATCTACAGGGTAAGAGAGGCAGAGGTAGACCCAAAAAACAAACACATGGAGAAGAGAACTGGAGACAAAAGTGAAACTGATGAAGAAAACGCGGAAAGTATTTAAATTGTTGACACGTGACAGGAGGACTTGGCATGTGTTTGTTGAAGGCCTAAGGTCATTGAGGAGCTAAAGGATATTGATCATAATCAGGAATTTATTAATACAGTATTAATGCTTTAGTCTTCGGTGAAAGTTGATTGCAAGTGGTCCGCCAAATCGATTACAAATGGACAGTCAGTCAAAGTCGATTACAAATGGACAGTCAGTCAAAGTCGATTACAAAGATCCTCAAGTCAAAGTTGTTGATAAATAGACCTTGAGTCAAAGCTGATTGCAAATAGACCCTCAGTCAACGCTGATTACAAATGTAACCTCAGTCATCGCTGATTACAAATGGACCCTCAGTTAAAGCTGATTACAAATGGACCCTCAGTCAAAGCCGATTACAAAGGGGCCTGAAGTTAAAGCCGATTACAAAGGGGCCCGAAGTCAAAGTTGATTACAAAGGGGTCCGAAGTCAAAGTTGATTACAAAGGGGCCCGAAGTCAAAGTTGATTACAAAGGGGAACGAAGTCAAAGTTGATTACAAAGGGGCCCAAAGTCAAAGTTGATTACAAAGGGGCCCGAAGTCAAAGTTGATTACAAAGGGGAACGAAGTCAAAGTTGATTACAAATGGACCCTCGGTCAAAGCTGATTACAAAGGTGTCCGAAGTCAAAGTTGATTACAAAGGGGCCCGAAGTCAAAGTTGATTACAAAGGGGACCAAAGTCAATGTTGATTACAAAGGGGCCCGAAGTCAAAGTTGATTACAAAGGGGAACGAAGTCAAAGCTGATTACAAATGGACCCTCGGTCAAAGCTGATTACAAAGAGGTCTGAAGTCAAAGCTAATTAAAAATGGACCCTCAGTCAAACTCGATTTAAAAAAAGATGCCCTCAGTCAAAGCTAACGCGACCCTCAGTTGAAGACGTTTACCATCAAGTTCTTAGTCAAAGCTGTTGACAGTGAGGTCCGTCCATCAACGTTCTCATCAACTGGCTGGACATTTTAGTTGATAAACAAATGTGCCTTCAAATTCCCCAAAGAAGAAGAATTAAAACTGACAGCCGCCATCACCACAAACCTCCGCCTACTGAGTGTTAGAACAGGCTCTCACACAAATAAATAAATACATCTTTTTAAAATCGGTTAATTCAAATACATGAAGGGAACTTGTTCTCAATGAAAATATTAGTTAAAAAAAGATTACATGCATTCAATTCTCCATCGTGCATAGAAGATTTCATGCCAAACTGACGGGGGGGGGGGGGGGGGGGGGGGGGGGGGGGGGGGGGTAAATAAAACTAATCTGATTAGTATTTTAGGTACAGGATGAAACAAACAACCGCTGACGATTGTAAAATACATGCAAGTAGCTTTATACGAGTAAGTCACCCGCTAAAACATGGCGGGGAAACAGTAATGATGTGATCTCTCTGCTGCATGCCCAGATGACGGCACTTAATTCTCTTGTCGTCATTTCATTCATTTCGCTTCAGAAAAATGGAAACACAAGAAACGGTGGCACGAAAGCATAGAAGATTCAGCTAGGATGAGCAATGAGATTTCACTGGCTAAATATATAAATATATACCCTTCAAAAGAAGTTAAGGACCAGTAGGTGAAAATGACCCAAAAATAATAAAAATTATATTTCATATGCAGTTAATCTGACATTGATTTTTCTCGAATAACAAACATTCAACACGTGCTGCGTGGGCCACCAGCATACCGTGTGGCTAGTGTTCAGCTCAGCAAGCACGCTGAAAAAATGCTGCTGGGACACCAAAATGTGGGTGTTTTTAATGATGTCTGAGCATGAAAAAAATACCTGCTATTCCAAAAATGCGTGATCCATGTGGGAGACTATAGTGTTGGTCTTGAGCTGTACTCACAAAATTGTCTTTATAAGCAACACAAGTGCTGCATAACCATTGCACAACAATATGCCTCAACGACGAAAGCTGAGTGTTGTGGATAAAGGAAGAGCCATTGCGTGGTTGCAGGAAGGTCTTACTGTCCGAAATGTCGCTCAGAGGCTTGCATGAAAATAGTGTTGATTGTCACTGATAAGCTTGTCATGTTATATTTTGTTGTGCTGTGTTTTTATTGTTCATTTTCATTTCACTTTGCACCCTTAATAAAAATGGTCCTTAACTTCTTTTGAAGGGTATATGATGGAGACAATTTATCCGAATTTCTTAAATAAATGGAGAAAATTCCAGAAATGGTGTTGCAGAAAAGAAACAGAGGCAGGAGTATTTAAAAAAAAAAAAATTTAAAACCAGCGCAGGTGAAGTATATTGGGAAGAAATGCGCGTTATTTCAACAGGCGCGCAATTTAGTTAATAAATATTAGACAAACATAAAGGTATGTTTTCAGGCACTCGTAAGAAATAAAGAAAAACAACAGACGTGAGTGGCTTCAAAACGCGCCATAAAAAAATACTGCAGCTTTGGTGGGACAAGATGGGACTACCGTTAGTGACAAGGCAATTAGCATGTTCTAATGTTCTATATCTACGGATATAGGATTCAACAGTTAGTTGCTTATCCTTTACAGGACGTGGCAATCAACCCCAGCTTTTATTGGCTGTTTGTGATTTTTCTAGGCAATTTTTTCATTCAGTAGTTTGCCATTGCTTTCTGAACGGTACGGCGCTTATACCATTGTTAAAAATCCACACAAAGCGATCTGCTACCAAACCGCCTGCAGCAGGTTTCGAACCTGGTATATCTGGATTATGAAACTGTGTTCATATCCATTAGGCCACAGACGCCGACGGATTCAACAGATTACGTACAAATCGAAGACAAGGAAAACAACAATCACGTTGCAAGAAATAAAACTCGACTGACAATGTATGATTTAGAAGACAAAGTCATCATCATCAGCTGTCATCGAGGGTCGGCTGCCATGGTTCTTATTATCTTCCCACTTATAGCGCTGTCTTCATTATGTCCGCTTGCCTTCAACTCTTCCCTCTATTGCGGACCAGTAGGGTCTTATGTCTTTTTTACATTACTAAAATATTTTATTTGTCTAATTCTGATCTCCTTCGTTATTTCTCTTGTCATTCATATGTTTTCTTCTTCTTGTCAGTGGCCATCACGCCTAGTGGCGTCTTGTAGGGCAGCAACAAACTGTCGCCATTTTGCTCGGTCGGTGGCCATTCTTTGTGCCGTGTGAACTCTGGTTCATGCTTTGTATCTCAGCCTTCAATGTTCTCCGCAGGCTGTCTTTGGTCTGCCTCTCTTTCGCCGTCATTCTGAGGTCCACAGCATTAGCAGTTCTGGTGATGCTGTCAGGATCCCTTCTGAGGACATGGCCAACCCAGTTCCAGGGTCTGCCTGCAATGATGCACAGGTTTTCTAGGACCTCTTTATTTGTTTTCTTCTCTGTCTGTGAGACGCGCCCCATTCTTCTATATACCCACATCTGAAAGTACAATCGTTTTTCATTTAACCCGGTGTGTGTGTGTGTTCCTAAAAACCACCGCGTAATGGACGTTTGCGCAATAAAAGTAACACGGAAAAAGGACACTCAAAGTGTATACAGCCTCGTAAGTAATACACTAAAAAAAAAAAAAAAAATAACAAACCAAATTAAAAATGCGGTGTTTGAAGCCACTAAGCCAGCCACTGCTAGTATTAAAAGTAGGTACTTCTGCAGGATTTGGAGAGTTTTCTTAAAGGTCTTCATATATACAGCTAATGATTTATCTTAACTGAGAAACCTTGTTCCTGATTGCCCTTTTTTCGATCCACATCTTAACCTTATTGTGTAAGGGACAAAACTACGAGGAAAATGAGTGTAGGTGACATAATCTTGAGTAATACGGAGCTTAAACATTACCGGGGAGCGGATATGGTAATTTTTAAAGTAAGGAAACAGATATGATTTTAAAACGGAAACAGGATTAAAAAAAAGGTCACGAACGACCTATATAATGAGATACCAAACTCGTTCGTTCTCCGTCTTGTACACAATTTTCTCAATAGCGGTTGAGCGCTAGTAGTGTCAACGCGGGACATAACCACGTGTGCCCACATCCTGTAGTTACAGATCGAGAAACGAGATTTACCGTTAAACGAGAAGAGTATCGAGAATCGAGCAGAGCAATCTTGAAGATCACGGAGCAACCAATGTAGCTGTTCTCACTGCACCAGTCACATGCTCTTGCAGCGACTGTTTCCGTGGCCGTTAGTTTTACATGCTAAGGTTGTCAACTTCACGCACAAATGTATATTAGTCGCCTTCTACGACATGCCTGAGGGTACAGTAGTCCTTTCTTTTATTTGTTGGTGTCTCTTCAGACTTGACCGTGGCATTTGACAAAAAACAGTTCCTTATTTCATATAAAAACTGATGACTGAAACTTACACAACATCTTTTTCAAGTCTCGTCCCCACTGGCGTGTATGATCACGCCACTCCACAACTTTCCAACACAAGTATTCTCACTGGGAATGCGGAAGGGAGGGAGTGTATCACTGGGAAAGTCTTGAACTAGTTGTATGTAGGTTAGAAAGTCTATCAATCCAAACACGGAGGGCGATGGCACGTGTATTTTATCTATACGCAAGAAGACGTTAGAGATGGATAGGATCCACAACTGGGAGACCTACTGACAGCATAACCATGCTGTCCTTGTTCTGGAATCCCCTGGGTAAAAGAAGCAGAGGCAGTCCAAAGTCCACATAGAGAAGAGAACTGGCGATAGAAATGACAATGATGAGGAACGCATGGAAAGGCCTTGAGCTGACGGCACCTGACTGAAGGACTTGGCGTGTATTGGTTGAAGGCCTATGCTCCTTGTGGACTTAAAGGTTACTGAATCTCCTTCTTCTTCTTCGTTCGTCCTGAAAAGGACGTTGCTTGCGATGCGTCCGTTTACAGCGAAGCTGAGATATTTGCGCCTTTCGGCCGACACATCCGACTTCAGCACGGCATATTTTAGGACCGGGTTTGCTTTCCCTCTTCGATCCCTACTCTCTCAGCCAGACTGCAGTGATGCAGCCTGCTTCCAGGACCACCACTTGGAGGTGGAGTAGGGTACTGAATGATTTTACTGCTTTATTGGAAAGATAACCAACGGGCTGATCACCCGTTTGCCAGTCCCTTCGATTACGGAAACAACAGCAAATGGATTGATTTGCCGTTGCCCTAAAGACGCCAATAGGCGTGATGGGAAACAATGGCAAAGAAAACCTCAATGGCAAAGAAAACCTATCTGCTGTTGCCCTAAGACGCCACTAGGCGTAATGGCCACTGACTGCTTTGACGGTCGGTGGCTAAGGACGGAAGAAGAAGAAGAAGAAGAATTGGAAAGATAACTGAGTCACGGCACTGACCCTGTTAACTATAGGGAAACTGACTAAACATACAAAACTTTGGGAGCGACAAAACAGATGTAAGGCATCTTAACTGGCAACAGACGCCTGCTTGTCTGGATTAGACAAGAAAGTTGATATAGGAAACGCCACTCAAAGTCAACTTTAATAAGCATAAACTGTGTGCATATTAACCAGGAAACTTCACTCAAATCCAGTCGGCGTGATGCTGACCACATCACCCCTAGTGTGCCGATGGTCAAGAAAATATGTGCCTAACACCATATTCCCAATATGTCTCAATGGGCGTGTAACGTGATCCTTTACTTCCTTTTTTCACTCAAATCTACAAAATTCAGAATATCTTAAGCTTATTAACTCTGTCAACAGTCAATCAGAATTAGGGGGAAAGGGGGGGGGGGGGGGGGGTTCAAGAGTGATTCCCAATGAGAGAGGTGTGTTCACACGTAAAGGTAGGCTTTGATTGATCATTCATGGCATACTTTAAATAGATGGTGGAAATATCAGGTCACCCAGGTAGAGCCCTCGCACAACAGGCTGATCACCCGTTTGCCAGTCACTTCGATTACGGAAACAACAGCAAATGGGTTGATTTGCCGTTGCCCTAAAGACGCCACTAGGCGTGATGGGAAACAATGGCAGGGAAAACCTATCTGCTGTTGCCCTAAGACGCCACTAGGCGTAATGGCCACTGACTGCTTTGACGGTTGGTGACAAAGGACGGAAGAAGAAGAAGAAGAAGGTAGAGCCCTCATACACTGCAATCGATGAATAACACGAATCGGGCAGCTAGAATTCGGCATCAAGCATAAAACCAGCAGAGGACGCATGAGGATGGGTCAGGCGTGTATACAACCAGCGCACTACAGGGAAAGGTAGGCGTCTTAATATGTGACCCGAAACCTAACGGTTATGACACCTCACGTTCATGCAAGAAAATATACTGTTTCTGAAAGCACAAAATGAGTGGCCACACTTAGAGCAAGGAGTCAGGCAGTTGAGTGTCAGAGATACCCTCTGTCCTGTGCCATCCCATCAAGATATTTCTGTGTCTTCTTCATCACTTTCATTTCTGTCTCCAGTTCTCTTCTCCATATTTTGTAGTCTCTCTCTACCTCCCTTACCCTCAGAGTTGCAGAAGAAAGACTGTTATGTAAAGCTACCATGTTGTTGTTTCCTCAACGTCTATGTTATCCCTCTCAAGCGCTGTCTTCTGATATCTTCTTCTACTGACACTTTATCTTGTTCTTGTCGTCAGTTGCAGATAAGTGGTTTTACCAAATCATTTCAATCCTTAGCAAGCACCCATTTATGAAAGTCTGTAACTTCTTGGCTGTTTTTGTTATTCTCCATGTTTGAGAGCATACAATATGACTGTCTTGACATCTGAGCTGAAAACTCGGATTTCCGCGTTGGACTTAACTTCTTTCAGTTTCATTATACGTCGCAATGCAATAAACAATACAAACGACAATAGGAGCTTTCATTCACATTATTTAAATTTTACGATGAGGAAAATTAATGTTAGCTATCGGACTAGTGTTTCCAAAGTTGCCCAACATATGCGGAACAGAGAAAGGTGCATATGGCAGACACCAGTACCATTCGTGGGAAAAGCTCTACGGAGATTCAAATAGCCTCAAACTGACGACTGCTTTCTTTGAAAACATTCAAGTGGACGTCTGAGAGTGTACGAAGAAGAAAGACTATTGTTTCTGATGTTGTCGTTGTCATTGGTGCTGAACCTGTTGACTATATTTAGCGTCATGTACTTAACTTGTCCGTATCTTCTCTCTTTGCCATTTCGTATGTCATCCCCCTATCGCCTGCAGTTACCACGTGATCTAAGTTTGCCTTTCATTAAATAACTATTGAAAGTGAACCCGTGTGTCACTGGGACCCGAAAGGGGAGCAAAGATAGTCACACTGCAACTTTGCCAAGCAATGCGTAAAAGGCTACGAAAGAGGGGTGGGCCTGGAGCCGGTAACTCTATGACAAAATAACTTGTAAAAAAGCCAATAAATGAAATTCCTGGAGATAGAAATTAAACGGATACAGAAGTGACTGCGTGAATTTGTTGTAAGCTCATGCTCCTTGGTCAGCTGAAGGCAGTGGCATACTGAGGGTGGGCCGCCCCAGGAGACAACCGGGAGAGGGGTGCCATCGGACAATTGTATGATAGTACTTACTGTTGAAAATATACTTGCAAGTGTGATTCTTTATGGGAGGGTGTGCGAAAGGTAGGATCCGCCCCGTGTGCCAAATACTGTAAGTATGCCTCTGGTTGAAGGGTAATGATGATGATAGAAAATGAGCGGTGTCACTACCGATGAGTGTTATAAGCTTGGCTCCAATACGGGCGTCTTTTACCATTTGACTTTTCAAGTAGCCATGACATTTATGACATTGTTCTACAAAACCACATTTTCACTTATCTCCTGTGACATTAAACAAACAAAAAGTCAATGTCTGCTTCCATCTGGTAGAGATGGCGCCATCTAAAGTGGGAGAATTCCCATTCCTGCTCTGAGAGAATTCTCATTCCTGCTCCGGGAGAATTCTCATTCCTGCTCCGGGAGAATTCTCATTCCTGCTCCGGGAGAATTCTCATTCCTGCTCCGGGAGAATTATCATTCCTGCTCCCAGGGAATTATCATTCCTGCTCCGGGAGAATTCTCATTCCTGCTCCGGGAGAATTCTCATTCCTGCTCCGGGAGAATTATCATTCCTGCTCCCGGAGAATTATCATTCCTGCTCCCAGAGAATTATCATTCCTGCTCCCGGAGAATTATCATTCCTGCTCCCAGAGAATTATCATTCCTGCTCCCGGAGAATTATCATTCCTGCTCCCGGAGAATTCTCATTCCTGCTCCCGGAGAATTCTCACTCCTGCTCCGGGAGAATTCTCATTCCTGCTCTCGAAGAATTCTCATTCCTGCTCCGGAAGAATTATCATTCCTGCTCCAGAAGAAATCTCATTCCTGCTCCCGGAGAATTCTCATTCCTGCTCCGGGAAAATTCTCATTCCTGCTCCGGGAGAATTCTCATTCCTGCACCCGGAGAATTCTCATTCCTGCTCCGGGAGAATTCTCATTCCTGCTCCGGAAGAATTATCATTCCTGCTCCGGAAGAATTCTCATTCCTGCTTGGAAGAATTATCATTCCTGCTGCCGGAGAATTCTCATTCCTGCTCCCGGAGAATTCTCATTCCTGCTCCCATAGAATTCTCATTCCTGCTCCCGGGGAATTCTCATTCCTGCTCCCGGAGAATTCTCATTCCTGCTATCAGGGAATTCTCATTCCTGCTCCCGGAGAATTCTCATTCCTGCTCCCAGAGAATTCTCATTCCTGCTCCCGGAGAATTCTCATTCCTGCTCTCGGAGAATTCTCATTCCTGCTCCCGGAGAATTCTCATTCCTGCTCCCGGAGAATTCTCATTCCTGCTCCCGGAGAATTCTCATTCCTGCTCCCGGAGAATTCTCATTGATGTTCCCAGAGAATTCTCATTCCTGCTCCCGGAGAATTCTCATTCCTGCTCCCGAAGAATTATCATTCCTGCTCCGGAAGAATTATCATTCCTGCTCCAGAAGAAACCTCATTCCTGCTCCTGGAGAATTCTCATTCCTGCTCCCGGAGAATTCTCATTCCTGCTCCCAAAGAATTCTCATTCCTGCTCCGGGAGAATTCTCATTCCTGCTCTCGAAGAATTTTCATTCCTGCCCACAGAGAATTCTCATTCCTGCTCCGGGAGAATTATCATTCCTGCTCCGGAAGAATTATCATTCCTGCTCCAGAAGAATTATCATTCCTGCCCCGGAAGAATTATCATTCCTGCTCCGGAAGAATTCTCATTCCTGCTCCCGGAGAATTCTCATTCCTGATCCGGAAGAATTATCATTCCTGCTCCCGGAGAATTCTCATTCCCGCTCCCGGAGAATTCTCATTCCTGCTCTTGAAGAATTCTCATTCCTGCTCCAGGAGAATTCTCATTCCTGCTCCTGGAGAATTCTCATTCCTGCTCCAGGAAAATTCTCATTCCTGCTCTCGAAGAATTCTCATTCCTGCTCCCGAAGAATTATCATTCCTGCTCCGGAAGAATTATCATTCCTGCTCCAGAAGAAATCTCATTCCTGCTCCTGGAGAATTCTCATTCCTACTCCCGGAGAATTCTCATTCCTGCTCCTGGAGAATTTTCATTCCTGCTCCCGGAGAATTCTCATTCCTGCTCCTGGAGAATTCTCATTCTTGCTCTCGAAGAATTCTCATTCCTGCTCTCGAACAATTCTCATTCCTGCTCCCGGAGAATTCTCATTCCTGCTCCCGGAGAATTCTCATTCCTGCTCTCGAAGAATTCTCATTCCTGCTCTGGGAGAATTCTCATTCCTGCTCTGAGAGAATTCTCATTCATGCTCCCGCAGAATTCTCATTCCTGCTCCGGGAGAATGTTCATTCCTGCTCCGGAAGAATTATCATTCCTGCTCCGGAAGAATTCTCATTCCTGCTCCAGAAGAATTCTCATTCCTTTGTTTATAATTAGATACTGTGAATGTGAGTATGCTATTATTTTCGCTGTACAACGTTGAATTCCTTGAATTGATGGGTAAATTGTATGTGAGAATAAATGAAATCAGTATAAAAGACGGGAGAAAGGAAGGGCAGAATGTCAGACGGGCCTGCGTGCCCAATTCTCAACCCTTTGAAAATAAAGTTCGTTCGTTCGTTCGTTCCCGAAGAATTCTCATTTCTGCTCCCGAAGAATTCTCATTCCTGCTCCCGGAGAATTCTCATTCCTGCTCTAGAAGAATTCTCATTCCTGTTCCTGGAGAATTCTCATTCCTGCTCCCAAAGAATTCTCATTCCTGCTCCGGGAGAATTTTCATTCCTGCCCCCGGAGAATTCTCATTCCTGCCTCGGAGAATTCTCATTCCTGCTTCGGGAGAATTCTCATTCCTGCTCCGGAAGAATTATCATTCCTGCTACAGAAGAATTATCATTCCTGCTCTGCAAGAATTATCATTCCCGCTCCGGAAGAATTCTCATTCCTGCTCCCGTAGAATTATCATTCCTGCTCCTGAAGAATTATCATTCCTGCTCCTGAAGAATTATCATTCCTGCTCCCAGAGAATTCTCATTCCTGCTCCCGGAGAATTCTCATTCCTGCTCCCGGAGAATTCTCATTCCTGCTCCCGGAGAATTCTCATTCCTGCTCTCAGAGAATTCTCATTCCTGCTCCCGGAGAATTCTCATTCCTGCTCCCGGAGAATTCTCATTCCTGCTCTCAAAGAATTCTCATTCCTGCTCTGGGAGAATTCTCATTCCTGCTCTCGAAGAATTCTAATTCCTGCTCCCAAAGAATTCTCATTCCTGCTCCCGAAGAATTCTCATTCCTGCTCCCAGAGAATTCTCATTCCTGCTCCCGGAGAATTCTCATTCCTGCTCCGGGAGAATTCTCATTCCTGCTCGCGAAGAATTCTCATTCCTGCCCCCGGAGAATTCTCATTCCTGCTCCGGAAGAATTATCATTCCTGCTCCGGAAGAATTCTCATTCCTGCTCTGGAAGAATTCTCATTCCTGCTCCCGGAGAATTGTCATTCCTGCTCCTGAAGAATTATCATTCCTGCTCCTGAAGAATTATCATTCCTGCTCCGGTAGAATTCTCATTCCTGCTCCAGAAGAATTCTCATTCCTGCTCCAGAAGAATTATCATTCCTGCTCCCGGAGAATTCTCATTCCTGCTCCGGAAGAATTCTCATTCCTGCTCCGGGAGAATTCTCATTCCTGCTCTCGAAGAATTCTCATTCCTGCCCCCGGAGAATTCTCATTCCTGCTCCGGGAGAATTCTCATTCCTGCTCCGGGAGAATTCTCATTCCTACTCCTGAAGAATTCTCATTCCTGCTCCGGGAGAATTCTAATTCCTGCTCCTGAAGAATTCTCATTCCTGCTCTGCAAGAATTATCATTACTGCTCCAGAAGAATTGTCATTCCTGCTCCTGAAGAATTATCATTCCTGCTCCTGAAGAATTATCATTCCTGCTCCCGGAGAATTCTCATTCCTGCTCCCGAAGAATTCTCATTCCTGCTCCCGGAGAATTCTCATTCCTGCTCCCGGAGAATTCTCATTCCTGCTCCTGGAGAATTCTCATTCTTGCTCTCGAAGAATTCTCATTCCTGCTCTCGAAAAATTCTCATTCCTGCTCCCGGAGAATTCTCATTCCTGCTCCCGGAGAATTCTCATTCCTGCTCTCAAAGAATTCTCATTCCTGCTCCGGGAGAATTCTCATTCCTGTTCTTGAAGAATTCTCATTCCTGCTCCAGGAGAATTCTCATTCCTGCTCTGGAAGAATTCTCATTCCTGTTCCGGAAGAATTGTCATTCCTGCTCCGGAAGAATTATTATTCCTGCTCCTGGAGAATTATCATTTCTGCTCCCGGAGAATTCTCATTCCTGCTCCCGGAGAATTCTCATTCCTGCTATCGGAGAATTCTCATTCCTGCTCCCAGAGAATTCTCATTCCTGCTCCTGAAGAATTCTCATTCCTGCTCTCGAAGAATTCTCATTCCTGCTCTGGGAGATTTCTCATTCCTGCTCTCGAAGAGTTCTCATTCCTGCTCCCGGAGAATTCTCATTCCTGCTCCGGGAGAATTATGTTTCCTGCTCCAGAAGAATTATCATTCCTGCTCCGGAAGAATTCTCATTCCTGCTCCGGAAGAATTCTCATTCCTGCTCTCGGAGAATTCTCATTCCTGCTCCTGAAGAATTCTCATTCCTGCTCCCAGAGAATTCTCATTCCTGCTCTCGAAGAATTCTCATTCCTGCTCCTGGAGAATTCTCATTCCTGCTCCCGGAGAATTCTCATTCCTGCTCCGGGAGAATTCTCATTCCTGCTCACGAAGAATTCTCATTCCTGCCCCCGGAGAATTCTCATTCCTGCTTCGGGAGAATTCTCATTCCTGCTCCGGAAGAATTATCATTCCTGCTCCAGAACAATTATCATTCCTGCTCTGGAAGAATTATCATTCCTGCTCCGGAAGAATTCTCATTCCTGCTCCCGGAGAATTCTCATTCCTGCTCCCGGAGAATTCTCATTCCTGCTCCGGAAGAATTACCATTCCTGCTCCTGAAGAATTATCATTCCTGCTCCCGGAGAATTCTCATTCCTGCTCCCGGAGAATTCTCATTCCTGCTCTCAGAGAATTCTCATTCCTGCTCTCAGAGAATTCTCATTCCTGCTCCGGGAGAATTCTCATTCCTGCTCTCAAAGAATTCTCATTCCTGCTCTGGGAGAATTCTCATTCCTGCTCTCGAAGAATTCTCATTCCTGCTCCAGAAGAATTATCATTCCTGCTCCAGAAGAATTATCATTCCTGCTCCGGAAGAATTCTCATTCCTGCTCCGGAAGAATTCTCATTCCTGCTCCCAGAGAATTCTCATTCCTGCTCCTGAAGAATTCTCATTCCTGCTCCGGAAGAATTCTCATTCCTGCTCCCAGAGAATTCTCATTCCTGCTCCCGGAGAATTCTCATTCCTGCCCCCGGAGAATTCTCATTCCTGCTCCCAAAGAATTCTCATTCCTGCTCTGGGAGAATTCTCATTCCTGCTCTCGAAGAATTCTCATTCCTGCCGCCGGAGAATTCTCATTCCTGCTCCCGGAGAATTCTCATTCCTGCTCCTGGAGAATTCTCATTCCTGCTCCGGAAGAATTATCATTCCTGCTCCCGGAGAATTCTCATTCCTGCTCCCGGAGAATTCTCATTCCTGCTCTCGAAGAATTCTCATTCCTGCTCCGGGAGAATTCTCATTCCTGTTCTTGAAGAATTCTCATTCCTGCTCCAGGAGAATTCTCATTCCTGCTCTGGAAGAATTGTCATTCCTGCTCCGGAAGAATTGTCATTCCTGCTCCGGAAGAATTATTATTCCTGCTCCTGGAGAATTCTCATTTCTGCTCCCGGAGAATTCTCATTCCTGCTCCCGGAGAATTCTCATTCCTGCTATCGGAGAATTCTCATTCCTGCTCCCAGAGAATTCTCATTCCTGCTCCTGAAGAATTCTCATTCCTGCTCTCGAAGAATTCTCATTCCTGCTCTGGGAGAATTCTCATTCCTGCTCTCGAAGAGTTCTCATTCCTGTTCCCGGAGAATTCTCATTCCTGCTCCGGGAGAATTATCATTCCTGCTCCAGAAGAATTATCATTCCTGCTCCGGAAGAATTCTCATTCCTGCTCCGGAAGAATTCTCATTCCTGCTCTCGGAGAATTCTCATTCCTGCTCCCGAAGAATTCTCATTCCTGCTCCCGGAGAATTCTCATTCCTGCTCTCGAAGAATTCTCATTCCTGCTCCTGGAGAATTCTCATTCCTGCTCCTGAAGAATTCTCATTCCTGCTCCGGGAGAATTCTCATTCCTGCTCAGGAAGAATTCTCATTCCTGCCCCCGGAGAATTCTCATTCCTGCTTCGGGAGAATTCTCATTCCTGCTCCGGAAGAATTATCATTCCTGCTCCAGAACAATTATCATTCCTGCTCTGGAAGAATTATCATTCCTGCTCCGGAAGAATTCTCATTCCTGCTCCCGGACAATTCTCATTCCTGCTCCGGAAGAATTACCATTCCTGCTCCTGAAGAATTATCATTCCTGCTCCCGGAGAATTCTCATTCCTGCTCCCGGAGAATTCTCATTCCTGCTCTCAGAGAATTCTCATTCCTGCTCTCAGAGAATTCTCATTCCTGCTCCGGGAGAATTCTCATTCCTGCTCTCAAAGAATTCTCATTCCTGCTCTGGGAGAATTCTCATTCCTGCTCCCGAAGAATTCTCATTCCTGCTCCAGAAGAATTATCATTCCTGCTCCAGAAGAATTATCATTCCTGCTCCGGAAGAATTCTCATTCCTGCTCCGGAAGAATTCTCATTCCTGCTCCCAGAGAATTCTCATTCCTGCTCCTGAAGAATTCTCATTCCTGCTCCGGAAGAATTCTCATTCCTGCTCCCAGAGAATTCTCATTCCTGCTCCCGGAGAATTCTCATTCCTGCCCCCGGAGAATTCTCATTCCTGCTCCCAAAGAATTCTCATTCCTGCTCTGGGAGAATTCTCATTCCTGCTCTCGAAGAATTCTCATTCCTGCCGCCGGAGAATTCTCATTCCTGCTCTGGGAGAATTCTCATTCCTGCTCCGGCAGAATTATCATTCCTGCTCCACAAGAATTATCATTCCTGCTCCGGAAGAATTCTCATTCCTGCTCCGGAAGAATTCTCATTCCTGCTCCCGGAGAATTCTCATTCCTGCTCCGGAAGAATTATCATTCCTGTTCCTGAAGAATTATCATTCCTGCTCCGGAAGAATTATCATTCCTGCTACGGAAGAATTCTCATTCCTGCTCCAGAAGAATTCTCATTCCTGCTCCCGGAGAATTCTCATTCCTGCTCCGGAAGAATTCTCATTCCTGCTCTGGGAGAATTCTCATTCCTGCTCTCAAAGAATTCTCATTCCTGCCCCCGGAGAATTCTCATTCCTGCTCCGGGAGAATTCTCATTCCTGCTCCGGGAGAATTCTCATTCCTGCTCCGGAAGAATTCTCATTCCTGCTCCGGGAGAATTATCATTCCTG
Organism: Oreohelix idahoensis; assembly: GCA_024509875.1. Lineage (NCBI taxonomy): Eukaryota > Metazoa > Mollusca > Gastropoda > Stylommatophora > Oreohelicidae > Oreohelix > Oreohelix idahoensis. The sequence goes on along the minus strand of JAMPIV010018058.1, from coordinate 145,488 downwards.
CTCCCGGAGAATTCTCATTCCTGCTCCCGGAGAATTCTCATTCCTGCTCCCGGAGAATTATCATTCCTGCTCCGGAAGAATTATCATTCCTGCTCCTGAAGAATTATCATTCATGCTCCGGAAGAATTATCATTCCTGCTCCCGGAGAATTCTCATTCCTGCTCCCGGAGAATTCTCATTCCTGCTCCCGGAGAATTCTCTTTCCTGCTCTCGAAGAATTCTCATTCCTGCTCTGGGAGAATTCTCATTCCTGCTCTTGGAGAATTATCATTCCTGCTCCGGGAGAATTATCATTCCTGCTCCAGGAGAATTCTCATTCCTGCTCCGGAAGAATTCTCATTCCTGCTCCCGGAGAATTCTCATTCCTGCTCCCGAAGAATTCTCATTCCTGCTCCGGGAGAATTCTCATTCCTGCTCTGGAAGAATTATCATTCCTGCTCCGGAAGAATTCTCATTCCTGCTCTGGAAGAATTATCATTCCTGCTCTCGAAGAATTCTCATTCCTGCCCCCGGAGAATTCACATTCCTGCTCCGGGAGAATTCTCATTCCTGCTCCGGAAGAATTATCATTCCTGCTCCAGAAGAATTATCATTCCTGCTCCGGAAGAATTATCATTCCTGCTCCGGAAGAATTCTCATTCCTGCTCCCGGAGAATTCTCATTCCTGCTCCGGAGGAATTATCATTCCTGCTCCCGGAGAATTCTCATTCCTGCTCCCGGAGAATTCTCATTCCTGCTCTCGAAGAATTCTCATTCCTGCTCCCGGAGAATTCTCATTCCTGCCCCCGGAGAATTCTCATTCCTGCCCCCGGAGAATTCTCATTCGTGCTCCGGGAGAATTCTCATTCCTGCTCCGGAAGAATTATCATTCCTGCTCCAGAAGAATTATCATTCCTGCTCCGGAAGAATTCTCATTCCTGCTCCTGAAGAATTCTCATTCCTGCTCCGGAAGAATTATCATTCCTGCTCCTGAAGAATTATCATTCCTGCTCCGGAAGAATTATCATTCCTGCTCCTGAAGAATTATCATTCCTGCTCCCGGAGAATTCTCATTCCTGCTCCGGAAGAATTATCATTCCTGCTCCCGGAAAATTCTCATTCCTGCTCCCGGAGAATTCTCATTCCTGCTCTGAATGAGAAAGACTTCTTTCACGTGATATTTTTTATTTATTTACTAGAACGCTGTTTTGTAGGCTCTTCTATTTTTATGACTAATTTGCATTTTACTTTATTAAGAGGCGCGGGTAATTATATATGCGAATTCGCATCAGAAGTGTGCCACTTTGATGCTGCATTCTGGAGAATTTTCTGTCTTTGAGATGACCATTAAGGTTGTCTTAATACTGTTTTTACAGATTTTAAGCTGCAGCTTTCATTTTTACTTTCTTCCACTCATCGATACCAAATATTTCTACGAAGAAGAAAAAAAAAAAAAACAGGAAAGAGACCGCAAGCATTATGGGATACGACAGTGACAAACGAGACATCCGGTCACCCTACAGAGAGTGTATTTACAAGTCTATCAGGTACGGAAACGAGGCTGTGTTTATGTACTATTTTGTTTGTAGACACGTGTTTTAACAATTTTTTTAACGGCGGGACGTGGATATCGTGTTGTACACGTATTTTTCTGTACTTAAATTGTTAACGCGTGCATTCTCACAAAGCTATTCTCTACCATCCTTTATCTCGCATTGTTTAAGGACTCATTTTGGTGACATGAAAATCAGCAAGATCTACTTAAACATCATCTCCTAATTTCCCTATCTTCTCCTTATGTAACCACCACTGTAAGTGACTCCCTTACAAGACGTCTGTACCAAAGCATACATGTGCTGTTGCAGCGTTGCTTCCTGTTGCAAACTGTTTTATATGATGAGGTTACCAAACCCTATGCACCACATCATATTAACCGCCTCTTACGACATGCTTGAGACAACAATGATTCTATGCTTTCTTTGACTCCTCAGAGACTCCTGGGGACCCAGTGTTAAAAATTCATTCCTTCATTCCTCTTTGTCACTCCATACGGAGCACGGAGCCACCACTGTATCTGGGCCCCTTGCAGGAATCCTGCACCAATCATTCTCATGCTCTTACAGCAGTGCTTTCTGTGGCCACATGTTTTACATAATAAAGTTACCAGCCCCACGCATAACCTGATATTAGTTGTCGTGTACGTCGTGCCGGTTTAAAACAGCAAATTTAATATGTCATTTCTCAGTACGAAAACCTTTCCCAACACTAGCTTCTTTGTCTCCCGCATTGGTTTATCTCTCTGCTGTTTTTCGACGTGTCTTATTAACGAAGTCTACGACCAACACATTTACCTCCCTTCCCCCCCCCGCCCCCCCCCCCCCCCCCCCTCCCGCCCTCCCCCCCCCCCCCCCCCCCCCCCCCCCCCCCCCCCATGAATTTTAAAGTCTTCGGTCTTCAAGAATTCAAATCTTTTCGCTAGCCAGTGTCAAAGTGACTGTTGTAAGCTGTGCGAGGTAAGTGACTGCGAAGCCGAACATAGGTCTGGCCAATGAGCGAGGAGTATTAAAATAAGCGTTTTAGCATGCAGCAGATAAAACCCCTTGTAACAAGATGGCTGTAGAATTTCTTGTCGTAATTTTACTGCCACAAGACTGGCCCAAAATTTACAGGAATAAACTAAGCAGACAGCTCATTACTTTAAGTGTATCTTAAGTATACACGAAGATGTCAAAATAATGAATGTTATGAAAGATAACTCCATCTGGGTAAAGGTTCTCTTTAGACTAGTAAATTATGTGGTCACTGAATATCATTATAAGTAATCCCCCTTGGAGTGCTAACATTACAAGAGGATGCCACTCTTTAATTCACTAGTCTAACGATGACCTTTACCTTCATCTGATAATATGTTACGTCTAAGTGATTTCTGAAACTGTGAGTTATACTTATGGCTATCTATGGGTTTCACTTCAAAAAATTGCATATGAATTGTCCCACTGACTGCTGATAATAAAGAAATGTATTAAGCCCACCTTGGTACCATGGGAAAGCTGAAAGAAATGGTAATCAGCCCACATTTTACTAGAGGTTTCAGTTCTGCATCTGATCATGCAAGAAAGCAAAAACCCATGCAAGCAGTGGCAATATAATATCACGTGTTAATTGAGGAATGCTGGGAAAGACAGTTTTAGTAGGCATGAAAACAAAGTTTACAACCAAAGTAGAAGCAACGACATTGATTTTAATTATTTATATGAAGTATATTTTATGTTCCAAAATATAAATTTTTGTGCTTAAATATGACTGAAATTGTTGTATAAACACGTATATAATCGAGGAAGTTGAGGGGAACTGCGGTAAGACGTGGAATACAATGGATGGGTTTGAAAAAAAAATTGAAAAAAGATGATTCGTCTTACGAGGACAAAAGACAAAGAAAATAGTCTACGTTACGGCCACAAGGCCTTCGTCAGGAAAGGAAAGAAAGTGAAGTCTAGATAGGACACATAAAAAACTTAATAAAATAATAAAATAAAAACTGGATACTTCCCTGTAGGCAAGAACCGAAATTCGCTGTCTGTTGAAGAGCGCGTGGCTGAACAGAAAGCGACTTCCGCCGCCGGGTGTACACAATACATACTGAAAAACTAAAAAACGAAACCGGACAATAAACTACCCAACGGGATAAAAGTGGGGACTGGAAATAGAAGAGGACAGAATGAGTGGGAGATAAATAAATATGAAATTAAAAAATGTATATGGCATACAAATAGGAGAATAGGATAAGAGTGGAAAGAGTCAAATAGAGCAAGAGAGGATAGGGTGACCTCAGACAAAGGTGTGAAAAGTGTTGAGACCGGCTGGTTTTAGACACCCCATGCGGTGTATAAGACGGTTCTCAAGCTGTTCTCGGCTGGCAGTGTCAGAGGAGCAGGATCGGATCGCTGTGACCTGGATGTCGATGGGACCATGGTGGTCAGGACCATTGAAGTGTATGGCAACTGGTGTGGACTTTTGCTGAGCGATGTCATTTAAGTGCTGGCTGAATCTGTCCCCAAGTCGTTTGCCTGTTTGGCCAATATAGGTTTTGCAGCAACGTTTACATATGATCGTATAAATGACATTGCGCGATTCACACGTGAAGCTACTAGTGATGGTGTACGTAGCCTTAGGAAAGGACACCTTCTGGGTTGAGGTGACATACTTGCACGTGTTGCATCTTGTCCGACCACAGGGTAGTGTGCCAAAGTGGGTGGCATTCTCCTTTGGGAGACGGCTGTGAACAAGAAGATCCTTCAAGTTCTTGTCACGTCTATATGCCACCAAAGGTGCTTCACTGAATACTTCTTGGGTCACAGGCTCAGCTTGGAGGATAGGGAGGTGGCGGAAAAGGATCTGTTTGACAGTAGTACTATGAGGGTGATGGGTCAAGATTAATTTGACTCTATCCGAAGTGGATTTATGGTGAGGTATGAGGGCCTCCTGACGAGAGATGGGGAGCACACGTTGGAGAGCAGAGGTGAGAACATGTTCTGGATAAAGTCTGTTACGGAAGAAATCCAACATCTCATTTGCTCGTAAGTGGAAGTCATCGTCGTCTTGGCATAAACGGCGGAGGCGGAGAAGTTGTGAAAAAGGAAGGGAGTCACGACAGGCCCGAGGATGAGAAGAGGTATACAGGAGGTAGCTGTGGGCATCTGTCGGCTTGTAGTATACTGAGGTATTAAGGCCGGAGGGCGTGATAGAAATAGTAATGTCAAGGAAGTTGACAGAAACTGTGGAGACGAGGGAGGTGAACTTAATGGTGGGGTGAAAGTGGTTCACAAAGTCGATGAAGCGGTGTAAATCAGTCTCAGACATATCTGTGAGACCTATGCCATCATCGATATATCTGCGGTAAAACCCAGGGAAAGGACCGGAGTATTGTTGCCATATCTGATGCTCCAAGTGGCCCATGAATAGACAGGCATAGCTGGGACCCATCTTCGTTCCCATGGCAACACCACTAATTTGGTCAAAAAATTGACCATTGAATTCAAACGAATTCAGGTTAAGGACCAGTTCAGCAAGACGGAGAAGGGTGTCAGTGGATATAGAAGGGCAAGTGCGCTGATCCAGAAAAAACCGAAGAGCTCGGAGACCATCAGAGTGGGGAATAGAGGTATACAGAGAGCAGACGTCTAGCAAGAAAAGACGGTAGGAGCGGTCTGCTGGGAGTCGGATAGAGGAGAAAGTAGTAAGAGCGTGATTGGTGTCTTTGATGAAGGAGGGAAGACTCTCAACGATAGGCTGGAAAATGCTGTCGAGGAAGTCAGAAATGTGTTCAGTAGGACAAGAACAGGCTGAGACAATCGGTCTTCCAGGGTTTTCGATCTTGTGAATTTTGGGGAGCATGTAGAATACAGGCTTGCCCAAAGAGCTGTCATGAATCCTAAGACGAGATGCCCCGGGAGGAAGATCATTACTATTGATAAGCTGTTTAATGGTGTTGTGTACAATGCGATTGTTAGAGACCTGTAAAAAGAGCCATTGGTCAACTGGTTTTTACCTTCACTTAGGTACAAGTCTTTCTGCCAGACGATAATGGCTCCTCCCTTGTCAGCCGGTTTGATGACAATGTCGTCTCTACGGCGAAGAAGGGAGAGAGCACTAGACTCTGCCGAAGTGAGATTGGAATAATGCAATCTACGAGGGCGGAGCTGCTGAATGTCATGGATGGTGTTCTTGATATACAGGTCCAGGGCATGAGAGGCTCCAGGTTTAGGTGTAAAGGGAGGTTTAGTAGAGTCAGAAAAGCGTGCAAAGATGTCGGATTCAGCCTGAGACTGCGGAGTGCTGTCTTCCTCTCTAAAATGGAGCTTCAGCCTCATGCGACGGTGAAACCGATGAACATCCTGGAGGAGATTGTATTGGTCTAGGGTCGGACGAAGAGGAACAAATTTTAAGCCCTTACTAAGAACAGAGCGCTCTTCCTCAGAGAGGGGTAGATCTGGGGGGATGCAGACTACCTGAGCGCATGATGGAGTGGAGGATGGAGGGGTAGCTTTGGGGGTAGGGATGAGACGGGATAGTTTATGGTGTTTAGACGTGGAAAGGAACTCATGCAGCTGCCGGTTCAGTGTGTGGATAGTGGTGCGTATCATAGAATAGAAAGGGAAGTTGTTGGAGGTGAGACAACGTAAGCGAAGCAAAAGCTGGGTCTGTTGGGCACTGAGGTCTGATAAAAGGTGGGAGTGACTGGCGACCACTACGCGCATACGTTGAAAGCCACATCTGGTCTCAATTCGTTGTAGGCGACGTTGTTCCCTAGGATTGAGTGTACCAGCAGATGGATGAAAATTGGAAGAAAATCCATTAGGAAGAATTATGTGGTGGAGGCAGGTGTGAATAAAGTGGAGATGAGAGGTGAATCTAGTTTTCTTGAAAGTAACGAACGCAAAGTCAATAGCGACACGGGATATATCAGGAGGTAGGGAGCTAAAGCTGGTGGTGACCGACACACTCATTCTGTCCTCTTCTATTTCCAGTCCCCACTTTTATCCCGTTGGGTAGTTTATTGTCCGGTTTCGTTTTTTAGTTTTTCAGTATGTATTGTGTACACCCGGCGGCGGAAGTCGCTTTCTGTTCAGCCACGCGCTCTTCAACAGACAGCGAATTTCGGTTCTTGCCTTCAGGGAAGTACCCAGTTTTTATTTTATTATTTTATTAAGTTTTTTATGTGTCCTATCTAGACTTCACTTTCTTTCCTTTCCTGACGAAGGCCTTGTGGCCGTAACGTAGACTATTTTCTTTGTCTTTTGTCCTCGTAAGACGAATCACCTTTTTTCAATTTTTTTTCAAACCCATCCATTGTATAAACACCAACAGTTAGTTAATAATACTAATTTATTGTTTATACACATAATTTATTTAATATTGTAACTTTGCTACAAATGACGTTGCAATTTAATGCCTATTTGTGTTCAAATCTTTGTTATTTAGTCTGACTTTGTTCAGAATTAAAATACTTTGGAAGTATCTTTGAAGAGGCTGTTAACATGGACACACAAATGATAAGATTTTGAAGAACTAACAGCACATTATTTCACCACTCTGTAGGTCCATAATCAGATTGATTACATACTAATAAGCAAGAGATTTAGAAACAGTTTGAAATCTGTGAAAACTAGGCCAGGAGCAGACTGCAACAGCGATCATGTACCAGTAATAGAAAAACTTTGAATAAAATTGAAGAAAGTAAAGCGAGCTTCAAACACATCAAATTAAACTTAGCCTTACTTAAATCAGATAAGGAAATGAGTGAAAGATACAACATTACAGTACATAATAGATACAATGCAATACAAAAAATACAGAGTATAGATGAACAGTGAGAAATGCTTAAGGAATCAAAACATCAAACATCAAAAGAAATCATACCAGAAGTAAAGAGGACTGTAAAGTAAGAAGTAGATGACAGATGAAATTTTAAAACTGGTGGAGGCAAGAAGGAAGAAGAAGCAAGACAACAAAGAATATGACAGACTAAATAAGGAAATAGTAAACAAATGTAAAACAGCAACAGAAGCATGGCTAAACCAGAAATGCAGAGAGCTTAAAGTGCAGAACTGAAAAGACACAAAATCTATGTACAAGCAAATAAATAAGTTAACAGGCAGAAGGACACAAACAGCCATTGCCTGTTTGAAATCAAACGAAGGAACATTGTTAATGGGTTAGAGAACATGACAGAATGGTGGACAGAATACATCAAGGAGCTGTATGATGATGAAAGACCAGATTTGAACAACCAGGACAGTTGTGAAGGACCTCCAATACTAGTGGCAGAGGTAGAGGATGTCATTCACCACATGAAGAAAGACAAAGCGCCTGGACCAGATAATGTAACAGTAGAGGAAGTGGAAGCTTTGGGAGAATTTGGAGTAGCAATGTTCACAATGTTTTAAGAGTAACAAAACTCTTAAATGACATCTATAACAGGGGTCAAATATCTGATGATCTGCTAAAATCCATATTCATAGCTTTGCCAAAGAAACCTGGAGCCATGGAATGTGAAGAACATGAGTCATGTGACCAAAATATTATTACGAATTATCATGAGAAGAGTGAGAAATAAAATTAAAACAGAAATCAGTGATGAACAGTGTGGATTTGTAGAAGGTAAAGGCACAAACAATGCTGTATATATTATAAGAACATTAATAGAAAGAGCCATAGAGGTGAGGACAGATCTGTACTTGTGCTTTATAGATTACACTAAGGCATTTGACAAAGTAAAACATGAGGAAATTATCAAAATGTTGGAAAGCATCAGCATTGATGGAAAGGACTTGAGGATATTAAAGAACATGTACTGGCAACAAACAGCAGCTGTAAGAATTAGCAGCCATATAGGAGCATTTCAGTAAGTAAATATGGGTGTCAGGCAGGGATATGTGCTGTCACCGGATCTGTTCAATCTGTACAGTGAAAATATAATGAGATCTTTAGAAGACATGCCGGGAATATCATTCGGCGGACATAATATAAACAACTTGAGATACGCTGATGAAACAGTCTTAATAGCAAAAAGTGAAAAAGAGCTGCAGGAAATGGTTGATACAGTAGTGATCGAAAGTGAATATAAAGGCCTTAGCCTGTACAGCAAAAAGACAGAAGTAATGGTCGCCTCAAAGAAATGGGCTTCCCCAGAATGCACCATCAAAGTAAATGGAACCGTTTTAAAACAAGCCAATAAATTCAAATATCTGGGAACATTAATAACAATAGATGGAAGATGCATCTCAGAAGTGAAGAGCAGAATAGCTCAGGCAAAAGTTGAATTCTATAAAATGAAGAGTATTTTATGCAACAATTCTTTGTCATTTGAAGTAAGAAAGAGAGTTCTTCATTGTTATATAGAACCATTCCTGACATATGAGAGTGAGTCATGGACAATTAGTAAACAAATAGGGAAGACACTAGAGGCAACAGAGATGTGGATTTACTGAAGAATGTTAAAAATACCATGGACAGTCAAAAAGAGTAATGTGGATGTCCCGAAAGAGGCCAATGCACAAAGGAAACTCATCTCACAAGTTAGATAGAAGCAATCAACTTTTTTTTGGGCACGTTATGAGAAGAGGAAAGCTGGAATATATCGTAACAACAGGTAAGATTGAAGGAAAAAAGAAATAGGGGAAGACAAAGAGAACAAATACTGGACAGTTTGACATGGTGGTATGGAAAGAAGTCAACAGCAGAATTGATAAATTGTGCTGGAGACAGGAAGTTGTGGAGAGACATGATCATCTATGCCACTAGGCACGGAACTTCAAGAAGAAGAAGAAGAAGCTAAATGTAACAGACTAACCCCCAAAAGAAAAATAAATTCAAGTCAGATAAGTCCTATACATAATTACATTTTCATAAATATGATTTTATTTTTGACTTTATTTGTGTTCTGTAATGATGCCTTCAAGCACAAAATCATTACAAACCATTTCAATCAATTTCGTTGCCTCTACTAAATGCTAAACATAAATACAACATTATTAAATTTTGAAGCAGGAAATAATCTCTAATAAACATCAGCATGACATCACACACTTAAAAAAACAAACAGGTTATGCTCTGGAAATTCTGTTAAATTATAAGATTTATATTAAACAAGTGTTTGTAAAATTAAATGCAAGGAAAAAAAGTCCTGGCAATTTATCAGGATTTGTTATCTTTCTAATATAAATTCTCAAGATAATTTATCTGTGGGCAGTAAACTGGCTATTAAACTACAGTAAAATACTATATTTAAATACAGAGTAAGCCTTTCTGCAAATGCAAAAACCAGTAAAACAAATTGGTCAATTTTCATCTGTTTATACGCTTTCACTACAGAAAAATAAGTAGTGTATTTTTTTCAATTTGGGTTTTGGCTTAAACAGGCAGTGTTTTTAAAAGTTGTAGAAATGACTGTTAGATTGGACTACATTTACAGCACTGGTAGATACAAGTGTATGCCTGAGATTTGTTGCCAAAATATGGCTGTCATATATGAATATAGCACTGATACACATGAAAGTAAGACTGCCACAGATGAATATAGCACTGATACACATGAAAGTAAGACTGCCGTAGATGAATATAGCACTAATACACATGAAAGTAAGACTGCCGTAGATAAATATAGCACTGATACACATGAAAGTAAGACTGCCATAGATGAATATAGCACTGATACACATGAAAGTAAGACCGCCACAGATGAAAATAGCACTGATGCACATGAAAGTAAGACTGCTATAGATGAACATAGCACTGATACACATGAAAGTAAGACTGCTATAGATGAATATAGCACTGATGCACATGAAAGTAAGACTGCCACAGATGAATATAGCACTGATACACGTGAAAGTAAGACTGCCATAGATGAATATATTATGAAAGTAAGACTCCTATAGATGAATATAGCACTGATACATATGAAAGTAGGAATGCCATAGATGAAGATAACAATGATACACATGACAGTAAGACTGTCACAGATGAATATAGCGCTGATACACATGAAAGTAAGACTGCCGTAGATGAATATAGCACTGATACACATGAAAGTAAGACTGTCATAGATGAATATAGCACTGATACACATGAAAGTAAGACTGTCGTAGATTATTATAGCACTAATACACATGAAAGTAAGACTTCATAGATGATTATAGCCCTAATACACAAAGTAAGACTGCCATAGATGAATATAGCACTGATACACATGAAAGTAAGACTGCCATAGATGAATATAGCACTAATACACATGAAAGTAAGACTTCATAGATGAATATAGCACTGATACACATGAAAGTAAGACTGCCATAGATGAATATAGCACTGATACACATGAAAGTAAGACTGCTGTAGATGAATATAGCACTGATACACATGAAAGTAAGACTGCTATAGGTGAATATAGCACTGATACACATGAAAGTAAGACTGCCATAGATGAATATAGCACTGATACACATGAAAGTAAGACTGCTGTAGGTGAATATAGCACTAATACATGTGAAAGTAAGACTGCCATAGATGAATATAGCACTGATACACATGAAAGTAAGACTGCCATAGATGAATATAGCACTGATACACGTGAAAGTAAGACTGCTATAGATGAATATAGCACTGATACACATGAAAGTAAGACTGCCGTAGATGAATATAGCACTAATACATGTGAAAGTAACACTGCCATAGATGAATATAGCACTGATACACATGAAAGTAAGACTGCCATAGATGAATATAGCACTGACACACATGAAAGTAAGACTGCCATAGATGAATATAGCACTGATGCACATGAAAGTAAGACTGCCACAGATGAATATAGCACTGATACACATGGAAGTAAGACTGCTATAGATGAATATAGCACTGATACACATGAAAGTAAGACTGTCATATATGAATACAGCACTGATACACATGAAAGTAAGACTGCCATAGATGAATATAGCACTAATACACATGAAAGTAAGGCTGCCATAGATGAATATATCACTGATACACATGAAACTAAGACTGCTGTAGATGAATATAGCCCTAATACACATGAAAGTAAGACTGCCTTAGATGAATATAGCACTGATACACATAAAAGTAAGACTGCCATAGATGAATATAGCACTAATACATGTGAAAGTAAGACTGCCATAGGTGAATATAGCACTAATACACATGAAAGTAAGACTGCCGTAGATGATTATAGCACTAATACACATGAAAGTAAGACTGTCATAGATTATTATAGCACTAATACACAAAGTAAGACTGCCATATATGAATATAGCACTGATACACATGAAAGTAAGACTGACATAGATGAATATAGCACTAATACACTTGAAAGTAAGACTGCTATAGATGAATATAGCACCGATACACATGAAAGTAAGACTGTCATAGATGAATATAGCACTGATACACATGAAAGTAAGGCTGCCATAGATGAATATAACACTGATACACATGAAAGTAAGACTGTCATTGATGAATATAGCACTGATACACATGAAAGTAAGACTGTCATAGATGAATATAGCACTGATACACATGAAAGTAAGACTGTCACAGATGAATATATCACTGATACACATGAATTAAGAGTGCCATAGATGATTATAGTACTAATACACATGAAAGTAAGACTGTCATAGATGATTATAGCACTAATACACAAAGTAAGACTGCCATAGATGAATATAGCGCTGATACACATGAAAGTAAGACTGCCATAGATGAATATAGCGCTGATACACATGAAAGTAAGACTGCCATAGATGAATATAGCACTAATACACTTGAAAGTAAGACTGCCATAGATGAATATAGCACTGATACACATGAAAGTAAGACTGCCATAGATGAATACAGCACTAATACACATGAAAGTAAGACTGCCATAGAAGAATACAGCAGTATGAAAGTATACCTGGTAGAAATGAAAACTGGACTTGTAAATACAAGCGTGATATTGGTAAAGATAAATACAGGACTACCAGACATGAAAGTTACACTGGTTGAAGTGAGCACAGGACTTTAAGATTCTGCATAAGATATCTGCAGACTACTGATGTAAATTTGTGTTAAGGCTATTAGAGACATGTATATTACTGGTAGAAATGAGTAAAACACTAGTGGAGATTAGTATAGTACTGGAGAAATTATTACACAGAACTTGCAGATTAGAAGACCAGTGAAAATTAGTATAGTACTGAAGAAATTAGTACACATAATTGGCAGATTAGAAGACCAGTGGAAATTAGAATAGCAAGGAAGAAATTAGTACACAGAACTGCCAGATTATAAGACCAGTAGAAAATAGTATAGGTCTTAAGAAATTAATAGACAGAACTCGCAGATTAGAAGACCAGTGGAAATTAGTATAGGACTGGAGAAATTAGTACATAAAACTGGCAGAAACGAGTAAAACACTAGCAGAAATTAGCATAGCACTGGTAGAAATGAGTCCAAGACTGGTAGAAATGTATACAGTATTTGCAGAATTGAGCAAAAATCTAGTAGAAATTAGTACAGTCCTGGTAGAAATGTGTGAAAAATTGAGACAAGTATTTTACTGGCAGAAATGAGTAAAAGACTGATAAAATATAGACTATTATTGACACACACTACATAACAACGTCATTAATGCACATACTGGAACCTTATACTAAAATTTTGATCAAGACATATACTATCGAATAGAGTAAAATATGTATAATTTTTAATTAAATGCCAGATTATCTTGCAAATGAATGTTTAAAGCTGTGTCTTTCTTTTGACAGTTTAATGCCAGAATCTTAAAAAACGAATGTCTCAGAAAATTTACACCACCGCACCTTAATTTGAAGCAACAGGAAATGCTAGTTTCTTCTGAGAAAGAAACACAGATCATTCCTTTAAAATACCTGTGAATTATCACATCTTGTAACAGAAATAGTAACGGTACTATAGTAACGGTACTTCTGATGAAACTGCCTCCCCAAACAGACTGTTACTAATGGAGCTAAGAAGTGTTTGTTATACTGTATTTATCTTAGCTGTATTTATCTTGTTGCTGATGAATGTTAATATTTATTATTATAAATATTATATATATATATATATATATATATATATATATATATATATATATATATATATTTATATATATATATATATATATATATATATATATATATATATATATATATATATATATATATTAAACTAATTAATTTTTAAAAAATATAAAGACATCACTTTTTAAACAAACATAGTGCAAGTTATTATTACTGCTCTGATCATTGTTAATTTCAATTATTTATGTCTTTTTCTACATCTTACACTAAAATTACTTGCAAGGGCCCATACCATGTCATATGACTTACCACCGATTTCAAAATTAAACAAGGCAGTATTTAATTAAACATTACAAACAGTTTGGTTATTGTTTACTAAATATAAGGGCAATATTATAAGATGTTTTAAGGTCATTTATTATCAGAAGAGACTTGTACGTTTGTGATACATAAACAAAATGTCAATACATGAAACACTAACGCAAAATGTATAAAGGATCAAGTCCTAGTCTTTCAAGATGTTAAAAAAAATGACTAAACATTAGAGAAAAAACATAAACATTCAAATCTAAAACATGTCTAGTTCTCTGAACACAACTGTCAATGTATCCACAAAATATTTTTTAGAGTAATATTCAAAACTATCTAAATATCAACCTAACACATCATACATGTCTAGTTCTCTGAACACAACTGTCAATGTTCACAACTATCTAAATATCAACCTAACACATCATACATGTCTAGTTCTCTGAACACAACTGTCAATGTTCACAACTATCTAAATATCAACCTAACACATCATCATTTCCCTTTCTTGCTCCCTATGGAGCATGGAACCACCCACTACAGCTGACCCTCTTGTAGGAATGCTGAACCAAGGCCTTCATGTGATCTAGCAGCAATGGGTTTTGTAGCAGTTTGTTTAACACTATAAGGCTGCCAGTCCCAGTTCAATAACATCTTGCAACATGCCTGGGCAAGCAGACGCCTTATTCTTCCAATGTCTCCTCACAGTTAAAAACTACATGGGGGTAACCAGACACAAACGTTAGTTAAATCCCACAACAATCATGTCATTTTTTTTTTTTAAAGGAAAAGATTAAAACATTGTCAAATATACTAACACATGAATGAAGCAATTCTGAAAGATACTTTTTTAAAAATTAAATTAAATTAATAAGAATATAATTAGCAATGATTTAATCTCTTTAAAATTAAAAAATTCAGGGCTTAAAAAAAAAAAAAAACAAAGGCTTTTAAAGCTTAAAGAACATGGGGGGAAGCTTTGTGTACTGCCATGTGAGAAGGTGAAATAAGTACATGAGCACTTACCTTCTGATCTTTTCAACAAGCTCTCCAAATGGCTTCTCCCAACAATACATCTTGATGACCCGCATACCTGAGATGATCTCGTTCATGACCTTGACCCTTTCATCCGTGTGGATGGCTGTCTTGTGCCTAATGAAATCACAGGAGAAACACACATTAAGAGGTGTTCCTCTAAGAATGAGTTGAATATGGATGTTTGCATCTTCATGTTCTTTACTGTTACAGCTAATCCGTAAGCAGTCACATGATCTTGACTGCTTCCATCAATATTCTATATTCAACATTATCATATGCTTCCATCAATATTTTATGTTCACCATTATCATGTATGCTTCCAGCAACATTCTGTGTTCACCATTAGCATATATGTTTACATCAACATTCTTTGTTCACCATTATCATATATGCTTTCACTAATATTTTATGTTCACCATTGTCATATATGCTTCCATCAATATTTTATGTTCACCATTATCATATTTGTTTCCATCAATATTCAGTGTTCATCATTATTATATATGTTTCCATCAATATCATGAGTGATCATGACAGGGTCTGACATCTTGCTGGTATCGATGCGTGATTTCCCTTCATGTCAGAAAACTCCATCGTGTCAGACATGAAGAGAAACCACACATTGATACCAGCAAGACGTCAGACCCTGTCATGCTCCCTCAATTTACTGCGACCTTCAAGAAAGTCCTCTATGGCCCCACAGCATGTGCTATGAATGAATACAAACGTTCACCGAGTGCTAGAACCCTACAGATCCTGAAGGCTACGAGAAGCAAAGTTCAACAAACTGCTCGACGCTGTGCAAATGACTATTGGCTCCAGCTCAGTGAGAGCACCCAGACCGCAGTCAAACAGGCAACACTAGACAAATGTATGACAGTATAAAGAAAGCCCTTGGTCCCCAAAAAAAGTAAGATGGCACCGCTAAAAACCATCAGCGGAGAGAAGCTAACCAATAAGGGTAAGCAGATGGAAAGGTGGGTCGACAATACTCTGAGCTTTACGCTAGAGAAAATACCATCACGCCTGCAGCCCTTGATGCCGTCAAATGTCTGCCAACTATGGAGGAGCTGGATGCTGAACCAACATTGGAAGAACTCAGCAAGGCCATTGATAGCTTGGTCTCTGGCAAAGCACGAGGCAGTGATGGGATTCCTCCCGATTTAATCAAATGCTGTAAAAGCACGCTATTACATCCCCTGCATAGGGTGCTGTGCCAGTGCTGGGAAGAAACAACCATTCCTCAAGACATGCGAGATACCAAGATTGTAACACTGTATAAAAATAAAGGAGACAGAAGTGATTGCAATAACTACAGAGGCATCTCTCTTCTTAGTATTGCTGGTAAGGTTTTTTGCCACTCATCTTAATGCAACTA
Source organism: Oreohelix idahoensis (assembly GCA_024509875.1). Taxonomy (NCBI): domain Eukaryota; kingdom Metazoa; phylum Mollusca; class Gastropoda; order Stylommatophora; family Oreohelicidae; genus Oreohelix; species Oreohelix idahoensis. The sequence goes on along the minus strand of JAMPIV010018058.1, from coordinate 129,186 downwards.
CACAAGTTAGCTGAGAGCATATATCCAGAGTCATAGTGTGGATTCCGAGCTGGTAGATCAACAACAGACATGATCTTTTCTCTCTGCCAGCTTCAGGAAAAATCAAGAGAGCAGAAAAGGCCTTTATATATCGCCTTTATAGACCTCACAAAGGCATTTGACCTGGTTAGTAGGGATGGACTCTTCAAAATCCTCCTGAAAATAGGCTGCCCTGCTAAATTGCTGGAAATGATAAAGTCATTCCATGAAGACATGAAGCACATCACAGCCATTTGACGTGGTATTAAACAAGGCTGCGTTCTGGCTCCAACCCTCTTCAGGATCTTCTTTGCCTTACTTTTGAAACATGCATTAAAAGATGCAACTGATGGAATATGCCTTCACATTAGGTCAGATGGCCGTCTGTTCAATCTCACAAGGCTGAAGGCAAAAACAAAAATCAGAAGGGTCACTATAAGAGACTTGTTATTCGCTGATGACGCTGCAGTCGTCACTCAAAGCCAACAGGAGCTTCAGAACTTGATGAATCGCTTCACTAAAGCATGCAAGGACTTTGGCCTCACAATAAGTCTAAAGAAAACAAATGTGCTGAGTCAGGATGTGGGCGCTGCACCAGTTATCACTATCGATAACTACTCATATGAGCTGGCAGTGGTACCATCAATGAAAAACTCTCTCTGGACACAAAAATTGACAGCCGCATTGTCAAAGCTGCACGTACCTTTGCCCGCCTCACATTGTGTGTTTGGGGAAAATCTAAACTCACAATGAAGACCAAAGCTGCAGTATATAACGGCTGCGTCACCAGCACACTTCTGTGTGGCAGCAAAATTTTATACTTATTGTTGGTACATAGAATTTATTTAATATCCTTTGTAACAAATGCCAGTGTTCTGTCCTTCATTGCACTTTAATGCCTATTACCTGTTATTGTAATCAAATCTTTGTTATGTTTATATGTTATTTAGTTTGACTTTGTTTAGAATTTAAATGCATTAACATTCTGTGTTCAAAATTATCATTTATACGTCCATTCTTATTCTGTGCTCAACATTATCATATATGCTTCCATCCACATTATGTGTTCAACATTATCATATATGTTTCCATTAATATTCTGTGCTCAACATTATCGTATATGCTTCCATCAATATTCTATGTTCAACATTGTCATATACGAGGGGCATTCAGAAAGTAATGCACCACATCGTTTTTCTCAGCTAATAATTAAGATAGAAGCATGAAATTTTGCACACTTCAAATATGGCATGTGCCTATTGTGTGCACCAAATTGCACCACAACCGGCCAAATAATATGGCTGCCCTAAACCGTTGAAATGGAGCGTGTTAGTGTATGGAAGTTTTGCAGTCAACAGGAGTACAGTCAGTCACTGGATTCAGAGAATCAAAGAATCAGGAAGTGGAGATACGGAGCTGCTTGATCGGCCGCGCTGTGGATGTCCTGCCACAGCCACCAACGCAGAAATGTTGAAATGCGCTGAGGGCATTATTCTTACTGATAGGCGAATCACTACTCAACAATTGGCCTTACAGCTGTCAGTCAGCATTGGTAGTGCAAATGCAGTTATAAAAACTCTAGGATTTTTTAAGGTTTGCGCAAGATGGGTTCCTCGATGTCTCACAAATGACCACCGATTGCAAAGGAAAGCAATTTCTTCTGAATTGTTGGAGCGTTTCAATGCTGATGGAGAGAACTTTTTGGCTAAGATCGTTACAGGTGACGAAACCTGGTCACATCATTTTGAACCTGAGACAAAAAGACAGTCAATGAAGTGGCATCATCTGCAATCACCACGAAGAAAGAAATTCAAGACAATTCCTTCAGCTGGAAAGGTCATGATCACTGTCTTTTGGGACATTGAAGGTGTGATTCTTGTGGACGTTATGCCAAGAGGAGAGACAATCAATTCGCAAGCTTACATTAAGACATTGAAAAAAACTCAATCAACGTTTTCGCAGAGTTCGGCCGCACAAGAATCCAGCAGACCTGCTTCTCCTTCACGACAAAGCGCGACCTCACACAAGTCTGGCAACACGGGAAGCAATCACCAAATTGGGTTGGACTGTACTACCCCATCCACCCTATAGTCCCGATTTGGCACCCTCTGATTTTCATCTATTTGGTCCACTTAAAGATGCACTCCATGGGACAAGGTTTGAAGATGATGAAGGAGTGATTCATGCAGTGAAGAAATGGCTACATGATCAAGACAAAATCTGGTACGGGCTAGGAATACATGCACTTGTTTCCCGCTGGCATAAAGCCGTACAAGTTGATGGGGATTATGTTGAATAATACCGATGTTTACATGACATAGCCATGTATATTGTGTGTAAATTTCATGCTTTTTGAATAAACAGCTCCTGAGAAAAACGATGTGGTGCATTACTTTCTGAACGCCCCTCGTATGTTTCCAGCAATATTCAATGTTATCATATATGCTTCCACCAATATTCTATGGTCAACACTGTCATGCTTCCATCAATATTCTTTGCTAAACATTATCATATATGCTTCCGTCAATATTCTATGTTCAACATTATCATATATGCTTCCATCAATATTCTACGCTCAACATTATCATATATACTTCTGTGGTGGATTAACACTGGGGAGGTTATTGATGTTATAGAAAAGAAAGTATAAGTGTCAACAGCGTGAGGTCAAGCTATGTAAGACCGTGAGTATAATAGTTGAAAGTGATGTTGATGAGTTCTCAGGGGACCTAACGCTACCTCCCTCAGATCTCACGCTGTGCAATATGTTTATATCTATTGTGTGATGTTTTATATGGCTATGTGTCTAGGGTAATGCAAATGTAGTGATAAATGCCTGAAAAAAAAACAAACACCCTTTAACTTAATGAAAATTAAATCAACAAGACTGGGGTTAAAGTTATAATATTACAATTTTAATTTCCTGTACCTCAAATCTTTTTGGGACAGGAATGTTTAAAACTTAAAATGAAGTGTGTTTTATGTACAGCATTAAATAAATATGAAGGACATCTTGTCCATAAATGTTACTACTACAATGTTTATAGAATTTTATTCACTGCTGAACCAATACTATCTTATGAAGTGTCACTACTGGGAAGGACTGGGTGTCTCATCATTTCACAAAACAGTTTATAGTAGCGTGTGGAGAATACAACGTGATGAATTGACATAAGCCCGCAATCTTATGGCTTATCTTGTGGTTTCTTTGAAGACAGATGACTTGCTCGAAGTACCACACACTCGTTCACAACCGTGTTCTCTGGAGGCAGATAAGACTTCAACATTCAAGCAACCAGCATGGTGCCTCGAAACTCTGCAGCTCCAGGTTATGGCTCACTGGGTAATATATGACTCAACCCACAATCAATGAAATATTTCACAAGTATAAGGTTAACTAGCGATCAATGGCAGAAGTTCAGATCGCCGACTTCCAAACCGCAAAGGCAATTGGTCACTAATTGCTCTGCGTCTGCTCTTAACCCTTCTTGGAGGAAATATTTTTTCAAGTGGCACCTATGCTTAGCAAAGCGTTCGTTTATCCCCTCTCTTCCTAGACTAACCTCAACCAATCAAATCAAGTTAAGCCAATTTGACTTTCCTTAAAAAAAAAAACGCGTTTAGACAATGTAACATCCGAAGATTTTCAAAGTTGAGCGGTTACCACTGTGTATGTCTGTCTGTCTTCAATTTTTATTTTCTACGATATCTTTGTTATTATTGAAGCGATTTTAAAGATTGAAAGTGATTATTAACCGGACAATTGTCCTTTATCTAACCAGTATGTTTTCATTTACTTCTTTATCCTAGTTTTCATCTTGGTACTTTTCTTTCTTTATTTATTCAGAACAACTTACTTTTACTCTAAGGCAAGCTAACATATTATAGGGATTAATATGGTACTCTAATAAACAATATTATCGTTTCTGTCCTTTCCTTTTATTTATTTTTCCATTAGAATGCAATACATTATCTATGTTTGTCTTGCCCCTTTCTCTGCCCTGCACACATTTGGTTTGCTAGTTTCAGTTTCACAATGCACAAGTTAGGTTAGATTTTTTTTTTTCCATGTTAATCTGCCCCCCTTTTTCCTCTCTCGCCCGTTCTTAGAAAACGAAACAACGCATTGGCCAGCTGCCAAACTGTCTAATGGTCGTTTTAAATATTAAGGAAGGGTAACGAAAAAGCTTGTGGTTTTAGGGGTGGGTATCATCGCTTGGCGTTAATAGATTCAAATCTTCGTTACTGAGTTACATGGAGACCGATTCAAACACTGTAGTTAGTTTTAGACAACAACCTTCACCAAGTAATAGGATGGATGAAATATTTTGAAAAATCCTTAACGATTTTTAAATATACTAGTGAGGTTAAAAGTTGTAAAACTACTTTACTAGATTTCGAATTGAGCGGGAGGGGTAATTCGGAGTGACTTTATCACAACTTCCATCAATGTTCTATGTTCAGTTTTAAAATGCACCATCAATAACATAAAAATTCTAATGCTGTATTTTTTGCTCCAATAGTTAAATTAACAGGTTTTCCACCCACTGTAATTTTGAAAATAGTCTTCCCACAAAATCTTAAGATGATGTAAATAAGATTCCAGAGTTGCACTCACCGGAGTTTTGAAAATAATTTTCCCATAAAACCTTGCACAGGTATAAGGAGCAACAGCACGAAGAAGCCAGCCAACACAGAGGGCCCCAACTCATGCCACAATATAACCAGTACAGCTATGGCCTGCAAGGGGCCCACCCACAAGAAGTGCAGGAAAACAACTGCCTACAATTTAAAAAAACAAACAAAAAAGTTATAAATTTATAAAATAAACAAGAATAAAGATGATTAGACGTGTAACCTAATATGTGCAATATTTCACTAAGCACTCAGGTTTCATTCCTTCATCCCCCTTTCAAATTCCCCCAAGGACAGTAGGCCTTCAACAAACATACGCCAAGTCTTCCTGTCCTGTGCCATCAGCTCAAGGTCTTCCCATGTCTTCTTCACCCCCTTCACGTTTGTCTCCAATTCTCTTCTCCGTGTGTTCTTTGGTCTCCTCTTACCCTGGGGATTCATGATTACACTCACATTACAGATACTATACGTTGTTTGTTTACGTAAGCCATGTTTATTTGAATTTGGAAAGTTATGCAGCAAGATGTGCAATAATTTAAATGCTGTTTACCTGTCCATTTCGTTTGAAACTCTGGAAATATCAACAGATATAATACAGAATACCATACAGCTGAACAACATGCCACAACATGCTGGACAAACATTTTCCATTATCAATCTTCATGGAGCCACCACTGCAGCTGGGTCACTTGCAAGACGTCTGCACTAAAACATTCATCGGCTCTTGAAGTGGTGATTTCTGTAGCAACTTTTTCACATGATGAGGTTGCCAAGTCTATGCATAACCTCACATTTACAACATACCTGAGGGAGCAGTAATGCTATCTTTTTTTTTCCCCCTCTCATCAGAGATTACCTGGGAACTACAAATATGAGTCACTGGACAAACTATGTAAGTGTGAATCACATCAATCTCTCTATTATTAAAACCGTTTTTCTGAAGTGTGGTCAGTTATATTCAAATTTTTCATTCATGCCTACTGAACATAATTTTAAAGACACAGGGCTTTCTGGCACTGTGACTATTTTTAATTAGCCTTCTACTGAAGGTACATATAATTCAAAGTTTGCATTAATTGTTCAATTATTTCATGCTAGTCCTGCTCATCCTGACATATTAGAGTGAGTCATGGACAATTAGTAAACAAATAGGGAAGGCACTAGAGGCCACAGAGATGTGGTTTTACAGAAGAATGTTAAAAATACCATGGACAGCCAAAAGGAGTAATGATGATGTCCTGAAAGAGGCCAATGCACAAAAGAAACTTATTTCACAAGTTAGAAAGAAGCAATCCACTTTTTTGGACATGTTATGAGAAGAGGAAAGCTGGAATATATCGTAACAACAGGTAAGATTAAAGAAAAAAGGGATAGGGGAAGACAAAGAGAGCAAATACTGGACAGTTTGACATCGTGGTATGGAAAGAAGTCAACAGCAGAATTGATCAATTGTACTGGTGACAGGAAGTTGTGGAGAGACATAATCTCCTATGCCACTAGGCATGGTAGTTGAAGAAGAAGAAGAAGTCCTGCACTGCCCCGTGTAGTTCCTGGAGGGGGAGCCACATAAAGAATAGGATTACTGTTCTGACTACTGCTCCCTCAGGCATTTCATAAGAGGTGACTAATATGAGGTTGTACATAGGGCTGGCAACCTCATCATGTTAAATACATTGCTGCTTCTTCCTCCTTCTTCTTCTTTCTTCTTCTTTGTATCTTCTTCCTCTTTCTTTCTTCCTTCTTCTTTCTTTCTTCTTCCTTTTTCTTTCTTCTTTTTCCTCCTTCTTCTTTCTTCTTCTTCTTCTTCTTTCTTCTTTTGACACAAGAAGTCCGGTTCTCTGGATGTATGTTGCTGTGGTTGAAAGTTCATCAAGACTCCCAAACAGCTTTGTGTGGATGTGTGTCTCTGTGGGCCAATATTCAGTCCACAGTTGACTAAGCATGTGGCAGTCTTGCAGGATATGTTCGGCTGTCTGTGCTGCCTGTCCACACGTGCATAGGGGTGATGGAACCAATCTGTCTGTATAAGTGACTGTTCAGTCTGTTGTTCTAATATGAAACAGGATCACCTGTTTTGCTTGATCAAGATAATGATAGTTGTCTCTTTGTTGGTCGACTTTCCAAAAGGCTTGATAAGGGTATTCTTTTCCTGGAAGGTGATTGTTTGTTCTTTTTGTTCCCGTGTTGCTCCCTCTTTTGCTAAAGTAACATTGCTACAGACACCACCACATGAATGCTTGATGCAGGCTTCCTGCAACAAGGAAAAGCTGCTGTGGACGTTCCATGCTCCATGCAGAGTCAAAAGGAGAAGAAGAAGGAATGCTGCATTAAAGTTACAGGCAACACATTTTCAATTCCCTTCCGTAATTCCTGAAAAACAAAAATTGGTTTCAAAATGAATGAATTACAACATCGAATCCCCACAGTGTCAGTGTAAATAACTATTTGTAAAGTGGGATTAACAGCTTAGGGATGTTTAGTGACACATCCTTTGTGTGTGCATGCATGTGTATGTGTGCATATAAGCACTTTTTTTTGGTTAAAGCTCTTTTGGTAATATTTCAAAATATTCAAGTGATGAAAAGGACAAGAAACTCATAAATATCTGAACTATACAAGATCTTGTTGGCCATGTCCGCCGCATGGAAGATGGTCACATCCCGAAAGATATCTTCTACAGACAACTGGCAGATGGCAAAAGAAGAGTTGGGTGACTGCAGCTGAGGTTCAAAGATGTGTGCAAGAGAGACATGAAGGTGCTGGACATACAGCAACCTGGGAGGATGAAGGTGCCAAATGCACCAAGTGATGAACCTCTCTACGACACCACCTCAGACTGGGTGAAAAGCAGCTGTCACAACAAGCAGAAGAGAGGAGAAAACGTCAAAAGGAACACCAGGATAATAAGCAGGTGAGGGCTGTCACCTCAGGGGCGCATTCCCATATTCAGTTATGACTGAAGGGGCTGTTATTATTATTATTACTACAAGATCCTATAAAACCACAAATTATACAGCAGTCTGGAATATCTAGAGATCAAAAGTAAATTATATACCAACCCTTTTAGCTCCCCAAGGACCATAGGCCTTCAACAAACACATGCCAAGTCCTCCTGTCATGTGCCATCAGCTCAAGTTCTCTCCATGTTTTCCTCATCATTTTCACTTCTATCTCCAGTTCTCTTTTCCACGTTTTTTTGGTCTACCTCTGCTTCTCTTTCCTTGGGGGTTCCACAAGAACTGTCTGTTAATGCTATCAACAGGTTTCCTCAACGTGTGTCCTATCCATCAACTCTTGTTCCACTGGCACTTGTCTGGTTCTTGTCATTAGTTCCACATTGGTGACTTCTATTCTATGCAAACACCCATTTATGAATGGCTGTAACCTTTTTCGTTATTCTCCATGTTTCACAGCCGTACAATGACATTTGAATTGAAGATTCTCATTTTTGTGTTAAGCTTGATTTCCATATATTTCCCAATGAAATGACAGCTTCTCTAGCCTTTTGTATTCCCACCTTGATACCATTGTCTGTCCCTCCAACTTTGTCTATATTGCTGCCAAGATATGTCTAAGACTCTACATCTTGTAGTGGTATTTCCTCACCTTTGACCTTATCATAATTTCTTGCATTTATTCTTATTATCAAACAAGTATACCAGTAAACAAAACAAACTCCAAATCATAAAAACAGAACCGTTCAAAAAAATTTAATCGCCCGCATTTTGTAGTGCCCCAGGTGGTTTCTCGGGGCACCTGAGGCAACAAAGGAAGAACAAGAGATAACTGCCTCCTCAGGCTTATCGTCAGAAACAACTAAGATGAGGTTCTATAACCTCATCATGTAAAACAAAGTGCCACAAAAACTATCAGCAGTAGTACAACACATGAGTGCTTTGGTGAAAGCTTCCATATGTAGCAAACACTGGTATGATTATGATGATGATTTTGCTGTGACATTTGACTGTGTCAGGTTTTAGAAATTTATCATACTCTGTTCAACACAACACAGCAAGAAGCTATCAGACCATACCTGATCAAATCTATTGACATCGTTGGACATTAAGTTGACAATCTGGCCAGTTGTGGTCTCCCCCATGGCTTTGTTGCTCAGTTTAAGGCACTGGTTAACAACACAATAAAAATACAGATACTGTTTATTATTACAAGTACTTGGCATTACAAACAAAATGATACAGTAAATGATATAGTTTATTATTATGAGTACTGGGTATTATAAACAAATTGATACAGTAACTGATATAGTTTATTATTTAGAGTACTAGGTACAAAGGTAAAGGATCCCACTACACACCCATTGAAGTATATTGGGAATATGGTGTTAGGCCCTTATTTTATCAACCATCGGCACACTAGGGGTGATGTGGTCAGCATCATGCCGGCCGCCTTAACCTTCCCAGAGTACTCTGGTACCCAATTCATGAGGCTTCACAGGAAGCCAGTGCACTAACCACTGTGCTACTGTGGCTCCCAGAGAACTAGGTATTACAAACAAAATGATACAGTATCTAAAATAGTTTATTGTTATGAGTACTGGGTGTTATAAACAAAATGGTAAAATAACTGATTGGTGACTATTATTGTGAGTACTAGGTATTACAAACTAAATGGTAAAGTAACTGATTGATTACCATTTTGAGTACTAGGTATTACAAACTAAATGGTAAAGTAACTGATTGATTAACATTTTGAGTACTAGGTATTACAAACTAAATGGTAAAGTAACTGATTGATTACCATTTTGAGTACTAGGTATTACAAACTAAATGGTAAAGTAACTGATTGATTACCATTTTGAGTACTACGTATTACAAACTAAATGGTAAAGTAACTGAATGATTAACATTTTGAGTACTAGGTATTACAAACTAAATGGTAAAGTAACTGATTAACATTTTGAGTACTAGGTATTACAAACTAAATAGGAGAGTAACTGATTGATTAACAGTTTGAGTACTAGGTATTACAAACTAAATGGAGAGTAACTGATTGATTAACATTTTTAGTACTAAGTATTACAAACTAAATGGTAAAGTAACTGATTGATTAACATTTTGAGTACTAGGTATTACAAACTAAATGGTAAAGTAACTGATTAACATTTTGAGTACTGGTACTACAAACTAAATGGGAGAGTAACTGATTGATTAACAGTTTGAGTACTAGGTATTACAAACTAAATGGGAGAGTAACTGATTGATTAACATTTTTAGTACTAGGTATTACAAACTAAATGGTAAAGTAACTGATTGATTACCATTTTGAGTACTAGGTATTTCAAACTAAATGGGAGAGTAACTGATTGATTAACAGTTTGAGTCCTAGGTATTACAAACTAAATGGTAAAGTAACTGATTATTATTGTGAGTACTAGGTATTACAAACAAAAAATGGTAAAGTAACTGATATTATTTATTATTATGGTTTACTAGGTATTACAAATAAAATGATAAACTACTACTGATTATCACTATGAATATCAGGTATTATAAGCAAAAATGGTAAAGTAACTGACCAAGATTATTATTTTGAGTATAAAGTATTATAAACCTACAGGACTTTGGGCTGAAGGGCAAGAGACCAAACACCACTGGGTCAATAACAACAACAACAGGTATTATAAACAAGAAAGCAAAGAAAGGGTCACTGTAAACAATGATGAAATAAATACTGGTGAGGCTCATGAGAGCCTTATTCATACTTGCTTTGGATGACTTAATTCATACTTGCTTTGGATGACTTCATACTTGCTTTGGATGACTTACTCATACTTGCTTTGGATGACTTATATACTTGCTTTGGATGACTTGATTCATACTTGTTTTGGATGACTTAATTCATACTTTTGGATGACTTACTCATACTTGCTTTGGATGACTTATATACTTGCTTTGGATGACTTGATTCATATTTGTTTTGGATGACTTACTTATTCATACTTGCTTTGGATGACTTAATTCATACTTGCTTTGGATGACTTGATTCATACTTGCTTTGGATGACTTGATTCATACTTGCTTTGGATGACTTAATTCATACTTTCTTTGGATGACTTAATTCATACTTGCTTTGGATGACTTAATTCATACTTGCTTTGGATGGCTTATTCATACTTGCTTTGGATGACTTATTCATATATGTCAAAGTTTTTTTTTTGGCTTGAAGTTTCTACCACGTGAGATATCTGGCCCTTCTTTGTTCACTCCCAGACATCAACTTGAATACGTTCAAAGAAAGCAGTGGTCTGCCTGAGACTGTTGGTATCTCCGTACAGTTTTTTCCAGGAATGGTACTATTGATGGCCATATGCCCTGACATGACGAGGTTGCCAGCCTGATGTGTAATCTCATATCAGTCGCCTCATACGATATATCTGGGTTAGCAGTAGTCATATTCATCCTGTGTCATGTCCGAGACTCCAGGGACCACATAGAATGGCTGCTTCAATGGTGCCACTATTTCTTTCCTTCTCATTAATTCTTGTTTTGTTTTATGAGCAGCTTTCCTCAGACACTTCATGTCCCAGGTTGTGAGTTGTCATTCCTGTTCTTTGCTTAAGAGCCACGTCTGACACTGAGAGCAACATCGTCATAAAGAATTAATACAGCACAGTACAAAAAAGTACACACAATAAGGAAATACAACATCATCATCATCATGTAGCATGTCCTTTGCAGAACGTCGCTCTCATCACAGCCCGCCTGAAAGATTCTCGATCTCTAGCCAGCCTTCCCGCCTCCTCCATTGTCGTATTCAAGGTGTTTTCAATGTCCTGTGTCCACCGTCATCTTGGTCGGCCCCTACCTCGCCTTCCAGGTACCATACCCTCCATCACTGCTCTTTCTACACTACTGTGACGTTTAATGTGGCCAAAGTATAAGGAAATACACAACACTTAAAAAAGGGCACCCTGATATAACCAACACTTCTATGCATATGGAAATTGGTTAAAAGGAGCATCCTACACAGAAAATTAGCAAAATATTTTTTTTTTTTAAAGAGTGAGAGAGAGCACAGAGTTTGTATGAATGTCGTCATCATGGTGCCACCACTACAGCAGGTCCCCCCCCCTTGCAGGAAGTCTGCACCACATAATCACATGCTCATGCAGTAGTGGTTTCTGTGACAACTTGTTTGACATGATGAGGTTGCCTCCTATTCTTTCTTTGTCTCTTCAGAGACTACTAGGAACTACATGAGGGTCTAGATATTGTATACTACCATTTCTTTCTTTGTCTCTTCAGAGACTCCTAGGAACTACATGAGGGTCTAGATATTGTATACTACCATTTCTTTGTTTGTGGTTGTTGTAGTTGTTTAAATAGGGCTGTTGAGCTTCTCACTCTTTTGCAGCCAGTACCAAGTTGAAGACTCCTTGGTATTATCTACACTGTAGATCTTGGCTTTTCTTGTGGGTTTTCTGCCATTCCGAAACGTGCTGAAGTCATGAGCTCCAGTTTCTCCAGCTTGGCTTGCATTTAAAGGATCGTCACATCTAATCCCAAGCTAGGAGTAAGAAGTGCGTGGAATACTGTGCACTCCCCAACATCCAAGGGGGCTCTCCCACTATGCAGAGCTAACATACTGTGCTTTGATTCTGGGCTCTCCCAAGGAATTTTCACGTCCTGCACAGAGCCACTTCTCAGCTCCCGCTACCTATCACTGAGTCCATAGTGAGATACTCCTGCATGCAGTCAACCAGGTCAAAGCCAAACAATTATGTCTGGGGCTCAAGTGACTTCTCCAAGCTTAGTGTGCAATGCTGGGCTCTCAACAAGTTTCAGCACAGGGGAATCCCTTGAAGTGTGTGGATGATTTTAAGGGTCAATGGGGGTGTAATTAGCCTCACAGACATATGTATATTGTGGCATTGTGCATAGCTGGTGGTCATATAAAGGTGACTCCAGATATGCCTCCATGCATATTTCTTTGTGGTCATTTAGACACCCCAAGGACTCACAACACTTAAAGAAGAAACCTTTGACCAGGGAACTAACAATCAACCTTTAACTCAGTCTCATACCTTTTTGTACATCAATGAGCAACAGGCAATCCTCATGCGCATGCCTATCCTCTGGACACAGAAAAAGTACGGATGGTGAGCCACTGCCAGAACGATGGCACATAAGGACACTCCAAGAGCATACATCCATGCATCTACCTTGCTGACAGTTGAGTTGGGAGTGAAGTAACGTATGAGACCTCCCAGTAGAAGGGGTTGGATAACTTTGGTGCCTTCCTGCAAAAGACAAATGTCGATATTATATCTGCTTACATAAAAGTTGACCCTATCGACTTTCCTGGGGTCTCTGAAAAAAAAAAAAAAATTGAACTACTGTACCCTCAAGAATGTCTACATACCAACTAATATGAGATTTAGCTAGGGGGCTAGTAACCTCATCCTGTAGAATATTGCCACAGAAGCCACCAATGAAAGAGCATGTGATGCTTAATGTGATGCTTCATGTAAGGGGACCAGCTACATTGGTGGTTCCATGTTCCGTTTGGTTTGGTTTTAGTTTTAAGGACTATCTTCATAGCACACGGACAACTCCATCATTGCTCCAATCTCCTCTCTTAGATCAGTACAGTGCACGGACTCCACAGACTGGTGAGAATCCCAATGTGTGTATATAGGACTCACACATTCTATAAATATGACTGTGGTGGGTAGGTTTCTAATTTTTAAATTTTTCCATGGCAGTGGCCTTATGGCCTACTCTTTACGTGTGGTGTGATTTGGCTTCGTCCCGATAGGGACTGTGTCTTCTATGTCGGCTTGTCGCCGGGGAAAAAGTGATCTCAGTATTTGTGGGGAAAGTGATAGTCGTCTAGACCTATCGTGTATGCTTTACCCCAGTGTTTATTCGTATTGCCAAGGAATGGCAGAATCATATTTCGGATACCAAGGTAATAATAGACACTCTTATGAACTCTCGTACGAAGCCACCATTTTCGATAGGTACGATTTGAATGTCTAAGAGAATATATTTGACTCGATGAAAACGACTTCGATTCCTAGCAGCACTATATCCTGTAGATTGCAGTCAAGTGTTCATGATCAAATCTACAGAGCAATGGAAGATTTAATGAATGACTAACTTTAGGACAGATTCATTATCTGTATCCAAACGTGAGTGACAGCTCACGAGTGAAGCCATCTTGGAACCAAACATGTAGTGACTTTCAAGAAGAGAAAAGGGATGCCCGTATTATCGCTTGTTTAGTCCAGAGATCACTGCTACACATGAGAACCCGTTATTAGCGGTTCAATATTATTATATGGAAAAATATGTGCTGAACCTTATGTTAAAGAATCTTCGCTAGACGAGATTAGGTAGAAGCCATCTTGGATATTGTTTATAATCTGACGTGCTTTGTCAGTAAACTCAGTTGATATATATATATATGGGCAATACTGGGTGCTTGGCTACTGACAGTCCATTATAATATTATTCTACATGAGTGCCCATGTAACATAACATTGCAAGACCAGTTATCCACTGTACCATGATGTATTATGCCAACCTGTGATTTGTCACTATCTGTGCTGTCGAGTGTGTACGTCCAATTAAACTTTAGTAAAGGTACACAGTCGTTGGTGTCGATGACTTCCAGCCATACATGAGTGTGAGAAAAGAACATTTGTCAACACCACGAACCCTTATTATCATTCGCACATTATACACTCAATCCATGTCTACACACCACTGCGTAGGTCAAGTTGACATTCCATACACTACAGTGGAGCAAACAACACCATAGAGATCTTATCAACTGATGATGATGATGTCTGCTTCCATCCACTTATATTTATCCTTTTGGTGGATATCATTAACGGGAATAAAATAACAACTTTATCAACTGGTGGACCAGCTTTCTGGGTTTGACCTCGCAGAAGTTCAGAAGTCAACAGAGTACCGATACCAGACCGTTTCCTGTGGCTGATACGACACACTTGCAGTATTGGTTTGCTATTTGTCAACACTTCGTCACGTGACCTGTCAAGTGAATGCAGTATGTAGGTCAGCGTTGTTGACATTTTTTACATTAGACATTACAGAGTTTCACGGAACAGTTGGATCAATTCTTGTAATATTAACAGGAAGACAGTATTAGTGAACTAAGAAGTCCTATTTTCATCGATGGATCTTCTTGTTTTCTGTATATGAACTTTAATATTTAAGGCCAGAATGTTTAATTGAATAAAGTGGCAGTTTGTTTATTTTCATAAAAATAACTTTGCCATTACTGTAAAACTGAGCCTATTTTGCAACACATACTATCATACACATAATTTATATATATTTATGTTTACATGTTATTTGTTTGTATAGTATGTTAGTTTCTATGTCAGCGGGTTGTGTTTAAGGTTGGGCGGCGTCCTCACAACAGAATATCCCACGTCATAGAGGGTCCGTTGTGGGCGTTTTCTATAGGTGCAATTTTCTTGATTGAAAATTTGCTGCGACAACTGTTGCTTTTGTGTTAGCTGTGAAGTCTGTAATTATTGTTATTTTTGTAATATTTCTTTGTTCTTTAGTTTTGTTTTGATTTGTTTGTAATTTGTTGGTCTAACCTTTTCTATCTTTCAGTTCTATTCACAATTTATATTCATATATTGTGACGTCATTTGTGTTGTTATTCTTTGCAGATTCAGTGATTATTTTCATTGATTTCCCTATTTGATTTATTTTGATTTCTGCAAACGTTCTTGTATTGTCAGTCCTATTTGTACTTTATGTATTCTGTTGGTTGACATATGTTTTATATAGGTATATTTCATAAGACACAATTGCCTGTGCACTGCACTTGGATTATGGTATAAACCAGTACCTGATTATTATTACTATTATACAAGACCTTATTAAAGGCTTGTGACCCACAGATATTGGGATAGTATACTGATTAATCAAGTCATTGAGAACTTGTGGTATTATTATTGGTTCAGGTGATTAGTATTATTGTTAGACATCATGTCTACATTAGAATACTTCATTACACAAGGGAAAGCCCTTGATAAGACTGGTCAACAATTAGAACAATGGGCTGTTGCTCAATATGACAAAGCATTAGCTGCAGAAGAAAGAAAAGCTATGGCGGAAGAGAAAAGATTAGAAAGAGAAGCTGAGGCTGCGGCTGAACAAAAGAAATTGCAGATGCAGGTGGAGGAAAGGAGATTTGAAGCTGAACAAAAAAAATTAGAAAGAGAAGCTGCTGCGGAACAAAAAAAGATTAGACAGTGAAGCTGAACAAAAAAGATTAGACAGTGAAGCTGAACAAAAAAGATTAGACAGGGAAGCTGAACAAAAAAGAATAGACAGTGAAGCTGAACAAAAAAGATTAGACAGGGAAGCTGAACAAAAAAGATTAGACAGGGAAGCTGAACAAAAAAGATTAGACAGGGAGGCTGAACAAAAAAGATTAGATGCTGAAGAGAAAAAAGCAATAAGAGAACATGAATTTGAGTTAGAGAAATTGAGATTGACAAGTATGAGTAATGTTAATCAGGCATCTAGTGGTAATGGTAAACCTTCTACTTACAAGGTTAAGGTTCCACCGTTCAATCAGTCCAGTGACGATATTACATTCTGGCTGGATAGATTTGAACGTTCTTGTCGTACACATAATGTGGATAAATCACAATACGCTAATCAATTATCAGAAAACTTGAAAGGTGAATCTTTGACTAGATTATGCCTTGTAGGAGAAGCAGATAAGGATAATTATGATGTCATTAGGGCGGCTTTGATAAAAAAATATCAGCTAAGTGAGGAAGGCTATCGCCTTTTATTTAAAACGATGGTGCCTGAGACGGGTGTAGAATTCTCAGAATTCACTGCAAAGGCACGTCTCACAGTTGATCGTTGGATTGAGCTTTCCAAAACAGAAAAAACGTATGAAGGACTTATGGATTTGTTGCTCAGAGATAAGATTATGTCATGTGTGAACAAACCTTTCCTTGAATTTATACATGAGCGTAAACCCAAATCTCTAAAAGAAATGGAAGAATATTGTTCCCAATATGTCACTGCACACCCCGACGTGACTTTTGGCAACACTAAGATTAAGGAGAGTATGCCAGTTGCTTCAGCAACACCATACAATCCCAATTATTCACACAGATTTCAGGGACCTCAAAACAGATTTGATAAAAAAGGTAACCATAATAGTTATCAAAACCAAGGTAACCAATCATTTCAGGGTTCTTCTTCAAAGAACTGGAGACGAGCTGATAGTTCTCGACACAGGGGTGGTCATAATTATAGGAATTTCCGTAGAGGAAGTAATTATAGAAACTATCAGGGTTATCCGTCTTGGAGTCAACAAGATCATAATTACAGAGATACTCATTATAATGAATATGATAATGGTAACCAAGGGAACTATGACTCAAACCCAAATAGGGGTTACAATAGAGGTAACAATAACTACAGAGGTGATAATAACCGAGGTAGATCTCAAAACAAAAGACATAAACCACATTTTCAGGCAAACTCGGTACAACAAGAGTCCCATGAAGCCTATAAACAGAGTAAAGATAATAATGATGCTAGTAATATGGCATGTGCCGCTTTTGATTTTGGGAGAGCATCTCAGTGCCCCCAATGCAAAACGTTATTTGAGCCAACCACAGTGTCTACTTTAAGCTGTGGCCATCCTCTTCCTGCTCTTCCGGCATCAGTCGCGCATGATGGAAGAGGTTCTCTTGTCTTACATAAGGGTTTAGTGAATAACAATCCAGTCTCTGTGCTATTTGATTCTGGATGCACCACAATTGGTGTTAGGCAGTCACTCGTAGATCCTTCCCGTGCCACTGGACAAGTAGTCAAATGTGTAACATTTGGCGGCACATTAGAGAAATACTCTACTGCTATCATTAGGATTGCTACTCCTTTCTTTACAGGAGATGTACACGCATGTCTTCTTCCGAATCCGATCGCTGACCTCATCATCGGTCGCATTCATGGAGTCAAGGAATGCACTCCGCAACAAATTTCCACGTGGGAAAGGCAAAACATGCAGATTGCTAACGCTGTAGTCACTAGAGCTCAGGCTCTTAATATGCCTCAAACTTCATCTACTGAAGATAATGAAGTGCATAACCAAGATAATCCCTTGGTAATTTCTCGTGACTCGTTTATAAAACAGCAAGAAGATGATCCCACTCTGAAGAAATTCTTCATTCTTGCAACTAAAGGTGATCCGAATAAAGACACAAGTCGTAAATCGTGGATTACAAAGAAGAATGGCGTACTTGTACGTATGGTTCAAGACTCCATTACGTCAAGTCATTCTCAAATCCTGGTTCCCAAGAATTTGAGAGTTAAAATTTTGCAGCACGCTCACGACTCTCAGTGTGCTGGACACATGGGTTTTTCCCGTACTAAGTCAAGAGTCCTTGCGGCTTTCTTTTGGCCATTGGTAAACAAGGACATACGGATTTATTGTCGATCTTGTAAAGTATGTCAGGAAGTTAAATCCAAAGGTCCACGGCATGCTGCACCCATTCAGGCGGCGGACATTCCTATTCGGCCGTTTCAAAAAATGGCCATAGACATTATTGGTCCATTTAAGATCAAGTCTGCCAGAGGACATCAGTTTATCTTGACATGTGTTGATATGTGCACACGTTGGCCAGAGGCTATTCCTCTGAAGAGCATTACTACTGCTGATATTGCAGATGCTCTTTGGCTTATATTTTCTCGTCTGGGGTTCCCCGGAGAGATATTGTCAGATCATGGCACCCAACTAATATCAGATACCATGTCTCAAGTAATGTCTACTCTGCAGATAGATAGATCTTTAAGTAGTATCTACCATCCAATGTCTAATGGTATGGTCGAACGCCTTAATAGAACACTTAAAAACTTACTGGGGAAGATAACTGAGGATCATCCTCAAGACTGGGACAGAGTTTTACCTGCGGCCCTCTTCGCTTACAGAGAGGTACCCAATGAACATACAGGATTTTCTCCCTTTGAACTCGTCTTTGGCGCGCGTCCGCGTGGCCCTATGTCGTTGCTTCACGATCTCATTACATCTGACAATATTGACGATGACACAAAGTCATCCTACGAATATGTCATCGCGTTGAGACAAAAAATTATCGAAGCATGCAAATTAGCAACTTCTTCTTCTGAATTTGCGAAACAGAAGGCAAGGCAATTTGCCAATAAGAAGAGATGCTTACGACAACTTTGTCCTGGTGACAAAGCATTTGTATTACTACCTTGTAGGGAAAACAGATTACTTATTTCTTGGAAAGGTCCGTACGATATAATATCGAAAATTTCCGATGTCGACTATATTGTCGATATTGATGGGAAGCATAAAACCTTCCACATCAATATGCTTACTGAATTCCATGAACGTCCGGATTATTTGCAACCCATTTTCCAAGCAACGGACAATTCTCCAGTACAACATGGTCATTACTCATCACTGTCCGTGATACAGGATGAGGAAACAAGTTTTTCAGATGTAAATCTTCCTCTTCCAATGATCCCACTTCATTCCAGTGAATCATGGAAGAACGTTACTGTCTCTCCTGATTTGTCTCTAGGAGAACAGCGACAAGTTTCAACTATGTTGCAAACATTTCAGGATGTACTCACTGACATCCCTGGACAAACGCATGTCATTGAACATGACATTGTTCTAACTGACCATACTCCTATTAGGGTTAGACCTTATCCTATACCTATACATTTTCAAGCACAGGTCGAGAAAGAGTTGGATGAGATGATAGATTTGAAAATAATCGAACCATCCACCTCTGCATATTCTTCGCTGATGGTTATTGTGCGTAAAAAAGACAATAACATACGTCTTTGCGTTGACTATCGAAAATTGAATCAAGTAACGAAGTTCGATGCTGAACCTATGCCTTTACTGGAAGAGCTACTTACTCGACTCTCCAAATCTCATTTTTTCACTAAACTTGATTTGTCTAAAGGATATTGGCAAGTTCCTTTATCTGAACGCGCCAAACCTCTCACGGCTTTTTCAACACCTAGAGGTTTGTTCCAATGGAATTTTATGCCTTTCGGTCTTATGAACGCACCAGCTACATTCGTACGCATGATGCGCCGAATCCTATCTTATCGGTCAGATGTCATTGCATATCTAGACGACATCTGTCTTTTCAGCGATACTTGGGAAGATCACTATTCAGGGTTAGATGAATTGCTGTCTACTTTGCGTGAGCACAACCTGACAGCGAAACCCTCTAAAGCCTATATTGGTTTTAGCGAAATTTCTTTCCTAGGCCACCGAGTTGGTCATGGTTTCCTAAAGACAGAGGACCATAATACTAGTAAGATACTTAACATCTCAATCCCTAAGACTAAAAAACAGGTGAGAAGTCTGTTAGGTCTTATTCAATTTTATGGCAGATTCATTCAGAATCTATCCTCTATCATGGCACCTCTCTCAACACTTCTAAAGAAAGGTTCGCCTAATGTGGTCCACTGGTCTCAGGAATGCCAATGCTCTCTGGATAAGATTAAAACACTGTTTTCAACACCACCTATTTTAGTGCTACCCACTAAAGATAAGACTTTCGTTCTTCGTAGTGACGCTTCATCCACTGGGATTGGAGCGGCACTAATGCAAGAGTACTCTGGAACTCTGCATCCTGTAATGTATATTTCCAGAAAACTTAATGCGGCAGAAAGGAATTATTCGGTTTTAGACCGTGAGCTATTAGCTATGGTTTTTGGTCGATCCTCAAACTACAGAGATTCCTTCTAGGCGCACATTTCATAGTAGAAACCGACCAAAAAGCTCTTACTGCTATACAGAGTAAGAATTTGAAGAGCTCGAGGTCTACTCGATATGCAATTGCTCTTCAACCTTTTCATTTCTCTGTGCGAGCTATTCGTGGATCAGATAATGTGATGGCAGACATTCTGTCAAGATGCCCACATGATTCCACATAACTATTAGGGCTTAGACTTCTTGATATGTCTAGTTCTATAGTAGTTCCTTTTCTATATCATGATAGATACACATTTGTAATTTAATAATATAATGATTGTATCACTACATAGCGGTTCATTGATGTTTATTCACCGCTGTGCTTTGATGATTGTTTCTTCATAAATCATAAATTTAAGATATCTAATACGAAATGATGATATGAATTTTTTAGGCATTGTGTAATTGCCAGAATTGTATTATACTTTGATGACACCTTCCTGGAAAAAATATACTTGTAGAGAAATAATTTCTCTCAGTTTATGAGACACATTCTCACCAGTCGCTCCATAAGTCGACTTAGCCTCATATTAGGCGTTATAGGTATTCCTGATATTTTCATCTGCGCATTATTCATGCGTTGTGAGCCTATTGTACGTTGCTCCTAGATGTATTTAAAAAAAAAAAAAATGTTCCATTTTTTTTTTCCCGGGAGGTGTGGTAAGACTGTTACGTGCAGTCTTTGATATCTTACAATATTATACATTGGTATACTTGTTATGTTCGCAAATATTTTGTAAACAAAATAGTGCTTAAGGGAAAGTCATTATTGAGTTACTTCCCTTGAAAGTTGTGTCGGCTCTTTCGATCGAACTCCGCGGATAAATCCAGTTTTCTGCGATTTATTCTTTGTTTGGGTAGTAATAGATTGTTCTTGCTTCAGAATATCTATGGCCTGAATTTATGTGTATTGTTTGTCTGAGTAGGACGAGTCTGTCTTATATCTGTATATCTTTACATATCTAAGTCGAACTATATGTTCTGTTGTCTCTAGAGAGGTCAAAGGCTATTCGGCGGATGTGTCGCTAGAGTGTGGTGTGATTTGGCTTCGTCCCGATAGGGACTGTGTCTTCTATGTCGGCTTGTCGCCGGGGAAAAAGTGATCTCAGTATTTGTGGGGAAAGTGATAGTCGTCTAGACCTATCGTGTATGCTTTACCCCAGTGTTTATTCGTATTGCCAAGGAATGGCAGAATCATATTTCTGATACCAAGGTAATAATAGACACTCTTATGAACTCTCGTACGAAGCCACCATTTTCGATAGGTACGATTTGAATGTCT
This sequence comes from Oreohelix idahoensis, assembly GCA_024509875.1. NCBI lineage: Eukaryota > Metazoa > Mollusca > Gastropoda > Stylommatophora > Oreohelicidae > Oreohelix > Oreohelix idahoensis. The sequence goes on along the minus strand of JAMPIV010018058.1, from coordinate 107,468 downwards.
AAGAGAATATATTTGACTCGATGAAAACGACTTCGATTCCTAGCAGCACTATATCCTGTAGATTGCAGTCAAGTGTTCATGATCAAATCTACAGAGCAATGAAGATTTAATGAATGACTAACTTTAGGACAGATTCATTATCTGTATCCAAACGTGAGTGACAGCTCACGAGTGAAGCCATCTTGGAACCAAACATGTAGTGACTTTCAAGAAGAGAAAAGGGATGCCCGTATTATCGCTTGATTAGTCCAGAGATCACTGCTACACGTGAGAACCCATTGCTAGCGGTTCAATATTATTATATGAAAAAACTGTGCTGAACCTTATGTTAAAGAATCTTCGCTAGACGAGATTAGGTAGAAGCCATCTTGGATATTGTTTATAATCTGACGTGCTTTGTCAGTAAACTCAGTTGATATATATATATATATATGGGCAATACTGGGTGCTTGGCTACTGACAGTCCATTATAATATTATTCTACATGAGTGCCCATGTAACATAACATTGCAAGACCAGTTATCCACTGTACCATGATGTATTATGCCAACCTGTGATTTGTCACTATCTGTGCTGTCGAGTGTGTACGTCCAATTAAACTTTAGTAAAGGTACACAGTCGTTGGTGTCGATGACTTCCAGCCATACATGAGTGTGAGAAAAGAACATTTGTCAACACCACGAACCCTTATTATCATTCGCACATTATACACTCAATCCATGTCTACACACCACTGCGTAGGTCAAGTTGACATTCCATACACTACAGTGGAGCAAACAACACCATAGAGATCTTATCAACTGATGATGATGATGTCTGCTTCCATCCACTTATATTTATCCTTTTGGTGGATATCATTAACGGGAATAAAATAACAACTTTATCACCGACACAATACCTCTTAGCCTCTCTGCCACCTCCATGTTCCATTAGCAGCACAAAGGAAAATTATAAGGAAATAAAACAGATGAAGATTTGGACTTTTGTGTTGGACTTGATTTCTTTTGACTTCCATGTATTTCCCAATGCAAGAAGAAGCATAATAAACAGTATCTGATCAATTATAAATCCCATCCAATGACAAGGATCACTGGCTTTTCAAGCACCTAAATCTGTTTGCCAGCGAGTCCAGCATGAACCCTCCTATTTCTGACTAACAGTAATTGGTACATGCATTCACTGTGACAATTTAAACATGTTACATGCAGAGACTGCATTCAAAAATGTTCAACTTAAATTCTGAGCATGATGAATGAACTGGAGAATGCCTCATTCGTCTCAATTATGCTTTTAAGTTCTTTTATAACCGTCAGTGTAATGGTCCATGCCTCTATCAAACATGTGAAGCCTGACTGGCTGGGTATTCAATAAAGTCTAATTTTCTAATAGAAGCATTTCTGTGTCACAGGCTGTCAGAATATTTTTGCTGTTCACGTTTTATTCACTCATTCATGCATTACCTTTCACCTCTGCAAGGAGCATAGGCCTTCAAATCTATGCCATCTTCTCAAGGTCTTTCCATGTCTCCTTTATTCTTTTTTATTTCTGTCTCCAGTTCTCTTCTCCAAGCGTTATTTAGTCTCCTCTGCCTCTCTTACTCTGGGGATTCCAAAAAAATTGACTGCCTTGTCATGGTTTCCTCAATACGCATCCTATTCATCGCCAGTGTCACCTTCACGTCTCTTATTCCGCTGACAAATGTCTCACTCACATCTTATGTTGTCTAAAAATGCATATAATACACACATACAACAGGGGTCAAAATTTGCAGTCTTATAAGTAAGAGTCACTAGAAATATCTTATTTATAATAGGTCTGGGCAATAAACGCAGCACTCTTAAGACCATGATCTGGGGACCCAAAGATACAGCAATAGAGAATGCAGTCAGCGACCCATAGCTTGACTGCTTGCGTCACGATCAGCGAACCAGAGCTGACCAAGACCCTACTCCACCTCCACGTGGTGGTCCTGGAAACAGGCTGCATCACTGCAGTCTGGCTGAGAGAGTAGGGATCGAAGAGGAAAGGCAAACCCGGTCCCAAACAATGCCGTGCTGAAGTCGGATGTGCCGGCCGAAAGGCGCAGATATCGCAGCTCACTGTAAACAGATACAACGCAACCAATGTCCTTTTCAGGACGAACGAGGAAGAAGAAGACCATGATTTTTATTTTCCTTGTTCGTGAAACAATATTCAGATCATTAGCCATTTATTTTGTTTGGCAACAGTGCTTAGACCATGAGCCAAACCTTCATTAAGAAGCAGTATAAGAATATAGACAAAGTTGGAGTGACAGACAGTGATATTAAAATAAGAATACAAAAAGCAAGAGGAGCTTTCATTACATTGGGAAACATATGGAGATCAAGAGAAATCAAGTCCAACACGAAAATAAGAATCTTCAACTCAAATGTCAAGTCAGTCCTATTGTATGGCTCTGAGACATGGAGAACAACAAAAACAACAACCAAAAAGCTATAGACTTTTATAAACGGGTGATTGCGTAGAATAGAAGGACTGAAATGGTATGACAAAGTCACAAATCTGGAATTGATGACAAGAACCAGACAAGTGCCAGTGGAACAAGAGTTGAGAAGAAGACGCTGGCGATGGACAGGACACACATTGAGGAGACCTGTTGATAGCTGTTGCCAGTAATTTTAATGGAAGGGGACGTGATCTGGAAAATATTAGGTGAGCAGATTAGATTATGGGTTGTCGTTGCTTGAAGACGTGATTGTCTTTAATGTTAGGTTAAATTGTAATAGTAGAAGTAAGGTTAGAAAGCGTGTGAACGCTAGTCAGTTCAATTGTGGAGGTTTATTCACTCCGAACTGTTTTGAGCTACGGGTGTTTAGCTATTTGTGGCTAGCCCGTGCAAGTAGTGAGACTGAACGGTGTTTTTGAACAGCCGGGTCTCGTAGCTGTTTTTGGGCGGCAGATGTGTATTCCCGTGGGCAGTGATTTTTGGGCATCGATCTGGAGAGGTCGCCCCATAGTGTGTGTTCTTGATGGTAAGCCTGTACAGTGCTGAATATAAGAGGCCATGATTTGTGTAAGGCCATTATTTCCTGATAGAGGATAATTGTGTTATGTGAAGACATGTTGATAAGTGATATTATTGCAAACTGCTGGGTGAGCAGTATTGTGAATATTTTGATAAGGATCCATTAACTTACACATGTCATATAATAGCGCTAAAAATGAGTAAAGGCGAGATTATTGCAGACTGCCGGGGATGGAGTCGTGTGAGAAATTGCTGGTAGGACTCATTAGATTATGATAGCGTTATATTATGCGAAGAGTATCTGGAGGATACCATATGTATGCAGTAGCACGGCGATGATGATGTCCGTTTGCTATCTGTGAGGGGCCATATTTACGGATCCAGCATTATATCTTATAGCACAGGAGAGTATCTTGAGGATACAATATTTATGCAGTAGCACGGCGATGATGTGGTCCGTTTGCTATCTGTGAGGAGGCCATATTTACGGATCCATTATTATATATTATAGCGCAGGAGGAGTATCTGGAGGATACCATATGTATACAGTAGCACGGCGATGATGTGAGCCGTTTGCTATCTGTGAGGAGGCCATATTTACGGATCCATTATTATATTTTATAGCGCAGGAGGAGTATCTGGAGGATACCATAGTGATGCAGTAGCACGGCGATGATGTCCGTTTGCTATCTGTGAGGAGGCCATATTTAGAATATTATAGCGCTAATGTGAGGACAGGTGGATAGCGCTGAGTTGAGGAGTATCTTTAAAGAGGTCATGGATATTGTAGTATCTGCATGATTCTGAGATGTGAGAAGTACTTTATTATTGTATTGCTATAACTTGTAGTTTGACTATAACTGTGTATTCTGTATTAACGTGACGTGTCGTGGTGTATTAAACATTCGTTAACAGTACACCTGCCGTTATAACCATCTATGACTTCTACGTGCGTACCTGTGTTGTGAGTGATTGTTCCAACACGCACGCACTCAATCAACCACAGAGAAATTTACAAATAACTCTTATCAGTGGTGGACCAAACCAACGGGTCGTAACACCCACATTACATTCGCGTGACAAGAGAGTAAATTAGGTCAGATTCTGGACCAGTCATTACAAGTGGGAACACTGAACTGTGTTATGTTTGGCTCTGTGTGGGCGTGGCTTAATTCAACTGTACACAGGTATCAGCTGACTGCGCATATCCATCCTCATATCTTGGCGTGTGTAGCAACTAAACTAACTTTATCAGTTGGTTTCGATATCAAATAGCTGTTATCTGATAGCGACATTGATGCCATAATTGTTACAGTGCTTGTTCCAGTCTTTCCATATGCAGATTCAACTATAGGTGCAGTATTTTGGAGAGTTCGTCTGCACTTATACCTCAAATGACAACTTGCGGAGTTGCTGTGATCGGTTCCTGTCGTCTGATGCATTGTTGAGGACATACTGTGCAGTGGCAGAGATCTGAAGACAAGAGAGCTTAGTCCTTCTACCTTTCTGCAGTGGAGTGTTTTAACGTCAGAACTTTGTGATATCCAGTGTGTTAGCGAAAGAGACGGGATTACCTTCAGTTAAGTGCTTTTGTTGTGTGTAAATGTTGCCACTTCTGTCCATGTCAACAAGCCTCAATCTGCACTATCCTATTCTATTGATAACTATTGTTGTTGTTGTCGATAATTATATCGATTAATTATAGAATGTGATGATGTACAGGGATTGATGATACAATATTTGAGATCTAAACTTGATTTGGTATAATGAAAGTTTAATTAAGACATATATGGTTGACTAAGTAAACAAGTCACAATGGATTGTGATACAGATCCAGAGGATATGAGACCTGTATTAGAGTATCTGTTTCAACAGGGGACAGATTATCAGGGATTAAAAGGCCCAGAGCTTGAGTCACATGTTATGGACAGGTTTTTGATCTGTGCATCGAGAGCTCTAAGAGATTTTGCTGATGAGAGATTTCAGTCAATTCCTCATGTGAGTATGGCTGAGGATCTGGCAAGGTTATTGGTTTTGGACCTTCATCTGTTCTTGGACAATTATATTAGTATTAAACGTGATAGCATATTGAAGAGTATGCGTACGTTATTGCTCGACGGCATATATAGTGACCAGGAAGAAGAGTTAAAAGAGAAGAAGCAAATAGGAGATATAAAACAGAGTACACAGGAGAAAAGGGAAAGTTGCTTAAAAAGTACTACTGAAGTGAATGAGCTACATAAAAAAGTGACTAAACTTACAGGTGATTTATGTAAATCAAATTCTGAGCTTGCTTGTGTTCGAGCAAAATTAGACTCGGCATTAGGCAAAATTGAAGAGTTAGAGACTCAAATGAAAGATAAGAATGTTGAGTTGGAAAAACTTACACAGGAGACTCAACAAAAGAAAGAGACATTAGTAGAGTTGATGGTTGAGAAAGAGAAGGTTGATAGGCTTACGAATAGTCATGATATTGAGATTGAGAGGGTTGATAAAGAGAGAGTGAAAGAGTTAATGATGGAGAAAGACAAATTGATTAAAATTGAAAATTTGTTAGCAGAGGAAAGCTGCAAGGTCTTAAAAGCTGATAGTTTAAACAAGAGATTAAGTGAACAGATTGCACTTAGAGACATTGAGATTGCAGAAGCAAGAAGAAGAATATATGGTCTGCTTGACGTAGTCTTGAATAGCAATATGTGGTCTTCTGTCAATGGTGACAGTGATAGACAGAAAGTTGCTTATCATCAGAGCACTAAAGCAAAAAGCCAGCCTTATACACTTTTTGCGGATTCTACGGTCAAGAATGATGGACATAGGTCGTTTCGTGGGAAATATAACTTCCAACGCAATACCAATGCTATTTCCAATAATATTGTTTCTTGGCGACAGTCCAACAAAGAGAATTCTACAGTAATATCCAGTCCTGTAGATAAGGTAGATAACAGTGCTAAATCTCAAGTCAGTGTGTTAAAAACCAACAGCGTATTTATTGACAGATCTGATAAATTGGTTACAAGTAACAAACATACTACTGCTTGTTCCATGAAGGAAACAAATGTTGTGAAAAAAAATAAAGAGATTGTCAAACCTTCTAGTCATACCCAGTCAAGGCAGTGTGACTCATGTCTTAAACACATTACCACAAGCAAAGAAAAAAATAGTTTTGATAGGAGACATAACCCTAAGGTTATAAAGTACCAAGGGAGTTCATCCTACGGTAACGTTTCTTCTCCCAAAAACAAGAAAAAATGTGACAGATCTCAACATTGTGATTCTAAAAGTTTAGAAAACTATAGCAGAAGTAATTATATGAAAGTTCATCAGTCTAGTAATAATTTTCCTGCTAAAAAGCCAGTTCTATCTGATGGACATTGTTATCTGGGAAGAAGTATTAAGAATAACTATTGTAACTGGGATTTAAATCAGTACAACGGTGTTAATAGAGCAAATAACAATGCTCTCAAAAGAAATTATACAGATCGCAACCAGGTTAACTGTGCTCCACATAAGAGCAAGATTATTAGCAATCAGAGTAATGGGAACGGTAATAGGTTCTTAAATGCTTTTGCTTGTCATGCTGATAGATTTGAGAGATCATCTCGGTCTTGTGAAGGTAGTAAAATTTTTTTCAGCCTACCGCACTGACAACTGTGAATTATAGGTCAAGTTGTCCCTGGGACGTCTATGTTGTCTGCTATGTGACGAGAGTTGTTGACATCGCAGGAGGGTCACAACCTTACACCACGGAGTTCGGGTAATTGTGTAGTGAACTTTTCCGTGTTTCCTCATAATCTTACCATGGATTAAAATAGATATTTTCATTTGTATTGTCTCACAGCGAGCGACTTTGTGAGGAATCACCATTCTAATTTGACATTACCTGCGAGAGATATAGATCACTATGTACCATTTATCCATTCAAGCGAGCCTAGACAGTACATTAACCCACCGTGTCATGATGTCACCTTGCGTGTTGATGAGATGTTCGCAAGACCTCGAAGGAATTTTTTTTTTTGTTTTTTTCAAAGGTCCTGTTTATTTTTTGTTCTGTTTACAAACACTGAATGTTATTGTATTCTTTAGTATAGAACTTTATATGTTGTTAATGAAATATTATGTAATCTTTGTAACATTTGATTGCCATAATTATTTGTTGGTTGTTACTTATATGACTGTATTTTAATTATGCATTAAATAATTTCTATGCACAAACTTATTTACTGAGACAATGTAATAGTCATTTCTGTAGATAGTCCTGAGTGTTTTTATGCACTACTTAAAATTTTGGTTTTGTTTTTCATCATGGGTCTGATACCATGTTTAATTAACATATTTATATACAGATTATTTGAATTAATTGTTTAGTGAAAGGTAATTTTAAACATAACTTGTATGTATTATTAATGATTTTTCGTTGAAGTTAAGGACGTATTCTGAAACTTGGTTTCCATTTTTTCTCAATTATGACATTTGATAATTTAAACGATTCGATTTTTTGTCAGCTAGAATTAACTTAAATTTCCTATTAAATTAAATGGGTAGAATTAACAGCGACGGCTGATACTCTTGTTCATTTAAAGAATTTAAATATCTGATTATAATACATAGTTAAGATAAATAATATTACACTTATATATATTTATAACTTCGTTTGTAGTTAACATTTTATTACCCAATGTGACGTTTCTTTGATGTATTTTTTTTTTAAAAAGAAGAGAAAAAAAACTTACACGTTTTTCATGTATGTCTGTTTAAAGATAAGATTATTTTTATGTTACTCAGCTAATTTAATTGTTTGTCGTTAATTATACCTACATATTACTTAGAAATAAAAAAATACTATTTTTATTTAACCTAAAGAGAAGAAACATTTTTTGTATTGTAAATTTTTGGAAAATGTGTTTTGGACATTGTGATATTTATTTTTTCTGCGCCAGCGCTAGATTGTATGTTAAGCTTACTATTATGTAGTGACATTAATTCTTTGAAAATGTTGTGATGTTTGGATGTATTTTTTGGTTGTTAGCGCTTGACTATGCGTCAATGCGGAACTTGTGTTATCGTTAATAATTTTTTGTTTGGGTGATATTTGATGTAATTTATTTTTAGTTATGTATAAGTTTATAATTTAGTTAAATTACTTATTATGCTGTGCTTGTCATAAGCTTTCTTTTTTGTGTTAGTATATAAATATACTTTAGCATTTTTGTATTTTACAATACGTTGTTACATTTAGATAGTTATTGTTAGGTGTTGTTACCAACTTTCTTTACATTTGCATCTTTACTTTCATCTCTCTTTGTTGACTATTCGTCATTTTTTACATCTTGTCTGTTGTCTTTTCAATATTGTCTGATATTTTGTTTATGCTTCCGTGTTTCATCTTTGATGTAATTCATACTTCTTGTATACTTTTTTTTTCGTGTTACGCTATTTATACTTTCATTCTTTGTAGTGTTAAATTAATTATATGACTTTAGATAATGTAATTGGTTCTTATAGTTCTATTTGTTTTACATGTATGGAATTGTTGTCTTCAATGTCATCTTATGATTCTATTTGATGCTTATCATATTCCCATTTCATATTTTGTCTTTTTCTCTTACGATAGTTTATTTTCTGTTTAGTTTGTACTATGTATACTTAGTTTGGTTTTGTATTAGATTATTTTTTGGTATGCTTGAATGAGCATGTTGGATGATTTAGTCATTATCTTACATTTATTGATGATATTTTTGTAGATGTGCTATGTTCTCTTGTCATAGGTATATTTTTGTAGGTAATGGATAGAACTTCATTAATTTTTTAAATTTTTGGGAATTAATTAAAGAGATATTTGACATAACTTCATTGACCGTTAAATTTTTGGGAGTTTATTTTTGTACGTATTTCATATAATTTCATTAACCTTTAAATTTTTGGATCTTAAATTTTCAAAAAATGATAAATCATTTTTTCCCGGACGGGGTGGCAAACTGTTGCCAGTAATTTTAATGGAAGGGGACGTGATCTGGAAAATATTAGGTGAGCAGATTAGATTATGGGTTGTCGTTGCTTGAAGACGTGATTGTCTTTAATGTTAGGTTAAATTGTAATAGTAGAAGTAAGGTTAGAAAGCGTGTGAACGCTAGTCAGTTCAATTGTGGAGGTTTATTCACTCCGAACTGTTTTGAGCTACGGGTGTTTAGCTATTTGTGGCTAGCCCGTGCAAGTAGTGAGACTGAACGGTGTTTTTGAACAGCCGGGTCTCGTAGCTGTTTTTGGGCGGCAGATGTGTATTCCCGTGGGCAGTGATTTTTGGGCATCGATCTGGAGAGGTCGCCCCATAGTGTGTGTTCTTGATGGTAAGCCTGTACAGTGCTGAATATAAGAGGCCATGATTTGTGTAAGGCCATTATTTCCTGATAGAGGATAATTGTGTTATGTGAAGACATGTTGATAAGTGATATTATTGCAAACTGCTGGGTGAGCAGTATTGTGAATATTTTGATAAGGATCCATTAACTTACACATGTCATATAATAGCGCTAAAAATGAGTAAAGGCGAGATTATTGCAGACTGCCGGGGGATGGAGTCGTGTGAGAAATTGCTGGTAGGACTCATTAGATTATGATAGCGTTTATGCGAAGAGTATCTGGAGGATACCATATTTATGCAGTAGCACGGCGATGATGCGAGCCGTTTGCTATCTGTGAGGAGGCCATATTTACGGATCCAGCATTATATCTTATAGCACAGGAGAGTATCTTGAGGATGCTATTTATGCAGTAGCACGGCGATGATGTGAGCCGTTTGCTATCTGTGAGGAGGCCATATTTACGGATCCATTATTATATTTATAAGGAGGAGTATCTGCAGGAGCAGTAGCACGGCGATATGTGGAGGATCTGTGAGGAGGCCATAGGATCCATTATTATATATTTATAGCGCATATCTGGAGGATACAGTGATGCAGTAGCACGGCGATGATGTCCGTTTGCTATCTGTGAGGAGGCCATATTTAGAATATTATAGCGCTAATGTGAGGACAGGTGGATAGCGCTGAGTTGAGGAGTATCTTTAAAGAGGTCATGGATATTGTAGTATCTGCATGATTCTGAGATGTGAGAAGTACTTTATTATTGTATTGCTATAACTTGTAGTTTGACTATAACTGTGTATTCTGTATTAACGTGACGTGTCGTGGTGTATTAAACATTCGTTAACAGTACACCTGCCGTTATAACCATAAATGACTTCTACGTGCGTACCTGTGTTGTGAGTGATTGTTCCAACACGCACGCACTCAATCAACCACAGAGTAAAGAAACAGTACAAATATAATGAGCCATAATTTTGTCGTGCAAAGTAAAAATACAGATAATAAACCATACTTCTGATATGTAAAGATGTAGCATAAAGCATTTCATCTCTCATGATGTGATGGTCATTTCAGGGACAATGTTTGACACTGATAGAAAAGCGCTGGTAGGAATATAATATTTTTAGATTGTCATTTAGTTTCCATACTGATATCTGAGCAGTGGTGACAGCTGATAAGCCACAACTACGGATTCTAACATCTTGTCTTATTTCAATATCTCTGAATTGAGCTTCTATTTTCTATAAAAATCCTTCCTTGATATCTAAATTCTGGAACCTCATTCATCATGAGATGAATGTTGGCGACACGTGTTAGGTAAAACCAATCCTATGATATGGAAGCGATTCATGGATGATTAGCAAACAAGAAGATCCCTGGAGGCAAGAGAGATGTGATTTTACAAGAGAATATTACGAATACTCTGGACAGCTAAACAAGAGTAATGAGGATTGTCCTGACAAATGACAGTGCACAAAGTAAACTCATTACAGGTTTATAACCTGTTATCTGAACACCTGAAAGCTGAAACATTCTGAAAATTGAAAGTTTCATTAGGTTATTTTGTAATGACATACTGGATGATTTCTGGCTTTTTGGGCAATTCTGGGCTAGTCTTATTTCTGGCTTTTTGGGTTATTTTTATTTCAGGATATTTTGGCGACTATGGGCTATTTTGTGAAGACATACTGGACAATATCTGGCATTTTGGGCGACTTTGGGCTATTCTTCTAATGCAGATTGGGCAACGTGTGCTATTTTGGGAGATATCTGAAAACTAAAAAAAAAATTCAGTTTCTGAAACAAAGCTGCCCCCTGGGATTTAGATAAGGGGTTAAACCCTGCAGACGTATTAGAAGAGAGCAGGTAACTTTTTCTTGGCATGGTATGAGAAAAGGAAAAGTGGAATATGTTGTGGCAACAGAAAGACTAATGGACAGAGATAGAGGATGAAAGTAGGACAAGATACACAGCACTTTAACGCTGTGTCATGGGAAGTGGTAAACAACAGAACTGATAAACAGCACTGGAGACAGGATGTTGTGGAGAGACATTATTGCCTTAGCCAACTGGTGTAACACTTGAAGAACATTTTTCAAAACTTAGCGAAACATTTTTTTTTTAGTCAAAAAAGAAAGCTAAGCTCATTCTATGGACCCACCTCAAAAAAGACTACAATGCCCACCAGCATGTACTGTATGCCAAAGGTGTTGAGTAGAGCTCTGAGCAAACTTGGACTCTCCCCCTTCTCTTTGCGTTTAAGCTGTTTGTTCCACTCACTGAAATAGAGAACATGCCATTGTAAACACGGGAAAAGGTGTATCAGCCTATCTGGTATTCTCAATGAACAACAATATAAAAGTATGACCTAATACGTGAGAATATTCAGACCAAGAAAGCAGCCAAATACAATTTTCAATGTCCAAGCTGGATGGAGAGCTTTCACTAAAAATGACAAAAGTGATAATAAATTTTGAATTGTTACCACACACTGTCTTCCACCTACCATACACCATCTTACTTTGGGGGGAGGAGATATTACACTCTGTTACCCTACTGCACACTTTCTTACCGTTATTGTCTCACCCTTACCATACACTGCCTTATATCTACTACACATGGTTTTACCCCTACCACACACCGTTCTACCCTATCATACACCATCTTACTTTGGGGGGAGGAGATATTACACTCTGTTACCCTACTGCACACTTTCTTATCGTTACTCATTGTCTCACCCCTACTTACAAATAGCTTACAAATACTTCATCAGTTTGTCTTATACCTACCACACACAGCGGTCAGATGGGGTACTTGAGGATACAAGAATTTTTTTTTTTTTTTATAACTGGCCATGACCCAACAAATAATATAATTGAAAGAGTTTTATTTCAGTGGTCCTTACATTTGTTTAAATATTACAATCATGTTAAAACAGGTCATTATCTGCAGTATATTACTAATTATAAAAAAATACATACAATTTTAATGACGTTTATTTGTTACAAAACTTCACAAGAAGAAACGAATTATTAACAACAATCTCAGGACAAATAGCCTAGACTCACACACTCAAAAGTTCAAGTAACTACCCACAGTTTTTGTAGATGGGGTACTTCATGTTAACAAAAAAACAGGCTCAAACTGATGAAGTGTTTGTAAGTTATTTAGATCAAGAGGTTCCCGTTCCTGGGACAGCTTCTCACCCTTAAAGTAACAATAAGACAACAAACTTAAGAACAGTCACGTTCTGAAACGGTTACGTACCAAGAGATAATTAAACCAGGGCATTCAGCGGCCTATTACGTCATCCGGTGCTTTTCAAAATGTGGCACGCGGACTGCTCGTAGCATGAGAAGCCTTTTATGTTGCTTCGTGACGATATTTGGAAATTATATATTATTTTTAAAACAAAAGTTTCAAAGGCTGTTTAATTTAAGAGATTTTCCCATATATTTTAATGTATAACATGCTCATGAACTGATAAGGAAGAAACAAACATGTTTGTAGTAAGTATTTTAAAAGAATTTTAAGACGCTATATGAAACTTTCCCGTAATAACCGGGATCGTTTTTGCCTCATTTTGGTGAAGTACGTTCCTAACCAAGTGACAATGTCATATCTGTCAACTTGTAAGGTTTTGCCGTATTTTGTAAGGTTTTTGTCCGCCCCCCCCCCAAAAAAAAAAAAAATCGAACTAACAATATGCGCTTAAAATTTTAATGCCCACGTTATTTGTACCAAATTTTCGTTCTTCCGGAAGTCACTGATAGGTCGCCGAACTCACGATCGATAAGTCGCCGAACGGTCGATAAGTCACCGAACTCGCGATCAATACGTCGCCAAGTCGGCCTGCGCATGAGTGAATTAGTTCGTCTGCTTCGCCTTTCACATGTTATCGATATTTGCCACACCTTATAATTTTTTTGGAAAAGCTCGAAGCAGGGTTTGGGTTACGATTGGGGGCTACAAATCTCAGAACAATAACAGCTAACTTTAATCATAACCCTTACACTATGTTGAGCCTTGTCAAAAATAATTATTGACACTAAAAAAACCTTCTAATTGTAGAAAAGAACTGTGTCGTAAGTCACCTTCTCGCTAGAGCTATCCTATGCTCCAAGGGTGTCTATTAATAGTTGATATGGAATGTAGCTCGTTAAATACCCCTACCAATTAAAAATATTAATTAATTCTCTTAATTTCCTAACGAAAAAAATTTCGAACAAAAACAAAATCAATCAACTGCGATTTATAAAATATATCCGTACATTTATTAATTTAAAATAGAAGGTTGGTAAAGAGAGCAGATGTGTATTTCACAGGCTGAAAATTATAGATTGTTAATGTCGTTTGAATCTATTGGATACACAAGCAACAAATGTCAACATAAGAAGACATAACTGTAGTTTGACATTTCACTAAAAAGTTTTAATTGTTATTCCCAGAAACAAAATAAAATGAAGGAAACATCCACAACTGCCAATAAAATGACGTTACACGGGACAGCGAAAACTGCTGCCAACTATAATGTCATGTGTTCAACAGGATTACACTTTCAGCTTTAATGTTAATGTGATAAACCATTTTATGTCACAAAATAACAGTTAATTCTCTTTATTTTGACGTCTGTTTCATATAAATCAGTTGGACAAGAGTGAAGACAAACATATAAACACAGGGAGTGGACTTCAATCACCCTGAATATAACGGAACTGATGACCGAGTTACAAGCAACGTACCTCGTGGAAAACGTGGAGAAGTGCGACAGAGTACCTGTAGATAAGATAGGTCAATAGTTTCCTACGTATCTTGTACACCTACAGCAACGTGACAACTCAAACAAATAAACATGGTTTGTTTTCTTATTGCGCTGAAGAGAAAAGGCAGAAAAACCGAAAAGCAAGTTGTGAACTCATTAACCTGACTGACAACACTTTGCAGCTGGAAATGGTCAGATATTTTAACATCATCATTATCATCAGACCTCTTCGTGGCACGAGGAATCAAAGGGAAAAACAACAAAAAACTTTCTGGTATAATCAGTGCTGTGTCTCTCTTTATCTTCTTTCATTTTTGAGTGTCAACTGGGTATCCCAGTGAAGTCTGTAATACTTCTCACCCTTAAGGCAGTATGTGATACGGGAATATCTTTACCGTTGACGTATTCAAGTACTACGTTAAATTCTTCTTCTTATTGCTCCTTATGGACCCATCGCTGCATTAAAGTATTCATGCGTTCTTACAGCAAATAGTTTCTGTAACAAAATGTTGTATATATTGAGATTGGGGGCATCACACACAACCTCAAGTTTGTCGCCTCGTGTAGACGTAGTCCTGTTCTTTCTTCAGTCTCCCCAGAGACACCCCGGGAACTACACGTGACTACTTTATATTACAACAATGAAGTTATAACAATAATAGTTATAAGTGTCATATTTTCTGACGTTACGTCATCACGCCAGAATGAATAAAATATACGACCTTTTTAATGGTCCTAATATACGGGCGGTAAGTTTGTTTGTTTTTAATTTTTATTCATGCTCAAAATGAAATAAAGTCTAAAACCGGCTTAACGCTAAAATGCCCTACAGCAAATGATAGACGACAATTACCAATTAATTTGTCTGAAAACATTAATGACTTGAACAATCAGGATCTGGCGCTAGCTGAGGGAATACATCTCTCACAAGAGCCGAAGCTTACTCGCTCACAGACGTCTTAATAGAACAAATGGAAGCAAATTATAAAATAAAATTACTGCCCATGTTTATTAACTCAAAAGTTGGAGACGGAGCCGCGCTAGCGTAGTGGTTACAACACCGCTCTGGCGACCGGGTGATTCAGGATCAAACCCGGGCGACGGCATTTGAGGATTTTTCGTCGACCGGGATTTGGACTGGATTAACTCGAGACCTGGCGAGAACATTTGAAGAAGTGTCGTCGACCAGGGACTGGCGGCTCCTGAGCCGACCCAGCTCTAATGGGTACCTCCGAAAACGGCGAGTATATGCCTGAATGGCGAGGGACACTTGTCTCTGTACAAGAAAATAGGATACTCACGTAAAAATCAATGTCAGGTTAGACATTAAAAAATAATAACCTGAGATTTCGCCTCGAGTATTAGCGGGCGTACGAAAAAAAAAAAGTTGGAAGATATGCCCTGTATATCTGGCGAGCAAACACGAGGCCCGCGGGCCGCATACAGCCCTTTGAACCCTCCAGTGCGGCCCCTTCCGTTGCTGCATATATTTAAAACTGTTTGATACATTGCATAATATAATCTGCCAAAGTAATTTATAAAAGGAGCTAACTTCTACATTTACCACTGGTTTCTTCAACTGCTATGTCAAATGACATAAACAGACATATCTCTTCCCAGCTTCCTGTCCGTGTTGTTGTCCATCAATTACACTAGCGGCAGGCAACCCAGGAGCTATGGCAATCTCCTTTAGAAAGAATGAGCTCTATAACGATCTACCTTGATGAACGTCTGTTTCCGGGCTTCAGAGTAGTTGGAATTTGGAATAAGTCCAGCCCACATGAGATTTTAAACGGCGGGAAATTCGAATTACAAGCGATTTTACCGATTGTTTACTTCACGCCAAAGAATAGATCGCGTTCCTATCTCATGAAGTTCACAATTAAAATGAATTTTTAACAGCTAGCTTCTGAGTTTTCACAGCGCAGGAAACGTACCTTTAATCCCTGGTACAGTGCGTTTTTATCTGTCAGAGGCAGAAGACGTCCGAAATTCCTCTAGCTTTAAAATGCTTACCCCTTCCATCTACCTAATCATTCTCTGTGGTCTACCAGTAGAACGGGATCTGCTTCATGCCCACCCCTGATTTTGCTGTTGAATTCTTCCAAGCCATGATGGCAAACCGTTAGGTATATTCTCTCTTCATCGTCCTCTATCGCTTTTTCTTCAATGTTGTCTGAAGGATGAATGTTTTTAGCTTTTCATTTGTTTTCATAACATGTTCAGTAAACGTTGATTAGAAATAAAGAAAGCCATAACTCTTCTAAAAGATGGACAAGTGGTTGGTCCAGGTAGCATTCCATCAGAGACCATCTAAGCTGAAATTGACAACTCTAAAGAGATATTATACAAATTACTTGTTATGTGGGCAGAGAATAAATACCAGCAGAATGGACTGAAGGATATTTGGTCAAGTTGCCTACGATGGGAGATTTACAACAGTGCACTTATTACAAAGGTATAATGTTACTACCAATACCAGGGGGGGGGGGGGAGAAGCAGGATCATCCTGGAGAGATTAAAAGTCCACAGACAGACAACTGAGAGATGAACAAGCAGGTTTTAGGAAAACACATCCTGTACAGACCAGATACCCACACTGAAAATAATAGTGGAACAAAGTCTGGAACGACCTCTTTATTTTGTATTTGTAGATTTTGAAAAGGCATTTGATAGCGTGGACAGAGAATCACTACTGGGTAGAACTTCCTGTCACTGCTGAAATGACTGATAAGATGGCAGGTAATAGAAAACACCAATTCAGGAAGTCATACATATTCCACTGTAGATAGTACTTGCCTGGTACATTTCATTGTCTGTTTGTGTGATTGTGACAGTAATCTTAATATAACAGAAGAACTGCTTTATCTATTGACCTCTTCGTGATAAAGCATATTTTCAAGGAAGTGCAAGGCCTAATCTCCCAAATCCAACATTTGTGTGTGTGCGTGTGTGTGGGGTTATAGATGGAAGTCCCAGCAATGGCCAGGAAGCTTAGTTGATTGGCGGATAATCTACTGATTAAACTGAATAAAGCAATCATGACACTGCGTTTTATCACGTTCATCGTATTTCCCATCAAGAAATGCACTCCTCAAAAGTTGTGAAACTGGATCGTGTTTTTTGAAATCTCCATATTATCGTTTAAGTGAAAAGTCGTGTATGGAACAATAAAATAAAAATCCCGCCACTTGTTTCAGGAAAATACGGAAAAGGCGCATGTTGCGCCGTGAAAGCTAAACTGAATACCCATAAATAGAGCACGCAGGTCTTTCAAATTGCTCATGGTGCATTGATAAGTAATTACATGAGACAAATAAGGAGATGCTGATTTAAGATGATGATGATGATGAAGCTGGTATTACTCATTCTTATATTTCACTTGCTAAATCACTACGCAGAAAAGAGGCAGTTACGAAAATCTTAGCACCTTTTGGTAGTACGACCTTTGTGGCACACTTTAATTTTAACTCTAGGACGCTAAAACAACTGCGCACCGGACCAAGACTGACAGCCGAAAATTTTTCATCAGTCGTCACCCTATTACTGCTTTATTCCATCTCCACTTCAGCTTGTTTTGAGAAAAACGCGTTCTTCTTCTTCTTCTTCTTCTTCTTCCTCGTTCGCCTTCAGACCTCCACATTTATGACTCTAATAAAGGCAGTAGTCAACTCAAGGTTCCCGACATCTCCAAACAGTTTTTCGTTGACAGAAGTGGGTTGTTGCCATATGCTACTCCGTTCATTTCTGTAGGTTGGGCAGTATTGCAGCAGGTGTTCGACTGTCATCGGGCTGGTACCGCAGTTGCAGATATATGTTGCACCAATTTGTATTTGTGGTGTAGATGGTATCTCAATCTGTTGTGTCCAGTGCGTAGCCGAAAAATGATGACCTGTTTTTTCCTGGATAGTTGATGATATGCATCATTTTTCAAATGGCCCGGGTGCTCTCTTTCCCATTTGGACTTGAATGTAGCCTTTATTACTGTCTTTGCCGTTGCGTAAGTTGTCTATATATCATTTTGTTGCAAGGCACCTCCTTCCTTAGCAAGTTTGTCTGCCTCCTCATTTCCTGGTATGTTGCAATGGGCTGGTATCCACTGGATAGTGCACTTGTTGAAGCATTTGGTCAGTCTTTCAAGGGAGATTATCAGATCTTTCAATCCTTTGGCTTGGTGGCTCTTTAGCGCTGATATTACTGAGAGGGCATCTGTAAAGATTACTCTGTTTTTCTGCCTGTGCTTTGCATTCAGTAAGAGTTTCCGCTGCCTGTTTCAGGGCTTCTGCTTCAGCACTGAAGTTATTGCAGTATTTGCCAGTGGCGATTGCCATAGAGTGGATTCTATTCTTTAATTTTATGAGGATGCCGACACCCCCATTTTCAACTGCATTTTTTGCTGAACCATCAGTATATGCATGTGTCCAAAGCTTTGCTGGGAAATTTTGGTCAATATACTTGGTTGCTATACACTTTATTTGTGTTTCTGTCTGTGTTCCCTTACTTTCAATGCCTGGAATATCAGATTTTAACTCAGGAAAGCATCTTATTTTCCACAGTGGGATAGTTATGCATGTTGGTATTTTCTTTGCAACTGAGCTTGCTAGCATGGTATTTTTGCTAATTTTTTCTTTTGCTTGGGCCACAAAGTTAGTTCGCTTGAGCCTGCCTCTTCCTAGCCTATTCGTTCTTTGAAACATGGGGTGTCCTTCGAGTCTCTTAAATTTTTCGGCTTGTTGTAGGACTCTGCTGTCACGTCTATCCTCCATTGACTGTAGCCCTATAATGTTTTCCATATGGTTGATTTTTGTGGACGTTAGGGCCCCTGTTATAATACGTGCTGCTTGGTTTTGGAGTCAGTTTACTCTGTCAAAATTTGACTTTGCTGCCGTCGACCAAGCTGTGATGCCGTATTCCATAGCAGGTCTGACTCTGCCTATGTACATCTTTTTGATGATATTCTCATCAGCACCCCATGTGGTACCAGCTAACTTTTTCATGATGGCCATGCGAAGTTTTGCCTTTAGCTGTATTAATTTATCTGTGATTTCCACGTCATTCGGCGGTCTAGTGTGATTCCTAAGTATGTTGGTGTTTCAAATTCTCGTACTGCCTGCCCATTTAGTTGTAGCTTTGCTTGCTGTGGTTTATTTGACAAGGTAAAAATAGTGTGTGTAGTTTTTTGTTCATTTATTTTGAGCAACCACTTTCTGGACCAACTTTCAAGAGCTAGCAGTGAATCCTGCATGCGCACTCTTGCTGTGGTGATGTATTCTTCTGAAGTCCACATGGCCAGGTCATCAGCATAGAGGGAGTTGTGGACATTCTTGTGGATGTTTTCTGTTATATCATTTATATATATAAGGAAGAGTGTTGGGGAAAGGACCCCACCCTGTGGGACTCCATGTTCCATTGTAGTCTTTTTGCTTAACTGTCCGTGCACCTGCACTCGAGCTGTTCTGTTTGTTAGGTAGTGACTGATCCAGTTATACATTCTTCCACAGACTCCATATTTAAGCATTTTAACTCTTAGCCCATCTTTCCAAACTTTATCAAATGCTTTCTCCATGTCTACCCAGACTGCTAATGTGTGCTTTCCTTCTTGGAAAGCATCTTCGATTTCCTGTGCAATGTAGGTGACTTGGTCCTCTGTAGACCTATGTTGCCTGAAGCCTGCCTGTTGGTGCAGTAGAATTTGTTTTTCTTCGAGGTGCCAACTTAATCTGGTATTGATCATTCTCTCCATAAGCTTTCCCGTGCAGCTTAGAAGGCAGATGGGTCTGTAGCTGTTGGGGTCTGTCAAGTGCTAGCTGTGTGTACACATTGACAAATATGTATTACATACACAGGGAGCGATAAACATGGCTCGTTTTCACATCAAATTGTTAATTCACTAAACTCCAACACGTAAATACGATATCCGACGACTTTATGTCACAAACTTGAGTATAACACAATAACACAGGCAGACTGCCGCTTCGGCCATAAATCATCACATAAGAAAAGCACAATATATGATGTGCATAATTAGAACAGCATCTCATGGAAAGAATTTCACAATATCTTAAATATATTTCCTAATTTTCTTCAACCAGTTCGCCTTCACTCTCCACGTAATCTCTCCTCGCTCAAATCTCTGTCTCGAATGCCCTTTTTACCCATGACCCTTTTCACACCTGACCAGTCTTCACCACGACTTCGTTCACAACAACTCAGTCATGCCCGTGAACTCGACATTAGCGCTTACTGCTACTAATGCATTCATGCTCGCAGGCAAACTTAACATTCACTCACTTCAACTCACAACTTACATAAACATATCTAGTTCCCACCGGAGCATGAGTACTGACATTCATTCTATAAACCGTTCGTGAGCGAACTGGTTGAAGAAAATTAGGAAATATATTTAAGATATTGTGAAATTCTTTCCATGAGATGCTGTTCTAATTATGCACATCATATATTGTGCTTTTCTTATGTGATGATTTATGGCCAAAGCGGCAGTCTGCCTGTGTTATTGTGTTATACTCAAGTTTGTGACATAAAGTCGTCGGATATCGTATTTACGTGTTGGAGTTTAGTGAATTAACAATTTGCTGTGAAAACGAGCCATGTTTGTCGCTCCCTGTGTATGTAATACATATTTGTCAATGTGTACACACAGCTAGCACTTGACAATTTTGGGGGACTCGTAAGTGGAAGAGAGGACCCACCCCTAATTTTCTGCAGAATTTCTGACAATTTCGCCGTCTCATGAATTGTTGTTGCAAAATTACATCATGCGGAACAGAGAACTAGGCCTATTTGGTTGAATCAGGTCACAAGAACTTAATGTGCAAAACTGAAGTCTTCATTTCAGTGATAGTCAGCAATGGTATAGCTGCAGAAGGACTGAATATTTAAGAACGAAAAATAGTTTAATCACTGGAGGAGAGGCGAAGGGACAGTTTTGACGAAATCGACAGTGTTATTTTGGAAAGTAGCACGAAGAATGAAAAGGCGGTAATCAGTCTTGTTTACCTCGGCGCACTGATATTATGTTATTCCGCTCCGTGATGAGTGTGCTGATCTGTTGTCAATTTATCTGTGCTGTGTAGTTCGGCATGACTGTTGACACCGGAAAAATCGTCTGCTGGGTCTTGTGATGGAATAACAAGGCCATTGTTTTGATGGTGATCGGCTGAAATCGTAACATCTTGCCTGGAGATGGTGTAAGCTGTAATGTTATGATTACTGAAGAAGATCCAGGTTCACCGTGTACTGAGGTGCACGTAGGAGCTGAGTTCGATTTGACTGTGCTGTGTTACAGCGTGAAGTGTGTTGTTTGTGGTGTCCATCATTGAGCTGTAACACCAGGACTCCAAGCCTGCGCCTATCTCAAGTGGAGCAGCGGACACAGGATATGGTTAAGTTAAGTTTATTATTAATTTTGTAAATTTCAAGTCTTCTGTTTACTTGACTTGTGCGTCTGTATATTTTCTGTATATATATATAGGCTATACTTCTTTTAATTAATTTATTTGATTATTTATTTCTTCCTTGATAAGGTTATTGCCCGGAACTATTAGGGTTTTTTTATTTTTTATTAATTCCATTCTTTCTTCAATAGCATTTTTGCAGATTAATTAACGTTATATTGGAACCCTATGATCTGTTATATTTAAAGGCGTACTAAACTTAGTTTATTTTGATATTAGTTCCTTTTAGGACAACAATTTTGCTACGTCATATCTAGACTTCCTTCTGTCTAACACTTCTACAGTGTACTCGAAACTTATGTTATTTTTATATTAGCTCTTGTTATTAGTTAAGTATTCATATATTCATTCCTGTTTGCCCGTGCTGCAGGGTGCACGAGTAGAGCTCTTGGGTTACTTCACTGTCCAGTGTTTTGTTTTTGTTTCGTTCATATTGTGTGGTAGTATTTAATTTCAATTTCTGTATAAGGGTGATTTTGAGTGGTGAGCACAATCCATCTTTCTTCATTGAAGAAATTTGCCTTGTGTCGTCTTTAATAGGTTTTGTGAGACAAATTGCGCTGTAGGGAACCCAATCTGTCTAAGATTTGGGGAGTTGTGAAGCCTCGTGTAATTTGTGGAACAATTGTTGGCGTTAGTTGTTTGCGTTTAGTTTGTTTACTTATTGTCTTGTATAATAGTCTTTCTTTCGTGGTGTTTTTCTGTTGCGATTCTCAGTCCTTTGCTCTGCTATCCGTGTATATAAGTTATTTTACGATATCCTGTTTTTGTTCGTTTGATAGGTTTGGGTGTAAATATAAGGTCTATTCTTACTTTCTTGGTCTATAACTTCCTCTCCACTGGCCTATCAGTTGTTGTAGTGTCGTGTGTTCTGTGATTATCATTTCAATCATCATCATACCATTTGTGTTAACATAAGCAGACACATTTTATTTTGGTCTATTACAGTTTGTAATGCATACAGATTGATACAAGAGATTGACCCAGTGTGTAAACCCAGTGTGAAGAGTTATCCTAAATCTGTTGTGTATGACAGACGTCCTTCATATGTGCAGGGGTATCCATTATAATTTTCCAGACACCATTTGACATATCAGGTGGTATACATTTTTTTTCCCTCTCTCCTTAATTGTTTTTTGGTTGCATTATTTGTTCATAGTTATCATAGTTGATAAATATTGCAGGATGACTAGCCTCTTGGATTTTATCACCAAGGGACAGGCACTTGGTAAATCAGGGGATGAACTTGAATTATGGGCTGAGACTAAATTTGCGGATGCTGAGGAACGGAGGGTACGCAATGAGGAAAGAGATCTAAGGAAGTTAGAAATTGAGACTGAAAGGGAAGCAAAGAAGGAAGAAACAAGGAAAGCTGAAATCGAGGTAGAAGCTAAGAAAGAAGAAACAAAGAAAGCTGAAATTCAAGCGAATAAAGAAATTACTTTGAAGAAACTGGAACTTGAGGCTGCGAGTTCTAGACCAGCTACTAAGGAGTCTACACGTCCTTTTCAAGCTACGACTCCCATCCTTTGTTGAGGGCGTCGATATGATGGACGTGTATCTAGAAAGGTTTCAACAAGAAGCAGTATCTTGGAAGGTTAAGAAAGAAGATTGGCCAAGTCTGCTCAATAATCTGCTCACCGGAAGAAGTTTACAATGTGTCTTTGCATTGCCAGTAGAGGATCGCATGAATTATGACACAGTGAAAGAGACACTTCTTCGAAGATTTAGACTGACAGCTCAAGGGTACCGTGAAAGATTTAAGGAGGCTATTCCTACAACAAGCAATGACTTTAGTGAGTTTATTGCTGAAATCAAGTTGCTGTTCAATAGGTGGATTGAACTATCAGGTATTGTGAAGGATTTTGATGGGCTAACCGACCTTATGCTACAGGACAAGGTTCTATCGTCTTGCAATCCAGAGTTAGTGGCTTTTCTACAAGAGCGAAAGCCAAAAGATATAAATATTATGTCAGAGCTAGGGCAGCAGTATGTCAATGCGCACCCGGGGAGCCGATTCACAAGCAGACAGCTGCTGAGACCTTTCCAGCTTGTGTGGCTCAAGACAAAACTGAAAAGAAGCCATACATACATCCTCGGGCCCGCAGCTTAGACAGATATGTTGATAAAGATGGTGGAAATAGAAGATGGAATGGGGACAGAAGATATTCTCCTAAGAGACAGTACCCTTCTTTTGGGTCAGGTTACAGTAGAAGGGGTTGTTATAAGTGTGGCTCAAGGCGTCATCTATCTTATCAATGTGGGAGGGACCCAGAGAGGTGTCCCTTCAACCCACAAAGAAGTCCATATGCCAGCCCAAAGAAAAATTATAATGGCAGTCCAAAGAGAAGCCCGTACAAGCGCCAAGAGACGGATTCCCACTGCCCCAATTGTAATGAGAAAAGAAACAGTCGAAAAGAGAGCCAAAAGGAAAACACTGAGCATGCAAATTCAGCTACTGTACTTGATACATTTAATAGCGAGGAGTGTGAGGGGTGCAGACCATTGTTCGAGCCTGATGGCAAGCCTATTTTAATATGTGGCCATACTTTGCCTTGCCTTTCATCAGTTGATGGGAATGGCACCTTAACTTTACATAAGGGTTTTGTGGAGAATAAACCTGTATCTGTTTTGAGGGACACTGGATGTACGACCATTGGTATTAGGAAGACATTTATTAAGGATACGTATTATATTGGAAAGATGGCAAAATGCATTACATTTGGTGGTAAGGTCGAGTCCTATCCATTGGCGATTGTGCAGATCGACACCCCTTTCTTGTCGGGTAGAGTTCGAGTATGCGTCCTTGATTCTCCCATCGCTGATCTCATTATTGGAAATGTTAATGGGGTTCATGATTGCACCAGTCAGGATATTGAGGAGTGGGAAAATGGGCATGATTTGGTTGCTAACGCAGTAATGACGAGGGCTCAGACTAAGGCTGAGGATGCAAATATTATGATATCGCAACCCAATAATGTCCCTTGGGTGCCTACGGTTGCTGGAATTACAGCATCGGATTTTGTAGACATGCAGAAGAAAGACATTTCACTTCTGCCTTTGTTTCAGTTGGCTGAGTCCAAGAACATACGGCATACCAAGTCTGCTCGATACTGGTTTGAGATTAGGAACTCCATTCTAATCAGATGCTTTGCAGAGCAACATTCAGTCATTACACAAGTGGTTATTCCAGTGGAACTGAAGAATACAGTGTTAAGGACAACACATGACATCCCTTTTGCGGGTCACATGGGTATTGCGAGAACTCGCTGTAGAGTGTTGTCCCAGTTTTACTGGCGTGGATACAATAAGGATGTGAAGGTTTACTGTCGGTCGTGTAAAGTGTGTCAGAAGACAAGCCAGAAAGGAAGGACTCCCAAGGCACCATTAGTAGCAACAGATTTGGCATTTCGCCCTTTTCAGAAGGTTGCAATAGACATTATTGGGCCCCTTCCAGTTATGTCTGATCGGGGGTATAGATTTATTCTAACATTGGTTGATCTATGTACAAGGTGGCCTGAAGCATTGCCAATGAAATCCATCACATCAAAGGATATAGCAGAGGCTCTAATGAGCTTTTTTAGCAGATTAGGATTTCCTGAAGAGATTTTGTCTGACAGGGGCCGGCAATTCATTTCAGAAGAGATGAAACACATATCTAAACTGTTAGACATAGCCCAAGTGTTCACCACCCCGTATCATCCTCAGAGCAACGGGGTCTGCGAGCGGTTCAATGGAACACTGAAAAGAATGCTAGGTAAGGTTACAGGAGATTTTCCACAGTTGTGGGATAGATACCTACCGGGAGTTTTGTTTGCATACAGGGAGATGCCACAAGAGAGCACAGGATTCTCACCGTTTGAGCTAGTATTTGGCGCAAATCCTCGGGGTTCAATGAAAATTTTGAGAGACTTACTGACCGGGAATTATGCTGATGATAGCGTTAAGTCAAGTTATGAGTATGTCATTGACTTGCGAGAACGCATAATTACATCATGTTCGATAGCACGTGAGGCATTACAGACATCGGGTGCAAGGTATAGAGCATACGCCAATAGGAATAGCAAACTTGTATCCCTCAGTCCTGGCAGTGAGGTATGGTTGTTGCTACCTACCAAAGAAAATCACCTGCTAGTGAGCTGGCAAGGTCCATTTCAAGTAAAGAAACAGATTACTGATGTGGATTATCTGATATTAGTCCGAGGGAAGGAGAAGATTTTCCATATTAATATGCTAAAACCATATGTAGTACGTCCAACTGAACTGGAACCAGTTGTGAACGCTGTTCTTGATAGTACAGTTACTGTAGCTAGTGCAGCAGTCATCGAGGAAAATGGAGACAAAGGTGAGGAGGTCAATCTCCAGATCCCACTATTGCCATTGGTTGCTTCAGAATCATGGGGAGATGTAGAGGTCTCTGCATCTCTACCACAGCATCGGAGGAAACAGGTGAAGTCACTGCTGTGCGAATTTCAAGATGTACTCACAGATATTCCTGGAAGAACTGATTTAGTTGAGCATGATATTAAACTGACCTATGGAGAGCCCATCCGGGTGAGACCATATCCTATTCCACTACGTTATACTTCTGCTGTTGAAAAAGAAGGGAATGATATGTTACACTTAGGTGTTATCTCCCCATCTGAATCATCATACTCATTTCCCATGGTCATCGTGCGGAAGAAGGATAAATCCCTACGGATATGTATAGACTTCCGCCGCTTGAATAGTGTCACAGTGATAGATGCGGAACCTATGCCCAACCAAGAGGTCCTCCTATCCCAAATAGCGGGGGCAAAGTATTTGACCAAACTAGACTTATCGAGGGGGTATTGGCAAATTCCCTTAGCAGAAGGCGCTAGGCCACTTACAGCATTTTGTACCCCTCAGGGTCTTTTCCAGTTTAATTATATGTGCTTTGGACTGGTGAATGCCCCTGCAACTTTTGTGAGAATGATGAGAATGCTTTTGAGGGGACAGAAGGATGTTATCACATATATTGATGACATTTGTTTGTTTCATGACACGTGGGATGAACATGTAGAGGGATTGAAGTCACTGTTATCATGCCTTCGGGTGCATCACCTTACAGCAAGACCCAGTAAGATTAAGGTGGGGTTTCAGGAGTTAACATTTCTGGGGTATGTGGTAGGACAGGGTGTTTTAAAACCAGTTGATCAAACAGTTGGAAGAATTTTGAATTTGCAACCTCCGAAAACAAAGAAACAAGTACGTAGTTTACTCGGTCTGATAAATTTTTATCATAAATTTATCCCCAGGTTCTCTTCATTGTCATCAGCTCTAACATCACTCACTAAAAAGGGCACGCCAAACAGAGTGGTCTGGACTGAAGAGTGTGATAGAGCACTGAGGAACATCAAAGCTGTATTCTCCAGCGAGCCCATTCTTCTACTGCCAGACTTGGCTAAGCCTTTTGTACTGAGAACTGATGCTTCTGCAGTGGGCATTGGTGCGTGTCTGATGCAAGAACATGATGGGTTTCTACATCCTGTCATGTATGTCAGCAGGAAGTTGCTTCCGGCTGAAACGCGATATGCCACTATAGAGAGAGAGAGTGTTTAGCCATTATTTGGGCTGTTTCCAAACTCTTTAGGTATTTGTTAGGATCTCATTTTGTACTGGAAACGGACCATTGTCCTTTGACTTTTCTTAAGTCATCTAGATCACCAAATTCACGTTTAACAAGGTGGTCGTTGTTGTTACAACAGTACAACTTCACTGTTTTTCCTATTCAGGGTAAATTAAATGTTCTTGCAGATTCGTTATCTAGATTATGAACACTTGCTTGTAGTAAATGGGTGTGTTTTTTTTAACCACCATTTCTATGTAGTATTTGATACTTGGACATGAGTAATGTTGTGTCAACTGTATTCTGCATGATTTTTGTATAAGCTAAGTTCTTATCATATGTTGTGTATCCAGCACAGGTTATAGAATAGATATTCTCCGGTATAGTAGAATTTGGTGAAATTGATGTAATGTATCACCTTTAATTTTGTGTGTAATTAGAGATGCATGATTTTTGCCATATAGTTGCTGTTGTATTTTTCTAGCAACTCGGTTCTATTGTAATTTTTTTAAATTTTATTTTTGTGTTCTCCAGAATGTTATTATTGATTATTTGTAGATGGCATATTTTCACACTGATGCAATAGAGTTTGCCCACATATGTAATCAGAGGTTTTGGATGGTTGGTTTCCTGATATCTACCACCCATCCAGTGAAAAACTATGTTTTTCACTTGGAGAGGGAGGGGTGGATGTCACGAACGGTTTATAGAATGAATGTCAGTACTCATGCTCCGGTGGGAACTAGACATGTTTATGTAAGTTGTGAGTTGAAGTGAGTGAATGTTAAGTTTGCCTGCGAGCATGAATGCATTAGTAGCAGTAAGCGCTAATGTCGAGTTCACGGGCATGACTGAGTTGTTGTGAACGAAGTCGTGGTGAAGACTGGTCAGGTGTGAAAAGGGTCATGGGTAATTTTGTAATCTTAGGGGGCTATTTTGGCTTATTTTTGCATTCCTCATCATTTAAGGCTTTGGCGAGCCTCCATAATTTTCTTCCATCTTTGTCGAGGTTAAGACTTTCTGTTGTTTTGATCCAGCTATTTTTGGCTGAACAGTCTAACGTTTTCCTGTATTTTGCAGAGATAGCTTTGTAGGCGATGTTTGCCTCAATTGTTTTGTCCTTTTCTGCTACATGTCTGGCCTCTGTTACCTGTTCTTCCAGTTCTTTGAGTTCTTCTGTCCAGTACGGCTTATAATCTTTTATCGCCCCTCGTGGTATTGATTATAGGGCAGCTTTCAGAACTGCTTTATTAAATCCGTCAGCTATTTCTCCAATTCTTTTGTTTTGGGTGTTTATCAAACCACAGTATTCATCTGTCAGTGCTGAGAACTTGTTCCAGTTGGAATTTTTGTAGTTCCAGCGGGGTAAAGGTTTATGGAAGTGGAGTGTATGTTCCATATTAATCATTAGTTTGATCGGTTTGTGGTCACTACCTGCCAATTGGTTGAGCACAATGCGTTCGATCTTATGGTTGATGTCTCCTGTTGAGAAGGCAAGGTCGGGTGTGGAGATCGATTGCCATCTTCTTGAATAGAAACTGGGTGTATCATCTGCTCTATTGATGAGTTGCAGATTTGAGTCAATCTCCCAGTTCTCTACCTCAATGCCACGGGTATCAGCCTCTGTGCAACCCCACCTTTTTGAATGGCTGTTGAAATCACCAACAACCAGGCAGTTGGTGCGCCTAATCTCCATTGTGGCTAGTGAAAGATCTCTATCTGGGAGGGGGGGGGGGGGGGGGGGGGGGGGGGGGAATATAGGTTGTGCACTCTAAAGGTCTGGTCATCTATCGTGATATCAGCTCCTATAATTTCCGCCTGACCGTTTGTAGTAACAGAAAGCTCTCTGCTAGGCAAGGAGTTTCTGATTAACATGAGTACTCCTCCCTTGTGTCCCTCTCTATCTAGCCGGAAGGTTTCATATCCTCTTACAGAAAATCTGTGGTTTGTGTTTAGGTGTGTTTCCTGTATGCAGGCTATGTCAATTTGCTCATCATGTAGTTTTTTAGCGAGCGGTAGTTTCTTCTTTAGTACACCTTCTGCATTCCATTGGAGTATATTTAGTGTTCTTTCCTGGGTGTTTTGGCCAGTCGCATTTTCCCTAATATTCCGCGTCCTGGCTGCACGATGCGGAGATAGGTGACCACAAGTAGCTTTGGGTGGACCCCGTCGAGGTAAGGGGTCTGGCACTCTTCTCACCTGGCGGGACTCCTTGGGTCGAGCACCATCTTGTTGAGTCATATTTGTATCTGTCATCTCAAGGCGGTTTGCGTTGCACCATGTTGTGCGCCTTGCGGCCCAGTGCATCCGTCTTCAGCATGCATTTGTTCGGGATTGCTTCCCTAGCCTCTGGTTTTCCGTGACCTTCCTGCTAGGCAGCAGTTGTTTTACATCAGAGTTGTCTCTCCCAGGAAAGCTGTCTTTCTGGACTAACGAGTCTTTCCTACCCGGGTTTGTGTGAAGTTGTCCTTCTCTTAGGTGGATTGTCAACCAAGACTATCGTGCTCCTCCTGCACTGATTTTTTGGCAGGGTTTACTCCCTGGCTTTAAAGGATAGAGGACAAACAGTGAAGATTGAGGCAAGAAAGCATTTGTCCCATGAAGTGGGGGTGGATTGGTGCAGACCAGAGCATGTACCACTCGCCGGTGGGTTCTGCATCTACACCTATAGGGTTCCACCTACTCCTCAGCCCATTTAGTCTGACCCCTCAACAAGGACCTGTCCGGCTTGGGTGACCCTGCCAGGAGTACAACTCCCGCCGGCATAGCTCCCAGGATCATTGGGGCACTCAAGCTCTCCAACCAACGGCAAGGTAGGTTTACATGTGGAGAGAAAACGTGTTCAAAGTTGTTTTTTTTTTAAAAACAAATAACCTAAAATAAAACAATAAAAACGCGTTCAAAGTTTTAGGTTATTTGTTGAAAAGAAGGATATATCACATTAAATGAGATTTTGCTTGGTGATCCAAACTGATAACTGTAAGATATTTTGTAGGATGATACACTAATCATAATGACGTCGATTTATAAACTCAGGACAATTTTGGTCAAAAATGGAGATGGAATAAAGCAGTACTAAGACGACGTAGTGTTAACAACTACATCCACTATAAAAAAAAAAACAACACCACCTTGGCGCTAGCACATCTGTTTCACAGATAAGATATCAAATCTCAAGCACGTCAAACTTAGGTTGATGAACTTGCTCTGATGACGGGTTCACTTTTCATTCGATTTTTTTCATCATCGTTATCACCGATGGATGGATGATCCGTGCATTACCGGGGCTCGAAAAGGGAGCAAAGAATCGTAACACTTTACCCTACTAGGCATGTCATAAAAAGCGACTAAGGAGGGTTAGGTATGGGGCTGGTTACTGTGATGAAATCAGTTGTGCCCTTTTCATCAGTTTCGTTCTCTCCTGTATTACTAACTTATTTCTTCATTTCCCTCCCACATCGTCCTATTATTTGGCATATTTTATGCACCTACATGTTTGCTCTGACCACTTCCTAGACTCGTTTACGTTTCACAAGGTGAATCGTAGCATTACAAGGCTAATTAGACAGGTCAGCGGACAATACTTTTATCCCTTAAGTCGTCTAGCCACCTTTGATAGAGACTATCTTTGTTGACACAAGGTGGTCGCGCAAGATCGAAGGAAAGAAAGCCAGATTGGCTGTTGTAACAATCTAGTAGTGCGTTGTTGACACAGATTAGTATAGCCCCATCAACCGGCCACCAGATGTAACCTACTGTTTTGCCGACTGTTTATTACCAGATGTTAAAGTCTGTTTGCTCGTGTGAAATCTGGTATTTGTACCGTGTTGGAGTGTCGCTGAGTAGGCGTGTCGT
Source organism: Oreohelix idahoensis (assembly GCA_024509875.1). Lineage (NCBI taxonomy): Eukaryota > Metazoa > Mollusca > Gastropoda > Stylommatophora > Oreohelicidae > Oreohelix > Oreohelix idahoensis. The sequence continues at coordinate 76,417 of JAMPIV010018058.1, read as the reverse complement.
TGATCACCAGGACAGTGTAATGTGGACGTGAATCTAGGTCACCAGCGTGAGGCACTGCCAGGATGTAGTGCAGTCACATGCTAGTAACGTTGGCTTGATAATATACATTTTCATACTGTAGCTCAGAGCCCTTGACTAAACGCGTCAGGTAGTCTTGTGACAAATATAGTTGCTTAATATCGAAGTCTGTGAACTTGTTGATAAAGTCAAGACTTCATCTGGCTTCTCCCGAAAGACAATTCTTCTTCTGCTCAAAGATATAGGCCGTAATGTCGGGCCTCATAATGATTGATGAACAACTGTGTATTTTCATAGGCAGGCATTATCCTCCATACCGAAACATACCGCCATAATGCGGGTTTCATATAAATATACGTTCATTGTGCTTCTATAAAGTAATTCGACGAATAGACTTAGTTAGCTGTCAAGCACACATAATGGACTCTGGATCTCAAGAACTGTGAGCGCTACTCACAGGTTCATACTAAATGTTCTGCAATCTTGGCATAATAATAAAGTTTATTTTACCTTGGACAGAATCCGAGAAATACACAAATAACCACTGTCGTCATTCTAGACGAACAGAATAACTCTGGGGAGAATCACTAAGATCACAGTTATACTGAAGACTCTCTTTCCCCCAGTTAATGCAGAGAAGAACAACGGACATCTTGTCCGGTCAGAAAACAGCTCATCACTCACAGACGGAAGTCTTCTCGGTTCGCGCTAAAAACTAGCGCATTCGTAGACAAAAAAAATTTGAGAACAGTTAACCGGCCCGTCTTAAGACAGATCAACCACAAAGAATAAACACAGGGAAGATAACCCAAATCAACCTGTCCCAGAGAGTTAACATACAGTTCTCTACCTTCGATCGTCAAAAGTATTAAATAGATTTACGTCTTATGAAACCGTCAAAACGACAGCAACAGCTGTCTAAGAAATCCGTCTGAGGAATGTACGCAAACACAGGTGATATACGTAATCGCTTCCGCTGGACCGTCTCTGCAGCAATAGTACGAATAACCTGTCAGAGGAGACAATATGGGCGGAAGGTATTAGCAAGGAAATAAGTACACCGATGGGTTTGTGAGTTTGTACAAATACAATCGGAAGTATTACTGCCATATTTGAAAGAGGTCACGAGTTTTAAAACACGAGGGGGAAAGTAAGGATTTAACACCCCCGACACACATAGTTCTAAAGAGCTTACCATTGGTTTAATTTGAGAGCCGAAAAAGGCTTCCATTGGCAAGTTGGTCTAAAATACCAATCTGGGACGTGAACTAAGAAATGGAAATATAATCTAGCGAAATCGGAGACACACATCAGACTGCATAGCAACGTCAAATTAGCAACTCCCAGTAGCCAGAGAGAAGGATCGGACACAGTATTCCAGAATTAATAGTGACAGATCAAAGTATTTGGGCGTCTTTATAATTTAAAAGAGAACCCGCATTTTTTAAATACCAAGACTGGAAACTTAAGGAATCAGAGCACCCGTCATAAGAGGAATACTAAAATTTCCCAGACCAAGTGTTCGAAGCATCTAAACAAAGTTGCTGTGTCCATTCTACTGTGCCAGGAGATTGTGTTCCCAAGTAATTTGGGGTAAGTTGTGAACATATATTTTACAAAAAGTGAATGTGATATGTTACTTGCTAAGTGGTTATAAAGTCATACGAAGCTGGCAACTTCAACATATGAAAATAGTATATTCATAAACCACTACAGCAAGCGCTGGTGATTGCTTCTTGCTAGTCGTACAGAAAACCGACAGCAGAGGTGCCCCAGATTCCGAATGGAGCAGTGAGTAAGTGGGTGATGATTATATCACAAATGCACGGCGTGTATAGTATCATTTTGTGAGAATATGTAACTTGTTAATTGTAATTCAGACCTCTGATTCGTGCAGCTCACCTTTTCTATCCAGGACTTTTTGTGTTATATTCTTCCATTCTCCATAAGTTCTGCTTTCTTTCTATGTGTCGTTTTCCGTAATTGGTTCTGATATTGATTTTATATCAAATTTTAATCAGGAAAAACACAGCATCGTTCGTTATACTAACACCTTTACTAGCACATTTCTCCTAAAGTACTTATTTCATCCATTTTTCCTTTGGCTAGCATAGAATTGGAGTTATCCTTGGTAAAATGAGACGATTGTCATCAATTTCTGACATTGCATACACTTATAAGGTCACTAAGTCTAACCTACACTTCGTACTGTTTTATCCTCTATAGTAAACTGTCGTAGCATTATCAATCGGTTTTCCAGCGAGCTCCTATTTTTTTATTGGTTGGTCCATATTGTCTTCCAAGAATAGACACGCATTGTACCTGCAACACATGCCATACTTCCCTTTCATTCGTTTACTAGGCAATGGTTATCATGCTACCATATATATATATATATATATATATATATATATATATATATATATATATATATATATATATATATATATATATATATATATATATATATATATATATATATATAAAACTGTACAAACGATAAACAAGAACACAGACAACAGGAATCAAAGTCTCCCTAATACTTACAGCCGTCTGTGCAAACGAAAGACAAGAACACAGACAACAGGAATGAAAGTCTCCCTAATACGCACAGCCATCTGTATAAAGAAAAGACCTACATAGTTGCTAATAAAGGTTGAGCCCAGCCCCTATTAAACCATTCTTTTTCACGTGCGGCCCCCCCTCCCCCCCTCCCCCATCGTAAAATATATCTCTTCACATACCCCTGCTCTAATGTTGTTAATTCTATTGTTAGCTTTTTTAAAACAGGCAACCATATCGTGTACATTCTACCATAGTCGTTCCCATTTTCGTTCTTTATCCAGCATGGAGCCACTATTGCACCTGGTCCTATTGCAAGAAGCTTGCACCAAAGCATTCATCTGCTCTTGCACTGGTAGTTTCTGCTGCAATTTATTTGATATGATAAGGTTGCTAAAGTAATGTACAACCTCAAATTTAGCATTCTCTTACGACATGCACGAGAAAGCAGTAGATTAATTCTTTGTCTCCTCAAAGACCACTGGGAACTACACGGATTACCTTCTCTCCTGGTATTCACACGTTGTTTTCAATAAACTTTTAATTCAGATTACACATTACAACCCCCAAACATACAGACCAGGAAATTAAATACTTTACCAAAATTATTATTCTATCAGGTAGCTCGTAATTTAAAAATCACGCCATACACAGAGAAGTAATTAATTATTCCTTAATGCCCCAATAGCTGATGGTTTCAAACCATTACCTTCACCACAACAAGATAATAAAACACTACTGTCAGACACAGGATAAGAATATGCAAATATTAATTTTATAAGGATTGCAACCAACGTCAAAGCATACAGCAATAATAATAATAATAATAGCCCCTCCAGTCATAACTGACTATGGTAATGCGCCCCTGAGGTGACAGGCCTCAGCAGCTTATTTTCCTGGTGTTCCTTTCAACGTTTTCTACTCTCTTCTGCTTGCTGTGAGAGCTTCTTTTCGCCCTATCTGAGGTGGCGCCGTAGAATAATCGCCACTTGGTGCGATCGACAGCTCCATCCTCCCAGGTTGCTGGATTTATGTTCAGTGCCCTCAAGTGTCTCTTGCACACATCTTTGAATCTCAGCTGCAGTCGCCCAACTGTTCTTTTGCCATCTGCCAGTTGTCCGTAGAAGATATTTTTCGGGATGCGACCATCTTCCATGCGGCGGAACTGGCCAAGCCAGCGTAGTCTGCGCTGTCTAAGAAGTGTATATTTGCTCTGAAGGCCAGCACGTGACAACACCTCGACATTTGTCACTGTCTTTCCACGAAATACGGAGGATGTGACGTAGACACCGTGGATGGAAGGTACTGAGCCGTCTTTCTTGCTTAGTATAGGTTGTCCATGTCTCGCTGCCTAACAGAAGTGTGCTGGTGACGCAGGCGGTATATACCGTAGCTTTGGTCTTCATTGTGAGGAGCAATTATAGAGCAATAACTCCGTTTGATTTATACGTTTCAGTTTGTTTTTTATTCCCAGAAACAATATTTAATAAAATAAAATAAACGGCCCATAAGGTGACATTACAAAAGAGAGCCGAATAGTGCCTCCCGCAATGTGGTCACGTGATTAACTGGCCGGATCTCATTTCAGCTGTTATGTTAATGTGACATAACATTTAATGTTATAAAGTAACAGTTAATTCCTTAACACACTGTTTTTGTTTTGTTTTTTATTAAAAATTAGTGAGTGAATAAATTAACAATTTAAAAATTGGGAGTGACTTTTCAGTCATCCTGTATAAAGCATGACACCATTTTGACAGCACTGTCATACCATCATGTACAACGACACATTAACACCCTATATACCCCAATTATAACCAAACTTCAGGTTGAACAGGGTATCACAGCAACATAGTAGAAGAAAACAACAACAACAACAGCACTGTCAATTTTCAACAGCTGGCGTTCAGCTTGTAATCATGATAAATTTGCAGGCCTGTCGCCACAGTCCACAGTCTGTTCCAGGTCAGCGCGGCAGCCCCATAGCTTCTGCTTGAGCTCAGCACCCTCTGGCCAGGTCAGACGTCGTGGATCATCATGGGTTTGGCAGTTTTGGAGAATGTGTTCAGGGGTGTATGGATTCCCGGTTCCACACGGACAATCATTTGTGTGAGATATCCTGAGGCGATAGAGATGGCCAAGTAATCTACAGTGGCCCGTTCTCAGGTGGAAAATGGTGGTCTGTTGGTGTCTGTTTAGCTGGTGGACTGGGTCATGTCTGTTGTATATATCCCCCTTCCTCCTTCCACTGATTTTTGTACTTGTGGATTCAACAGCTGTTAGACTGCCTTTTCATCTTGCCCCCTTCTCTCAATCTCTCTCTCCCCTCCCCTTTCATTTATTCATTTTCCCGTTTGCTCCATCTGGAGCATGAAGCCCTCACAGCAGCTGCCCTCCTTGCAGGAAGTCTGCACAAAAGCAGTCACGTGCTCTTCCAGTGACGGTTTCTGCGGTAATGACATTGCACAATGTTTTACACAATGACGTTGCCATCGCAAGAACAGCTATGATTTGGGCCCCTGAAGGAAAGCGAAACAGAGGCCGACCAAAAACAACTTATGGCTGTGAAATGTGGAGGCTGAGATGCAAAGAATGAGCCAGAGCTGGGGCACTACACGAAGGATGGCTGCCGACTGAGAAAAGTGGAAGCAGTTTGTTGCTGCCCTACAGGAAGCCACCAGGTGTGATGGCCACTGACAGCTTTGACAGTCGTCGGTGGCTAAAGATCAAAGAAGAATAACTGCCAGCCCTATACACAACCTCATACTTGTTGCTTCTTGCGGCAAGTCTGATAGAGCAGTAGTCCTGTCTATGTCCCCCGTGAGACCCCCGGGTCAACAAGGGGCCTTTTAATCTCAACCCTGTGAAAATAAGGATGTTTAGTTGTTTTCTTGGTAATTTCTCGCTTCACACGGGGCATATGAGACGTACGTGGTGATGAACTGTTTACTCTCCAGGTAAATTAACTTCATGCCTTGATTCTTCCTCTGAGTTGACACCAGCTAAAGAAGCAAAAACAGGACCAGGCTCAGTCGACGTGATACCCTTATGCTGCCTCAACAAAAGTCTTGTATTCACAAAATCCAGAAGACGTGCGATTTCTGATGTCACCAAGTAAATAAGTAAAACATACGACATTTTAAAACCACAAACAAATATTTTAAATGAATACGTAATATTTGGAAGCTGCTGGACCAAGAAGTGCAAGAAGACGTATTACGGGTTACAGTAATAACAAGGCACTGCTGAGTTGGCCGTGCGTCCTTTCATGATTCATTACCGCAACGAGCCGATGGCACCGTTCCGATAGTCCCAGGTTCGATTCTCCGATGTACCTGTCAATTCTTTACTTTTATGTTTACTCTGCTTCTGTCTTTCTTACAAGCACCTGCCACATCCCCATTTTCATTTATTATTCACAACCCTCTAGTTTCCCCCTTTCATTTCTATGTTTACCCGGGCAGTAGCAACATTCAGTCATCAACTCGATCCATAACTAGGTTTACCAGGCGTCCTGCAAAAGGAGGACATTCCCTGTTTACACTCTCGTTTTCCGTCCGGTAAGCATTGCAAAAAAAACGTAACTTTTGTCCGGCGTTTCACTGAATATTGAAGTGTACAATCTTTTGAACCTCGATGTTAACATAACTTACAATAGTCTGTCAAGCTTTTTAATTTTGTGTAGCCTGTTTCTAATTTTACCGTTACGTTTTTTTTAATACAGCAATGATCATGTAATTTCCGGTAGCGTGTGTTCCATCCAACTTTTTTTTAGCCGCTCTGGACTGGATCCAAATATCAGTGGGCCAATAAACTATTTTATGTTTTGCCTGACGAAATTCCTTCATATGCACTTGAAAATGAAGAAACTAGGCTCTTCAGATAAGCATCATGATTAAACTAATAAAGGTATTCTTGCATTAAACCAGTTTCACTTATTTTTACTTATGATACCGGAAGGGAGGCATCAAAGAAGATTTGGTTACCCAATGAGCAGCAGCGAGGAGACTTTTTTCAGATCATAAATCGATGATTCCTCAGCAAAAGAGAAGTTTGCAAGAAAACGAAGATGGCTGTATACCGCGCCACCTATGTCCCAGTCTTGACGTATGGATGCGAGTCATGGGGAATGACTACTTGTTAAACTCTTTCTTTGTGTGTAGTTGTTAACTCATACTGGCTACTAGTTGTTGAATCATGCTTTATTTGCTAAATGATGTGAATGTCCACCAGTGGATAAATGTAGATGTTGGGACTGGTGTAGTAAAGTGTAACGATTGTCAACTCATCAAACCCAGCACAGTTTTGGTCATACAGGTCATCTTGTCCTGGAACGTGATGAGGCTCCGACAAGAATGTGAGTGTAAACAATGAGTGTGTATCTGAATGTCAGTACGCGAATGGTAGAATGATTCGATAGAGTTGACAGGTTGGTAGTACATCACTCATACTCACACTGTTCGAATTCAAGAAGTACTGGAACTACGGTGGTCTTTTTATAACATTTAATGGGACGCACACTTGGACAGTACGTGTATGGTTACAGGAACAAATGTCGACATAGACAGCATAATGTTGATCACAGGAATATCATCTTAAGTTAGCATTCATGCTTGGCAAATATCATAATGGAGCATTCGTAAATAAGCGTTCAGCGTTCCATCATGTAAATCATCTGGCTTTACTGACTGGGCACGTCAGACCATAACCAATACATAGGAAGGCTCCTAGACCTAACCTCGTCTAGCGAATATTCCTTCACGTAAAGTTCAATATATATATATTTCATAATATAGGAATCCCAGACATGGGTTCTCACATGTAGCAGTGATCTCTTGGTTCATCGAGCGATAGTACAGGCATCCCTTTTTCTCACTCGATAAATACAAAGTATATGAATTTCAACATGGCTGTTCTCTCTCTCGTGAGCTTCACTCACTATAGAATATAGACCAAAATTAGTCATTCATTAAATGTCCTCATTTCTTCATAGGTTCTCTCATAGAGGTAATTGAATAATATCATACAATCCAGTGCTGATACATAGGAATGTCTTCTTCCTTTGAATGGATATTCTTTTTAAAAGTACCACTGTGCATCTGCTTATCAACAACGATGGCGAAGCCCAAGTTCATAATAAATTGTGGTTTTACCTTTTTATGCGAAATATAACTTTGCCATTCCTTGGCAAAAGAGAATAAACACTGGGGTAAAGTACATACAACATGTCTAAATGATTATCACTTTTCCCCCATCCATATATAGATCACTATTTCGGCAAAAAGCCTGCTACAACAAAACTCGGCATCCTCACAGGATGACAGCCATGGATCACACCCTTGCTAGCGATACTTCCGCTGCATAGCCTTTGACCTTTTCTAGCGACAACCAAATTAGTTCGACTTAGAAATGCAAAGATATCCATATATAAGACAGACTCGTCCTACTCATACAACACTGTCAGCAAAGCCTTGTAGCTCATCTGCTTTATTACTCAGCCATGAATCCCGCATCTGGCGTAGTTTATGTTGGACGATTCTACGCATGTTGTTGAAAGCGTCTTTCTTGGATGTAGATTTTGGATCATTTAAATATGCTTTATGGAGATGGTGTTTCTCAGCCAACATCTGCTTTATATCATCTGAGTTCTCATCAAACCAGTCATTTTGTTTCTTGATGGAAGGACCCAGGACCTCTGTAGCAGTGTTGTAGATCTGCTCACTTAGGGCTGCCCAATTTGTTTCCACACTTTGGCCGTCTAGCGAGATAGATTTGAGACGGTCTTCTAAGGTGTCAGTAAATGACTGTTTGATTTTTGTCTTCTTTAGTTTGGTGACATCCAGCCTCTTTTGAGTTTTCTTCCCCTGAGGGCGCCTGGCTGGTTGGATACGAATTTTAAGTTTAGATACAATGAGGCGATGATCAGTCCAGCATTCGGCACCACACATGGACTTGGTCACCCGGACATCTTGCCTGTCCTTCTTCCTAACAATTACATAGTCAATTAGGTGCCAATGCTTTGAGCGAGGGTGCATCCAGGAGGTCCTGTTGCGGGTAGGAAGTCGAAAAATGGTGTTGGTGACAAGGAGGTCATGTTCTGCGCAAGTCTGGAGGAGACGAAGTCCATTACTGTTACAGCGACCCACGCCGTACCTACCAATAGTGCCATTCCAGGAGATGTTATCTGAGCCTACTCTTGCATTAAAGTCACCAAGAATGATGAGCTTATCTGCTTTAGGAACTGATGCAATGACTGCATGTAGTTCTTCGTAAAACTTATCCTTGACATCATCCTGGTTTGTCATAGTTGGTGCATACGCGCTAATGATGGTGGCATGTTTTCTTCCATAGAACAGAGGGATCTTGACCGTCATGAGTCGGTCATTTATTCCCTTTGGGGGCCCCGCTAACTTGCTGACAATTGCTGTTTTGATTGCAAATCCAACCCCTGCTTCTCGTCTTTCTTCAGTTCCTCTTCCGCTCCAAAAGAATGTATAACCTGCACCCTTTTCGCAAAGTTGGCCCTCGCCTGCAAGTCGAGTTTCACTCAGTGCTGCTATGTCAATGTTGTACCTGGCCAGTTCTCTCCCAATCAGGGCAGTTCGTCTCTCAGGTCTGTTTGCGTTAAAGTCTTTGTCAAGTAAAGTGCGCACATTCCATGCGCCTAGAATGAGGGGGAAAAATCTGTCCTTTCTTTTTCTTATATGTCGACCGCCGAAGTAGGGTACCCACCAGCCGCGGTAAGCTGGTTAGGTAATGGTGAAGCAGGCAATGTTTAGGGCACCTTTTCTAGCCCCTTCCTCATGCCAAGGAGGTGAGCAGTGCTTTCCTAAAGAGGGCTGCTCAGACACTCAGGGGGCTGCCGAATCCCACTGCTGCTCCGATCAGTGGAAGACGACCATATGGCCTGAGCCGCCTGTGTGTAGGTCTGCGACTACGACTGCCAGCGTACCCACGCCTGCCGCTTCGCCGCTCGCCCATCGCCACAGGACTTGTTGTGAGTGGATGGATGAATGGATGAAAGAGTGACTTGCGCGGTGATTTGGATTAAAGTGAGGAAGAGTTGCGCAATTCGTCGACCTCACTCTCTCGCCTGGGTCCATCTCAATCCAGTGGCAAGACAAGTCAAGACGACTGGAGATGAAGTCAGGTGCAGTGGATGACCAGGGCTTTCTACGTGCCTCGCCGTGCTCCTTACGCTCCACAGCGCGTTGCTGGTAATCGCCGTCATGCCCGTTGAACCAACAGGTGGTTTCTTCCGCGCAGTCTATCGAATCCAGTCTTCGCATGCATGGGTAGGCAGACCCTAACTCACCGAAGGTTTATAACCATTCGGCTACCCTCACCTAGTTTAGCCGGCCTGTCAAAGCCGTTGTCCGGGGGTGGCCGCTGTCGCATGCTGACAGCTACGAGGAGCCACAGGTGAAGGTTTTTATAAAACCATTCGGCTACCCCTAACTCACCTAGTTTAGCCCTGTCAAAGCCAAGTTGTCCGGGGGTGGCCCGTCCCGGGGGTGGCCGCTGTCGCATGCTGACAGCTACGAGGAGCCACAGGTGAGAGCTGGATGCCAGGTTTGGACCAAAGGTGGCTGAGCTGCCCTGAAAAGGGCATGACAGCTCCTTCACCAGAGGTACTACCAATACCTGACTTCCCAACACCCCCTATGACACAATTAAAGATCAGTAGAATCTCGACAATCTGAATGTGCCAGAACTGCTTCAATGCTGGCACATAACCAGACCACACAGTCGTTCATATTTGGACATGCACCATAATATAACCAACAGACCATGTGTCTAGGTTGAACGGGGCGCACCTCCCCAAGCGAGACATTTTATTTATTATTTTTTTAAATCTGCTAACACAAAAAAGTATGCCTGAGCTAAATCAAAATGCATCTTTCACCGTGGGAAAATTGTAGGTGGTAAAGAATGCCTATTTCTAATTCTCACATTCATCTGGACAGTTCCTTAGTGCGACTGTGATTGTCTAGTGTGTACATAGTTTTACTTTTACTGTGGCTATGACGTCTTCCTCCTCTTTAAAAGGAAGCAGAAAATGTCTACAACTGAATCGAAGATCGATATTTTAAAAGTGGGTCTTCGTCAGCGACGACGTTGGAAAGTCAGCCATATCAGATACTTAAAATCAACAAGTAAAAAAACGTTATAGGAGACATGAATCCGATGATAGGTCTATACCCATGCAGAAGTATTCATCCTGCCAGACTTTGATGGCTTCGAATGCTGTTTAAATCAAATATTCTTGCTGAAAAGATTGATAGACCTGGCAACAAAGAAACGAAGTTCAAAAATGGTGTTGTTGAAATTCCACTTATGACAAGTTAACCGTGTTTTTTTTTTAACTGCCCAGTCCTTTTTTTTTTTTTTTTCAGTTTCCAGAACAGTATTCTCTATACATTCTAAAATCTGGAGAGAGAGAAAAAACATACATCCAAACCGCACCTGGTCTTAATAAATTCGAATTATTGAAGTTCTACTGTATTAATTCAAGATAATGACAGCAAAGCCTATTACATCTTCATGCAACATGTAACCGTGCATACAACTTTTTGCTTTGTCAAAAATAAGGACGCCTCTTGATTACTTGCTACGTGCAACTTGAAAAGTCAAAGGTCAGCTATTCTAAAAGTACACAAACAAGGCGGCTGGACACACGGGCTCCACACAAGTGGGTTGACGAAGTTTCGAAAACAACATACACGTCAAGGAGTGTGTGTTACTGTTACTCGAATGGGACTAAATAATAGTAACACTGTAACTTATCAAACATGTTGTAGGTGACTAAGGAGGTTTGGGCATTGAGCCGGCCCGCATCCTAAAGAAACTTTAAGCAAAAAAAAAAAAAAAAACCCCCACAGAAGATATGACAAGTCAACTAAATTAAATTAGTGTCTAAAATGATGAGAATGCCATAATGTGGAACTGATTTAAAAAAACAAACAAAAAATACCAGTGGGAAAAGATAGGAGAAGACGCTATTGTTTCACTGGACACACACACACTGAGAAAAACCAGTTCATAGCATTACAAGGCCGTGCCTGGAATCCACAGCGTAAGAGAATAAAGGGAGACCCAAAAAACTCGGAGAAGATAAATCAAGACAAACATGAAAGAGATTTTTTAAAAAGGATGTGGAAAGATCCTGAACGGAAAGGCACAAGGCATGAAGGCTCGGTTTGTATGTGTTGTATTTAAGTTAGTATTTTTTTTTTTTTTTTTTGGTCTTTTTAAAGTACGGACTCACTGTTTGTTGCAGGCAAGTACTTTAGTTGAAAAAGCTCGAATCAGGGTTACGGTTAGGGTTACCGGTTAAGGTTACGGTTAGGGAGTATATTTGTTTGTACCTGTATCGTAACATTAAAGGTAAAGGTAGTTCTATAGCAGATACTGCCGTAGTGGAGTGAAGTGTTAGAGACTTCACCATACTAGATCCAGCACTGAGAGGTGGGGAACCAGTTCCCTTCCTCGCTGCCTTTTCCGTCCATAACTCAAGTGGAAAGTCAGGTACCCATTTACAGCTGGGTAGACCGAAGCGTGTCGATACCGTGAATCGAGCCCGGTACCTATGCCGCGACAGACCAGCACTCTAACCACTCTGTCAATCGGACGCTCCCGTAAGAGTAAGCGTAACCGTAAAGGTAAACCATAACCAGCTAACCGTAACGCTGATTGTCACGAGCTGTCATTGCAGATCACAACAACAACAACAACAAAAGAAGAGCACGCATGCGCAAAACCGACGTCGTGCCCACAGCCTTTGGGCGAGATCGGGCTGACGCCCCCTCCCCACCCATTCAGTGATTTAATGGAAACGATAAATATATTCTCCTAAAAACTTGATAAGCAGCCTATGTAAATATCAAATACTTTCGACCCACTTTTTCATCATCAGCTCTTGCGGCGCTGGTATTTGTGGCTATTTGTTTTATATGATGAGGTGTCGAGTCCCATACACAACCTCGTATTAGTAGATTTTTACGACACCGCTGATGGAGCAATAGCCACATTATTTCTTTGTCTCCGCTGAGAGCCCCGGGGAACTAGACGGGGCAGTTTATTAAGGGCGATCGGAAATTAATGTTTGACTTAAGACTAGATCCAGTAGCCAATTGAAACGACTAACTCCTATCTATAATGTTCTAGATCATCATTCTCTTCTGCGTTCCCTGTGGCACGCAGCACGCTCTCGCGTGCTAATGCAGTGGTGGTCTGAAATGATGAGGTTGGTAGTACCAGGCACAAACTAACATTATTCGCCTTGTACGACATGCTTGAGGGTGCAGTTTTTCTATTCTTTCTTTGTCTATTCAGAGACCACCCCCGCCGACCCGGGAACCTACAAAGGACATTTATGACATTAGTCAAATAAAACATACATAGGTGGTTAGATCCTCCTATGATCACAATGAAGTAGTAACAACATCAACAGAGAGACAACACAGCCCGACTAATCCCCACATCCAAACTGTTAACCAAAAACATGTCAAAAGCGTCTTAAACCATCCGGCTTACACGACATTGTCCAAAAACAATAGTTATTCTTGTAACCACAAACAAATACTTAACAACAAATGACGTGGAGAGTTAAAGCGAACCTCTCAGCTAACAATTTTGTCAAGCCCGTAACTCATCTATCATTTTCTTCTTCTATGTCCCGGCACTTACATTTAGTCTGGGCCTCCAACGCCCACTTCCCTCTCGGTACGTCTAAAGACAAATCCTACTCTTTCTCCTGGTTGTGGGACCATTCATCAAATAAAGACATTCGTGGTTGCAAGTAGTTATTATGTCCCTGACGTTTCGGAATAACAATGCCCTTATAACGAAGAAAGAAAGCTGCTCTCATGTGTGTGTATGTGTGTTGTTTTTAGAGCTTCACAATGCAATAAAAATAAGAATTTTTATTTCCTCCAGTTGTTCCAGGGGTCTATGATACCACACAGAAAGTATAGGGGTACTGCTTGTACAAAGCTACTAATATGAGGTTGTAATTAATGCTGGCAGCTTCATCATGTAATACAACTTGCGACAGAAACCACCAATGAAACATCATGTGAATATATATATATAGTAAGACGCATGACCTATTTTCGTTGACGCCGCCTTTCTATACTGAGTAACTGGTGAAGAAATAATATCAAACACAGATTAGAAAATATGGATTCTTCCATTTTTAGAAAGCTCGTGACTGCTACTACCTGTTAAACACAAAGAACAGGCTGTGATACCGGATAACATGAACACAACACTTGAACGTTGTTAGACAAAAGAGATGTGTCTACGGAAGAAAATGAAAAACTTCATGACGACGTCCGCAATGAAGTCAGTCTGGAAACGATTGCAAAGACGCTTATTTCATACATACTAAATCGACAGTTCATTCTTACTGGCAGGGCTGTGGAGTCGGAGTCGTGGAGTCGGTCATTTTTAGTCGGAGTCGGTAAAAAAAATACTCCGACTCCGACGAGACTTAAATCAAGGCAGATCCACGTTTGATCTATGCAAGGGAGGGTGGCGCTTAAATGAACTAAATTAACATTTTAAAGTAATAGAACTCCTAAAACCACTTTCTTGTTAAAGTTGTCACGGGTTGCCTCCCCTTGCTCTGCAGTAGTGGTCCGAGTGGCCAAAACCTAGAGTAACCAATGTGGGCCTTAACATGTGTCTTCCTTCGCACAAGATTACTCTTGGCAGAGATGCAGATAGAAGGATGATGATGCTTCGACCTCGAGGGAGTATTCACAAGATATTTAAGAAATCGAGAACAATGCTGAATGGGTTGCAGCACGTTAACTCTTTATCTTTCCCGCCGCCTTTTGCGCAGAGATATAATATTAGCTCGTTCAAGCTATTATTGCTCGTATTGGCCCTTACGATGTAGATATAACTATATATATTAGAATACTTATTCACACGTGTGCACTTCTCTTTGTAATAATTAATTTAACTATGAATTTGTAAAAAACAACATATACAAATTCAATGATCAATTACTTTAACACTTGTAAATAAATAAGAACTGGTGATTAATAAAAAAATAAGTCTCATCATGGAATATATCGGCTTTCGTAAGCTTAATTTTAGAAAAAAAAGTTCTTTGTTTGGCAGGCTAAAAATGGGACTTGCCAAAATGCTAAAGTGCCGACGCTGCTGGTTCCGTAGCTTCGTCTCTGTGGTGAGGGCACGTTTCCAGATCAGTCAGGAAGCAACCAGTCCTGGTCAAGGCAAGAATCTTCACAACCCGTGGAATGTAGGTTTCAAGTGTCAATTAAAAGCTTTGAACCACAGAATAGTAGTACAACTAATGGTCTCTTCGGGTCATACCACAAATAGTCGGGTCGCCTCGTGCTGGTACCACAAACTCAAAAAATTGAGAAATCTTAGACTTTTTGCTCAGATAAATAATCTTGGCAACTTGATATAGATGCCTAGAACACACGTCGGGGTATTTATTGTGAGTAAGTCCTGTATAATTTCGGTTTCTGTATGAATAACTTAGGGTTTCCTTGCTGTAGTGTTCCTCTAAGTCCGGTACAATATAAAGTCAGAATCTTAACTTCTATTCTCTCCTGGATTCAGTCTGAGCTGCCTTCTTGATGATTCGGGAATGCAGTGTTGTGTGTCTAAAAAGTCCTACATTACACCTCAGACTTCACTCACGCACTCTTGTTGTCTACTATTAGGCAACTCCCAATCAGAGCGATTGTATATAACAATTTGAATTGTCAAACCAATGGCATTAAAAGTACACGTAATTATATAGTAGTGTTTATGGAATTTTCTACGTGGCTCATACTTTTGAGAATTCAAACAGCCACTTTCCATGTATGGAATCGTGATTTCCGCCTATTTTGTCATATCTTCTATTATTATATTTTCGCTTAAAATGTCTCCCAAGATTGCAATTATCTATAATCACCTATCCCAAGTAATTCGGAAGCCTGATTAGTTAGTTTATCAAACTCTGCCGATCTCTTGTATCACAGGAATTATCGCAAATCCGACTGCCTGTCTAGACACATCGGGGTTTATGCAATTAAACCCGTATTGCAAGTCCATTTTACTGTCGAGTCGGAAGTGATTATGAAATCTTACAAATATATAAATTAAAAATAATATGGTATGAAATCTTAAGCAAACACTTAATGCTCGCATCTACCTAGAGACAATATTGGTATGATTACAGTTAGTGATTCAATTAATCTTTCAGGGATGGGCGACTGCCTGCACTGAAGAATGAAACGTGAACAATGACAGTATGAAAAAAGGTAACAATTCCGTTGAGGCATGGGAACAAATTTATGTGCGTACAAAGTGCAGAAATAATTAGATAATAAAGGAGCGGAGAGAAGCCACGAAAAAATAAACGATCATATTTCGTCACAAAAGTACATAATGTAGGAAAATGTCAGTTGCTTCTGATCATAAATAAAGTTTTTATCACAACTGGAAATTTGTTGGCAGATTTAGAAAAAGCAAACAAGAAATTAAAATAAAGTATATACACTGTCAATTTTCCCGTCATTGTTAAATGAAACTATTTTGCCTCATGGTGTTTGACAAAGCAGTCATTTGTGTGCAGGTGTGGATGATTTGTAAATTTGTATTACTGTATGAATGAACAGTTTAAAATGTCAACGAAAGCCACGTATTCACACACATACCATACTTATAAATCTAACTCCGTAATGTTATGCCATTACACTAGTTAAAAAAAAAAAAACAGTCGGAGTCGGACTTCTAAAATTTCCGGAGTCGGAAAATTGTTTGCCCGCCTACACAACCCTGCTTACTGGGCATTCTGTAAAAGGTGAAAACGTTGTAGTACATACTGGCTACATGTAAACTCTAGGGCAGTGTTTCTCAAGCGGTGTGCCACAGCACACTGGTGTTTGGCCGCGTCCATCAAAGTGTGCCGCGAAAATTTTGTAAATTTACTAAATGAAGTATATTTTTAGTGATCAAGTAATGCAAAACTGATCTTACATCTTGAATTCGTTCAATAATAATTGGAGCTATTAACTGATTTGAACAAAAATAGATATACTTCAAAATTTAACGATAGATATTACAAAAACGCAAGTGGCGTATAAACAACGTTCAAAGGCCATGGACGAAGCATAGAACTTCCGCTTGGACCTAATTAAATTTCGTATTTCTTTTTGTTTTGTTTTTGTTCTACATATTTCTACATATTCTACATATATTTCTACAATTAAATGAAAATCGAACTTTTTCTTTATACCCACATATTATTGTATTTAATTTAGTATATACCATTGCAATTTATTATTGAGGCGAGGTCAGATAGGTGTGCCGCAAATTTTTTGAAAATGAAAAGTGTGCAGTGAACACAAAAAGGTTGAGAAACACTACTCTAGCTAGGGGGAAAAAAGATTTGAATAAATATCAGCCAATGGGCGTTCGAAGTTTATAGCCTTACTTGGCCTTACAAGCGACCGAATTCAGTGGCGGCGGTCGTGAAAGTAATTTATTGTGACACTTTCAATTCATTAAAAAATGCAAACGCACGTGTATCATCAATCAATCAATCAATACCCTTTGGCTCCCCGAGAATAGGCCTTCAACAAACACATGCCAAGTCTTCCTGTCCTGTGCCATCCGCTCAAGTTCTTTCCATGTTTTCCTCATCATTTTCCCCTCTGTATCCAGTTCTCTTCTCCATGTGTTTTTGGTCTACCTCTGCCTCTTTTTCCCTGTGGATTCCAGAACAAGGACTGCCTTATAATGCTATCAACAGGTTTCCTCAATGTGTCCTATCCATCGTCAGCGTTTTCTTCTCAACTCTTGTTCCACTGGCACTTGTCTGGTTCTTGTCATCAATTCCACATTTATGACTTTGTCATGCCATTTCAGTCCTTCTATTCTACTCAAGCACCCGTTTATAAAAGTCTGTAGCTTTTTGGTTGTTGTTTTTGTTGCTCTCCACGTCTCAGAGCCATACAATAGGACTGACTTGACATATGAGTTGAACATTCTTATTTTCGTGTTGGACTTGATTTCTCTTGTTCTCCATATGCTTCCCACATGCAATGAAAGCTCCTCTGGCTTTTTTGTATTCTTATTTTGATATTATTGTCTGTCCCTCCAACTTTGTCTATATTACTGCCAAGATATGTGTACGATTCCAAATCCTTTAGTGGTTCAACCTTGTTATCATTTCTTGCATTTATTCTCATAATCTGTGTCTTTTCCCTGTGTATTTTCAGGCCCACTTGTTGTGACCCAATTTATTGCTAGTAAGAAAAGAAATGGAGACAAGAGGCATCCCTGTCTCACTCCCGTTCTAATCCTAAACAGTTCTGTGAGTTGTCCTTCATGAAGAATTCTGCATGTCATTTCTTCATAGGTCTTCCTTGTTAAGTTAATGATGTTCATGCGAACTCCTTAATGCCTCATAAATTTCCAAAGTGATTCTCTGTCTACACTGTCAAATGCCTTTCATAGTCCACGAATCCAATGTATAGCAGTGAATTCCATTCCAGACTTTGTTCAACTATTATTCTCAATGTGGCTATCTGGTCTGTACAGGATCTGTTTTGTCCAAAACCTGCTTGTTCATCTCTCAGTTTCTTGTCTATGGACTCTTTTAATCTCTCAAGGATGATTCTGTTTAATACTTTTCCTGGCATTGATAGTAACATTATTCCTCTATAATTTGTGCACTCTTGTAAATTTCCCCTCTTAGGCAATTTGACCACATAACCTTCCTTCCATTCTGCTAGTATTTCCTCTCTCCCCCAGACTTTGCCAAGTAGTTTGTATAATATCTCTGTAGAGGTATCAATATCTGTTTTGATGGCCTCTGCTGGAATGCCATCTGGACCAGTTGCTTTTCCATCTTTCAGAAGCTTTATGGCTTTCTTTATGTCTTCTCTACTTGGTCGTTCACAGCTGATTTGTAGCTCCTCAACTGCTGGCTGGAAGTCTGGGAGATTAGTTGGAGCTGGTCTATTGAGAAGTTCCTCAAAATGTTCAGTCCATCTCTTCATTTGTTCTTGTATATTACTAAGCAATTTTCCATTCTTATTTGTTATGAGGCCATTTGCTTGCTTATATTTCCCTGTTAGCTTCTTTGTGTTGTTGTACGGGTCCCTCATATTTCCTTTGACTGCAGCTTCTTCTGCTTCCCTTGCCATCTTCAATATACTTCCTCTTGTCTCTTTTGATGTTTCTTCTTACTTCTTTGTTAGCTTCTATGTACACTTCATGAGCCTTGGGTTTGGAGCTTCTGGTTTTGCTTCTGTTTAAATTTGCTTTCTTGTTTTTCCTGTCTTCTATCTTGCTAATGGTTTCTATTGTTATCCATGCTTTGTGCTGATGTTCTCTTTTTCTCAGTACTTCTTCACGTCTCGTTCCATATATTTTTTACTTGTTGCCAGTGGTCTTCTGTACCTGCTTCATCTACCAGCTGTTGGAGTACTTGGTATTTGTTGGATACTGACAGAAAATGTTTCTCTTATTTCCTGATTTATTAGATATCCCACATTGTACTGTTGTCTATAGCTATATACTGTTGTAAATTTCTTGAGTATTAATTTTGTTTTAGCCAACAGAAGATGGTGGTCTGATACCACATCTGCTCCTCTGCATACTTTTACATCATGCAATGATGACCTAAACTTCTTACTTATGCATATGGGATCAATCTGATTCTCAGTTCTGTGGTCTGGTAATATCAATGTTGCTTTATGTATTCTTTTATGTGGAAATATGCTTCCTCCTATAGTTAGTTGATATGAAGCACAGAAATTAGCTAATAGTTCCCTATTCTCGTCCATCATACCTAATCCATGCTTTCCTATGATTTCTTTAAAGCCAGTGTTGTCTGTTCCTATTTTCGCGTTTAGGTCCCCCATCAAAATTGTGATATCCTTTCTTTTCTTTTTGTCCAAGACATTTTGTAGTCTGGTGTAAATGTCTTCTTTCTCAGATTCTTCTTTATCATTTGTTGGTGCGTAACATTGGATGATGTTTATATTTACTTTCTTTTTGGCTGATTTAAACCTTGCTGTTATAATTCGGGGTCCCATTGCTTCCCATTCTATAAGGGCCCTCTGTGCTTCCCTAGACAGCATTATAGCCACCCCTTCATTGTGGTGGGCTCTTTCATCCTCATATCTTGAGGACAACACCATTTTTCTTGAGATCAATCTCCTCCTCTCTATGCCCTTCCACCATGTCTCGCAGAGACCCAGGATATCAATCCTGTAATTTCCATTTCTGCTGCTACCTGTCCAGTTTTCCCTTGTTCACATAGAGTGCGAACATTCCAGGTGCCAATCCTGGAGATTTCCCTAGACGAAAAAAGGTTAGTCGGCAACCCAGACTCCTTTCGGCTTTCTCTGGGTTGCTTCATGCGCCTCCTCCAGAGGGCCTTCTTCTGTCTTGTTGCTTTATATTCTGTATTTGACTTGTCCATATTTGTTGAAGCTTTTTGGTAAAAAGTTTTTTACGGGATGGGGTAACCAGCCCCATGCCCAACCCTCCTTAAACGCTTTTTACGACATGCATGGTAAGGTACAGTGTTACTATTCCTTGCTCCCCTTTCGGGCCCCAGTAACACACGGGTGCGAGTGTATCATACATGCAAATAAAGTTCAACGTACTCCTCTCACCTAAATAAATGAAAACCTTGCAAGCATTATTAGTCACTAGCAGCTCTCGAGTTTAGCTCACCTGCACTTAAAGTTAATTTTGGCTAAAGTTTAAAGATGGCGGCTACGTAAAAACTGTTGTTCAGCGCAAGGCAGTATGTGTTAGAGTATCTACAGACTACATGGTAGATATTCTCACTTGTACCCACTAGATATATATGAAACAAATGTAAAAGAACGGAGCAATAAATGCCATTTGACAAATAAACTGTATTTTATATTTTTTTTTTATTGACTCCCAGAAACAAACTAAAATCTAAAATGGCTAATGACATCACGAGAGACATAAAAAAATTACTGCCCACTATAAAGTCATGTATTGAACAAACTGGATCTCACGCTGAGCTGAGCTTTTATGTAATAAATTGACAAGTTAAGTGTCTTTATCTCCATGTTTGTTTCATATTAATTAGTTGTATAGGAGCAACGAAATAACAATTTTAAAATAGGAAATGGTTTTTCAATCACTGGAAATATCTCGCTCATTAGTTGTGCATTAGTTTTTTTTAAAAACCCAGACACCATTCCACACTTGTGAAATAACATCAGCTTGGGTACAGAAGCTGCCTGCAGTAACTGTAAGCAACAATGGACAGACATGAAAAGACGGGGAACAAGCTTTTACAATCACAAGAACAAATTGGTGAAATTTGACAAAAGTGTCTCACAGATTTCTTGCATTAAAATATTTTCAAATTTACAGTCACAACAACCTCCAGCATGAGAATGGAGGTAGAGGCGGCTACTGTAGATTTAAGGTGGTTGTCTGAAACTTTATTAACAAGGGCAGTTACTGTGTCTGACTCTCAGTCCACGCTTCAGAAGATCCAAAATGGATGGCTATGGCATGAATGGAAAACTCAATAGAAGCCTCAAATCTTCAAGAATTGGCATGGATCTACTGCCCTGGTCATGCAGGGGTACATGGCAATGAAAGAACTGATAGACTAGCTTCAAGAGCACTTATAGTAGGTGCATTGGATATGGACAAGGGAGAGATACTGAGGACAATTTATGATCGCTTTATAGAGAATGTCACTGCAATCGATGAATCATCAAGGCTAAGATTGCTGGAGTTTAGCATTAGGCATAAGACAGGCAGGGATGAACTTAAGAGAGGATGCATCTGGCGTATTTACAACCGGCGCGCAACATAGAACAATTAGCTTTCATACCCTTCAATGTTTGCTGAGGGAGACCAAGCACCTATGGCTTTGCCCAGAGTGCAATGATGTAAAATCTGAACAACAACAACAAATTTACAGTCACAATAGTACTCACCGCTCCAGCTTATTCCCCAGGTAGTCTGATGAGTCAGATGGGCACACATTATACAAGTCTGATTCTTCAAGAGGTGCTCTATATCCCTTCTTGAACAGTGGATTACACCACCTGCAGGCAACAAATACAAATTCAGCATGAAAACTCCTGCCACTATAACATAAATATCTATTCAACATTATAACTTCTTCCACTGTAACAAAAATATGAATTAAGCTTTACAGCTCCTACTCAGATGTAAGGTCAGTCCTATTGTATGGCTGTGAAACATGGAGAACAACAAAAACCACAAGCAAGAAGCTACAGACTTCCATAAATGGGTGCTTGCATGGCAAAGAAGACTTGTAAAATCACCAACGTGGAACTGATGACAAGAACCAGATAGGTGCTAGTGGAAGAGGACATGAGAATATGCTGGCGATGGTCAGAAAACCTGCTGATAGCATAACAAGGCAGTCATTGTTCTGCACTCCCCAGCGTATGAGAGGTTGAGGGAGACCCCAAAAAAAAAAATGAAAGAGATAAAGAAGGCAGGGAAGAACCTAGTCAGATGATACAGGAAGGGAGGGAATAAATGTGTTCAAGTTCTAACTTCTCTGGGGAACTGAAGGATCAATGATGATAATTACAGTTCCTACAACTTCAGTTTGGTCAAAGTATTTTTTTTAAAGTGCTAAGGACTTCCAACTAGGGTTGTGTGGAGTCGAAGTGGCAAAGAGGTATGGCGCCTGCCTCAAATTCTAAAGGTGCTGGGTTTGATTCCCAGTAGGGACAGAAAATGCAGCAAAAGAGATGAATGCAGTCCGCGACTCATAGCTTGACTGCCTGCGTCAGGGTCAGCGAACCAGAGCTGACCAAGACCCTACTCCACCTCCAAGTGCATCACTGCAGTCTGGCTGAGAGAGTAGGGATCGAAGAGGGAAGGCAAACCCGGTCCTAAAAATGTTGTGCGGAAGTCGGATGTGTCGGGCCCAAAGACGCAAATATCGCAGCTTCGCTGTAAACCGCGACACAACCCAACCAGCATCCTTTTCATTCAGGATGAACGAGGAAGAAGAAGAAGATTCCCAGTTGAGGGAATATAATTTATGGAAATTTTTTTCAGGACCAGTGGTCCTAATGATGTCATACTCCCCCCTGGTCTCCTGGGTAGTGAGATCGGATGCCTAGCCTTCTTGGATAAGGGCGAAAAAATAGGACGTTCAGTGTGCACATTAAAAATCCCACGTCACTTAAAAATCGTAAAGAGTAGGCCATTAGGTCACTGCCCTGTCAAAATTTAAACATTAGAAACCTACCACCACAAAAATATTTATAGAATGTGTGATTCCTATATACACAATTCGGGATTTTCGCTGGTGCTAAGGAGTTCGTGCACTGTGCTGAGATCCTCCTTGTGTGAGGAGGTCAGAGCACTGATGGTGTTTTCCATGAACAATGAAGATAGTCCTTAAAATTAAACCAAACCAGGGTTGTGAATTCAGAGTAAGAGAAATGAAGTCAGTTAATTCTAAGTGGAGTCAAAAGTTGGGTTTGGCACTGCACTTTCTGGAATCAGAGTTGGAATCTGAACCATTTTTAGCCAACTTCACAACCACATTAGCCCTCAACCCTGTTAGTTTGGGGAGTAGCATATACACCCATACATAATTAAGTGAGGTACAAGTATACAAAGCATGTATACACTGCTTAGACAGCGCAGACTAAGCTGGCTTGGCTATGTCTGCCGCATGGAAGATGGTCACATCCTGAAAGTAAGCTTCTACGGACAACTGGCAGATAGCAAAAGAACAGTTGGACAATTGCAGCTGAGGTTCAAAGATGTGTGCAAGAGAAACATGAGGGCACTGGACATACATCCAGCAACCTGGGAGGTTACCAAGTGGCAATGTTCTCTATGGCGTCACCTCAGATTGGGTGACAAGAATCTCTCATGGCAGCAGAAGAGAGGAGAAAACATCAAAAGAAGCACCATAAAAATAAGTAGCGGGCTGTTACCTCAGGGGCACATTTCCATAATCAATTATGACTGAAGGGGATATTATTATTATTATTATTATTAAAAGTATACACACTTAAACACACAAGGTTACTCACCAGAACAGACTTTTGGAGATAAAATTTGCTTTGAGCGTAGGGTTAGGATTTACATGTCTCAACGATTCATCCATCCTTCAGATCCTTCCTTATGAGTTTTACTGGTGAACACAACTGACAACACACTTCTTAAGCTCAAACAGTAAAATCACAGTCACAGCTGATTGGCTAGGAAAGCAACAACATGGTCACATGGGTGTGTTCTTAAATGACGTGACGGTGAATAAAATAATTCTTTCTCAGTTTAAGGTCCAATCACCAACCTGAAATGAAAAAGTCCATTTTTCTGTTAAATATAAGATTATAGAGTAACTGACAAAAAAGTAAGCATGCACACCAAAATTTTGAATTGTCCATAATAGGAATACACAATATTCTTTTTTTCCCTTTCCTGCTCCTTGTGCATGGAACCACTACAGCATCTGAACCCCCTGCAAGAAGCTGCCTCAAGATATTCATGTAATCTTGCAGCCGTGGTTTCTATAGCAATTTGTTTTAAAAGAATAGGTTGCCAGCCCCACCATAGCAGATACTGCTGTAGGGGAGTGAAGTGTTAGAGACTTAACCATACTAGGTCCAGCATCGAGAGGTGGGGTAACCACCTCCCTTCCTCACTGCCTTTTATTTCCCTAACTCAAGTCAGGGTCCCCATTTACAGCTGGATAGAATGGAGCGCATTAGTACCGTGATTCAAACCCGGCACCTTTGCAGAGAGACCAGCGCTCTAACCATCCTTATGAGTCACTCCTTACAACACACGATAGTAGTCCTATTCTTTACTCATGTCCTCAGAGACACCCCCCCCCCCCCTAGAAACTACAGGACATCTCTTTATATTAGTTTCATATTAAAATGATTACCAGCATGTGCAGTGCAGCAAGAAATGAAAGATCCTCCATCACTGTTAAAGTATACACACACTGGCTTCAGTCTTCACAACCTGATGGCAACATTGTGTGCATGTCCCTTGCCCAACTCTCCTTGTTCATTTTTAACGACATGCTTGGGGGTTGGAGTGGCTAAGAGGTGTGATGTCCCGCCTCCAATTCTAGAGGTACCAGGCTCGATTCCCAGTTGAGGGGATATAATTCACGGAAATTTTTTTTTCAGAACCAGTGGTCCTTATGATGTCATACTCCCACCTGGTCTCATGGGTAGTGAGATCGGATGCCTAGCCTTCTCGGATAAGGGACATGCACACAATGTTGCCATCAGGTTGTGAAGACTGAAGCCAGTGTGTGTATACTTTAACAGTGATGGAGGATCTTTCATTTCTTGCTGCACTGCACATGCTGGTAATCATTTTAATATGAAACTAATATAAAGAGATGTCCTGTAGTTTCTAGGGGGGGGTGTGTCTCTGAGGACATGAGTAAAGAATAGGACTACTATCGTGTGTTGTAAGGAGTGACTCATAAGGATGGTTAGAGCGCTGGTCTCTCTGCAAAGGTGCCGGGTTTGAATCACGGTACTAATGCGCTCCATTCTATCCAGCTGTAAATGGGGACCCTGACTTGAGTTAGGGAAATAAAAGGCAGTGAGGAAGGGAGGTGGTTACCCCACCTCTCGATGCTGGACCTAGTATGGTTAAGTCTCTAACACTTCACTCCCCTACAGCAGTATCTGCTATGGTGGGGCTGGCAACCTATTCTTTTAAAACAAATTGCTATAGAAACCACGGCTGCAAGATTACATGAATATCTTGAGGCAGCTTCTTGCAGGGGGTTCAGATGCTGTAGTGGTTCCATGCACAAGGAGCAGGAAAGGGAAAAAAAGAGTATTGTGTATTCCTATTATGGACAATTCAAAATTTTGGTGTGCATGCTTACTTTTTTGTCACACGTTACAAATCCCATGGCAGTTGGAAATTGTAAAGAGTAGGCCACAGGGCCACTGCCCTGGCTAAATTTTAAAATTAGAAACCTACCCACCAAATATATTTACAGAATGTGCGATTCCTACATACACACACTTTGATTCTCGCCAGTGCTATGGAGTTCGTGCACTGTGCTGAGATCCTCCTTGGGTGATCTAAGAGAGGAGATCGGAGCACTGATGGAGTTGTCCGTGTGCAATGAAGATAGTCCTTAAAACCAAACCAAACTAACGACAGTCAGCATTTTGGTTGTTTTTTTCTTTCTTGTCCATGTTTCAGCCATAAAATAACCAAACATGCAGTATTACCTAACTTTAAAGTATAATATTTCCACACTGCTGATTAAAAATAGTTTTTAGACAGCCACGGCCTGAAACGAAAGGTTAATTAATTACATGCCACATACTGACTTTTAAGGATTACAACAAGCACTGACTCAAGTTTTCCTAAACCCCACCTTAAAAAAAGGTACTGTATGTGTGTCACAGGGTCAAATACAAGTACTCTAAGATAAAGAAATTTTTAAAAACCTTTGCTATATGAAATATTAATGAATATTCCTTAGATGTTTATACTGCTATCTCTTTAAGATGACAGTAAGTATTCTCAAGCACGGACAGATTTTGAACTATGGCAATAGAAAAGTTGATGCAAAGCTCCTCAAGATAAACATTGTTACTGTAGCTGCAATGTCAGTTTTAAGTAAGGTAAAGTGGAAACTGTTAAGTGATTGCACCATAGCGATGTAATAATGTGTAATAATATTCATTCTACCCATAAGCATTTGATTTTCCTGATGCAATTTCGATTAAACTGTCACAAGAACTGGGCTTCTAGTAATTTTCACAATTTATTAAGAATTTACACATCATGTAAAAAAAAAAAGAAAAAAAAAGGTAAAGTAACTAGTCCCACGGCAGACACTGTTGTAAGGGAATGAAATGTTACATCATCATCTCAGCCCGTAACCCGACCCATGTCATGGGTCGTAGGGGTGCCATGGTGGAAGCATCAGCAGACAGGGTCCTCCACTGCTCTCTATTCTCAATATAAGTTTATAAACTAATAAAACGGTATTTAATCAGTTTTACTAATAACAGTTCACATGAGACAAGGGACGTTTCGGGTTTTACCCTTCGTCAGTGTGGTAAAGTGGGATGTTATAAATATTTATAGGGGACTTAGTGTACTGACTGAGATCAGCTGTGAAGGTATATATATCTAATAAGAGTAGTGTATTATATATAACCTTACTTGCTGCCACATATATATATATATCTCAGTCAGAATTATTCTGGAATAGTGTGATGACTACGTTATATGTCTAGGGTATGTGTATGATGAAGTGTAAGTCATAACAACAACAGACAGATAAACAATTTAATTTATTCCACCACACTTGACAACACTGTGACACTCACATACATTAAACACTCTACGAGGATATCTTAAAGGAGTCACTGATAACTTTTCAAATAACAATATGTATTCAGTGCTGTCATGAATGTATATGTGTCCTGATTCAAATACAAAGGGAACCAGGAATCACAATCAATTTTAATTACAAGTTATATGTACAGAATTTATCAATATGAATCTTGTAGTGACATATATTTTTAATAGTATCCTATGTGTGTCAGTTGTGTAGTAGTAATATGAGGTAATACTGGTTTTGTTTTGTTCAAGCTCTGTTGGTATTTGTCATCATGACTTCAATAGTTTGTCTTTATTGGAACTAGTATTGGAGATGTTCTCAGTTCCTGATATTAAAACAATTAAATTCCCCTCTTAATTGTATTTTACACTGTCATTTTAAGATGGGGGTACATAATGTTGAGCTCCATGGCCACACTCTCTTATCTTGCGTGATGACTGCACTTCAATGAGCTCTGGAGCCACCCCACTGGTTGCTATATGGACCAAGGAGTATGCTGTCCACCTCTGGCTTCAGCAAAGCTCTGACCAGGTGCTGCTCAATAACGTTAAGACCACAGTCCCTGAAAACAAGAAGGATGTACCTTCTACTTCATAACTAATTGATACTCTAGTTCTACACTGAGCACAATACATCACAAACATTGAGTTCAGAGCGTTAGGCCAACTGTCAGCTTCATCTGAAATATTTATACCAGTATTTCCCTCCCTAATGGTTACTACGCCTCTGCAATTCCAGCATTATTTCTGTCTAGTCAATCATCTAGGTGTCAGTGTACTGTTTGGCCATTCCATGCCATTTTACTTTCCTCCGACACCTTCTGTTCAGGCTGGAGCATTATAGGCTTTACATCATGTTTGCTACTGAACTACACATATATACAGGCATAAATTAACAATTTACATTCAATTTTCATTAAAAGATATTGAATATTTCAAGCTTACCACAATTCATAGAATAATAAACAGTTTCGTTGACTGGCAATGGATATAGCACAACTCCGATCTGCCGATGTTCCAGGCTTTATTTTATATAAAATATACACTGGTGCTCAACGTACTGCTTCTTAGTAGGTTTATTACAAGATGTGGCAATGAACAGACGCTCTGAATCAAGTATATTCGCAGCTCTACCCAATGAAACCACGTCTCCACATCTTTTCAAAAAAGTACCCCTTCTATTCGTTTCCCATAACAACGCAATATAGTATTTATAGCCCGACCAATCGTGTTTAGTCTTATATTTGTTGCGCTCCAATCAATTAGGAGTTAACATGGTAGGCTATTTCCGTAACGTAAGGTTTTTTTTCAAACACGTTATAAAAAAATTTTATGAGCAGAAATGATTTCATGCTGTCAGGCATCCCCACTATTTTATTTTGGTTATAATTTATTAATTCCTAGACTATTTGCGTAACGTTTTACATATTCTTTGTCAGCAAGCCCTAAGGAACCCAAATATACAAATTTAAAAGAGCTAAGTGGCTGCGTTCAAAATATGCAATTTCTTCTACCTCCTGTTTCGAAGATGTGCTGTCTGGGTACTGTAATGTTTTCAAACGTAAACCCATCTAATGTTATCTTTTCTAATAAGCGTTTTTCAGGATTTTAAAACCTAACTCTGGGAAGGTTAGTGTTTTTAATCACTGTCCGTCTGAAAAAAAAGTTAGTGCATGTGGCCTTACACGCGTGATAGTAGTAATTGTGTATCGCGCGACGCGTGTTTAGTGTTGCATGTGTCCTGCTTTCATTCGCCCCTCTCTCTTTCTATTTGAGTCCATCTGTTCGTTCGTTTTGGTAACGTAGTATAATTAATGTTAGGATTAATTTAGGTCATTACGCAGTGTGCCTCTCAATGTTTTTCTTAGAAATGCAATACCCGTTTTAATGTGTTGTGGAAACGCTTGTATTTATGCAGTGGCTTATATTTAACGTGGAAACGTTACAATTTGCAGACGAAGCATAAAACAAAGGGGGATTTCGAGTACATTCTTTGTGACAGCACTGTTATTTTACCATTGCTCTTTTCTTTATTAGAATTTATTTGTTAGGCTTTATATTTACCTGATACTTTATATATGTGGATTAGAATATTTCACGACAGTCAGCCACAAACAGGTGACAAAGACAAAAATTACATATAGGTACTACAAAACTATACGATGATGAGAAACAAACAACAAATGTGAACTGTTATTAGTAAAACTGATTAAAAATCTCATGTGAACTGTTATTAGTAAAACTGATTAAATCTCATGTGAACTGTTATTAGTAAAACTGATTAAATACCGTTTTATTAGTTTATAAACTTATATTCCTTACCAGTTTTACTGCAGCCCCTTAATTATTTACTCTCTATTCTCAGCAATGCGTACAAGTGTGGAAAAACCGTGTCCTGCCCATTCTTTGACGTTATCAGCCCAGGATTTTCTCTGCCTTCCTCTTCTCCGTTTATCTTCGACTGTTCCCTGAAGGATCGTTTTCGAAAGGGAGTCATGACGAGTTACATGCCCAAACCAGGCAAACTTTCGACGTTTCACTATTGACAAAAGTGGTTCTTGGTGGCCTGCATAGGTGTTTATCTTCTCTCTAACATAGACATTTGTTTTGTGCTCTTTATAGCAAATGCGCAAAATTCTTCTATAACATTTATGCTCGAAAGCCTGAATCCTTCGCTCCGTCTCTGCAGTGAGTGTCCAGCTCTCACACCCATACAAGAGAATAGATAATACAAGTGATTTGTATAATTTGATCTTCACAGGAAAACTGATGTTACTTTTCCAGATCACATTCAACCTTGTCATGGCAGCTGAGGAAATGTTACAGCCTTCACTATACTAGGTCCAGCTTCAAGAAGAAGGGATTGGGGGGGGGGTGTCACCAGTTCCCTTCCTTGCTGCCTTTGCTGTCCCTAGCTCAAGAGCAGAGTCAGATACCATTTTACAGCTGGGTAGACTACAGCATGTTTTAATGTAGGTTATACTATGCCAGCGGTGACAGAATGCATTTTTGAAATGTGGGTTATATTATGTCAAAGCCTATAAAACCTACCTGGTCTTACATAAAGGATAATGATACATGCAAAAATTCATGCTGATAACATTTACACAATTCAATAATGACAGAATAATTAATATTTTTTTTTCCAGATAGCAATTTTGCTTCATTGTGATTAGGCATGCCCTACTCAACTTATTGTCGTTTATTCATTCAATACCCTTTAGCTACACAAAGAGCATAGCCCTTAAGTAAACACATGTCAAGTTCCCCTGTCACGTGCCATCAGCTCAAGTTCTTTACACTTCAGTTTTCCATGCGTTTTTTGGCCTACCTCTGCCTCTTTTCCCGGAGGGATTTCATAATAAGGACTGCCTGGTGATACTACCAATAGGATTTCTCAATGTGTGCCCTATCCATCTTCAGCATCTTCTTTTCATCTCTTGTTCCACTAGCACTTTTATGGTCTTGTCATCAGCTCCACATTAGTGATCTTGTCATCAGCTCCACATTAGTAATCTTGTCATACCTCTTCAGTCCTTCTGTTCTACGCAAGCACCCATTTATGAAAGGCTAGCTCTTTGATTGTTTTTGCTCTTCTCTATGTTTCATAGCCATACAACAGGACTGAATTCATGTCTGAGTTGAAGATACTTAATTTTGTGTTGGACTTGATGTCTCTTGACCTCCAAGATAACATCTGTTATATTGTCAAAATATACAAGACCTTATATTCTGGTATAAAGAATAATGACAGAAGCAAAAACTCATGACGATAATATTCAAAGTGTAAAATTTAATCATTCAATCTATATCAATATATCAACTAATGTTTTTTGTTATACAAAGGGCATTATCTCATTACTTTTTATTCAATCTATGTAATATCAACAACCGTTTTCTTTAAACAAACAGTTTTACTTATTAAATCCCCACATTAACAACATTAGGATACAGTGGATATTCAATCAATATCCTTTAGCTACCCAAGAAGCATAGGCATTCAACACACACATGCCAAGTCCATTTTTCTTGTGCCATCAGCTCAAGTTCTTTCCATGTCTGTCTCCAGTTCTTGTCTTTGTGTGTGTTTTTGTTTGGTCTAACTTTGCCTCTCCTACCCTGGGGATTCCAGAACAAGTACTTCCTTGTAATGCTATCAGCAGGTTTCCTCAGTGCATGTCCTACCACCGCCAGCATCTTCTCATTTCTTGTTTCAATGGTACTTGTCTGGTTCTTGTTATCAGTTCCACACTAGCTACCTTGTCTCACCACTTCAATCTTATTCTATGCAAACTTTAATGTATGAATGACTAGCTTTTTGAAACCTGGATATTACCTACTAATTTAATTTATAATCAATAAATTGTTGTATGCTTTACCACACTGGAAGATCTAGAATACACAAGAAGATGCTGTACTACTCTCACATTCACATCAGCACATCCAAGAAAAAACAGACAGACTGAATAAATATAGCCAGCAAGTGGGATTGAATATCAACCGGAAGAAGACAGGTCATGACACTCTATGTAACAAATCCTGAGTCCTAAAAAAATAAGGAACCAAAAGCTGGAACAAATACATACATTTACATATCTTGGAAACACAGTAACACCAGACGACGGAACAAGCTAAGACATCAGTAACAGAATGAATAAAGCCAGAACAGTCTTTGCAAATCTGAACTACATTTGGAAATCTTCTCCGTACAGCACAAACACCAAATTAAGATTATACGTGAGTGGTGTACTTTTTGTACTTTTGTATGGAGTGGAGTGCTGGAGAGTAACAGAAAGGAAATGTCCAAATTATCCTCATTCCACACAACCTGCCTAAGGAAAAATTCTTTGAATATTTTTAGCCGAATACCATCTCCAACCAGGAACTGCTTACACGATGCAGTCACAAAGGTATGCACACCATCATTGCAGGCAGACACTGGAATTGGGTTGGTCATGTCCTCAGAAGGGATCCTGACACCATCACCAGAACTGCTATGCTATGGACCCCAGAAGGACGGCGAAAGAGAGGCAGACCAAAGACAACCTGGCGGAGAACAGTGGAGGCTGAGATACAAAGCATGAACCAGAGTTGGGGCACGGCACGAAGGATGGCCACCGAGCAAGTAAAATGAGGACAAAGTTTGTTGCTGCCCTACAAGACGACACTAGGAGTGATGGCCACTGACTGCTTTGTCAGTCAGGAGCTAAGGATCCAAGAAGACGCATTACTGAGCACATGACTAGTGTGTAGTCAAGTTACATAACAAACAAGGTATAGCTGAGCATGGGGCTGGCACCCTCATAACATAAAACAAATTGTTACTTGAACCATCATTGATAAGTCATATGAAGTGCATGCCAGTTTTAAAATAGAATTTTACTATTTAATGCCTCATGCAGTTCCCTGAGGTCTCTGAAAACTAAGAAAGAATAGTATACCGTCACTCAGGTATGTCAGACTGATATGAGGTTGTGCGTGGGGCTGGCAAAGGCATCATGAAAATGAATTGCTGTGGAAACCACCACTGCGACAACATATTACTGCTAGGTGCAGGCTTCCTGCAAGGGGACCAGCTGCCATGGTAGCTTCTTGCTCCATCATTAGGAGTGCAAAGGAAAATGACAGATGATGATGACAAAAAAAACAAGTTTAACATACAGATATCACCTTACTTTTCACCCACAGCCATAAATCCAAAGCCTGTTAAATTTAAACTCTATTGCTAGTGAACACTTAAAACACCCTATATTGTGAGTAAGTCAATACTGTAGTGAAATTGACAGAGATACAACGGTAAAATCCCTCCAAAGATAACATTTAAGGATAAAAACATAATGCGTAGGCTGCGAATAGTACATGATCGCCTAGACCGCGGGTCATCATCCTCCATAATACCTGACTTGCTAGACAGGAGGGGAACGGCGGATCAAAAAGGAAAAAAATATGACTGGAAAGATTGCGTGAGACTAGAAAGGCTAAGGAGACGCAATTGGGGGGGAAACGGAGAAAAGTCACGTTTCCCAAGTTGACATAAAAAGTAAGCAACTCGACAGAAGGGACCATAGATATGTTACGCCACAGTCATTTATTGGACGCTTTTGCGCGATACAAAGGCCTTGATTTGAATTCAGCGGCTAAACGCAGATGTTAGGAATATTACAAAAATTAAAAAGTACTTTTTTCTTAATATTAATGTTAGGAATATAAAAATTAGTTGGCCGGATGGCCTATTCTGAGCAGTGAACTAATATGTTCTTAATTTTACAGACGGATAGATAATATTGAAGATAATGACAAATGACAGTGTAGTTTACATCATCGACAGACTGTATTGAATCTAAAAGTGTCGCTAATTGCACACAAAAAAAAAACACGACCTCGAAACGCAGGTGTTCAAATTTACTTAGTATGGAGGAGAGGGTTTTTGGGTGGTAGCTGTGTCTAAATATAACTTTTAACGACAAAATTTTGGAGGGGAGAGAAAGGTTGGTTCAAAAATCAAGTACATTTTGTAGAAACACAAGTAGAGACGGACAGACTAACAGATAACCATCCATACTTGACTGAAGCATGACTGAAATGACTTTATGGTAGGAAATTTGAAATTTAAAATAAACCTAGGCAGTGATTGGCCACAGACAATCATATCCTTAGCGCTCAGACGCGAAAGTGGGGCCATTCTTCAATAGTTGTTCAGTGATAGACACAGATTTTAAAGTGTGGTGATTTCCATATGAAAGAAAGTGTAATAAATTTAGGGACGCCATACTATAGCCAGCAGCTCAGCTGAGTTTTGCTAGCAATTCTGTGTTATTTATTCATAATCTGGTAAGATTGAAATTATTTCCTTATATATTTTGAATATTGTTTCATGTTCGAGTGATTTGAAACTGCCATATCGAAATCTAGCCTTACAAACAAGTAGGGATTTGCTCTAGACCCCCCGCCCTAGTCAGGGTCTAGGGACCAACAATATACATAAACTCCAGCAAGGGTTAGGCAAGACAGATCAAGTGTTGAGAATAATGAAACATATTACCTATCCTCTTTTAGGGCAGAAAACTAATAAATATTTTTCAGAATCTATAGTCTGGGAGTATCTATCTGATGTAAAACCACCATGGTAAATGTGCTGTTTGGTCAGAGAGATCTGACCTGTCTGTATGATGTGGTTGTTGTGTCAGTGTTGTGTCCAGACGTGGGTAGAGAATAGATTTTGACACATGGCCCATACTTTGATTGCAGAGCTGCGAGTTTCTGTTGTCAACCAAGCAGTGTCTATTCAGTTGGTGACTTTACTCGAGTGTATCTGTGCAGTACTTGTGACAGAGACCACCATTATTGCCCGCCAGCACGGAGAGGTGGGACCACCTGATTTCAGCACCAGAGCTACCACGACAAGATGAGTGAGCCTCTGGTCTGCTGGACATTCACCAACGCTGTGTAGTTACTAATACCCCATAAAAATTCCCACCATTTTCTCGACACTGTGTAGTCAATATAGACAGGTGTGATGAGGCCACCCCAACAGCACAAACATTAACTATCCTCCCAAGTAGATGACTACTAGAACATTTTAATAAAACTAACTAGTATAGTACATATATATGTACACTATTGCATTTATGATATAATATTCCATGCATTTCTTTCATAATCTCTAAATCCTTTTAAGTTCTGGTCAACCTAAAAAATTGATACAGAACAAAATAAATGTAATATAATTCTATCAAAAAATTTTACACACGTGAGTTAGTTCAGTGTATTTTAACATTTATTAATATTATTAGTCTTGTTAAATATCTGTGGGTATATCTATAACCTATTACACCACACTACATATCATAACCCTAGACACTTTACGTAGCCACATTCACTAAAAAAAAAAAAAATTAAGTGTGAGGTCGTAGTGGTAGCAAGAAAGGCCTTCTGACAATTCTCAACTACATTTTATCTCAGAAGCCTTCACAGCTGGCCTCATACAATTACATTTAGTAATATCACCATCATACAATACCATCAACACCACTACAAATACATACCCTTATATTGTTAGTGAACGAATATAAGGCTTTCCTTATTTCTTCCTTGTTTGGTCTCTCAAAACAAACAAAAATAAATTTAAAAAAAGAATACAAAAGGCAAGAGCAGTTTTCATCATAAGAAATCAAGTTCCAACACAAAAATATGAATCTTACGTCAAATGTCAAGTTGGTCCTATTGTATTGTGCTCTGTAACATTGGACAACATCAGTAACAAAGAATCTACAGCCTTTTGCATTCAAACCTAGCAGACTTAAAATGGTGTAGCATAAAAAACACGAGTGTGGAACTGATGTAGAAAACCAGACAAATGCCAGTGGAATAGAAGATGATACTAGCAATGGATAGGACGCACGTTGAAGGAAACTTGATGATAGCATTACAAGGTAGTCCTTCTGGAATCTCCAGAGTTAGATATGTACAGGGAGACTGAAAAAAAGAGATGGAAAATAGAACTGTGGAAACAGAAATGAAATAGATAAACAAGACACGGAAAGATCTTGAGCTGAAGGTACAGAAAAGGAAGACTTGGAATGAAGTTGGTCAAGACTTATGTTCCTCAGGGAGCTGAAGGATGGTGATGATAAAACCCTACATACCCTAACACTGTCTGTGAGCCCATATTTACTCTTATATTGTTAGTCAGCTGGGAGTGGAGGGTTATGAATGAATGAATGTTAGTCAGCTCACAGGCCTACTTACCCCTTTTCCCAAGTCTGTGACTTTATCACAACACTTGAGAGATTTTAGTTTAAGAACTAGATCAATTGGGGAAAATCCCCTTGAGACAATCAGCTGTCATTGGTCAGACTTACACTTGTAGTAACAGTAGTGGGAATTTCTGTAGCACTTAAACAAAATTTATTTTAATAAATGTTGCCACAGACTCATATTTTGTTGATTTAATTACCATAATAACCACATCATCCCCCCCTCCCCCTCCACACACCACCACCACCACCACCACAGGCAAAAATGCATCACTGGAAAAAAACTTGGGATGAAATGAAGAACAACGGGATGCAGTCTTCAGTACCATCCAAATAAGTCGCCCATATCGTTAAGATTAGGACTAAGATTAGGGTTTTTAGTTTGCTTTTTTTTTTTTTGCTGGTTTTTTTGTATGTGTTGTTATATATCGCCATGACAGATATGACGAGACTACCATTTTAGGATTAATAAACGACACACATTTGCACATACAATTTGGAAATTTTAACTTACTCTATTTACAATAATTGGACAGAAGATATGAGGCCACATTCGCATATCTGCAAATGAACATATATGAACACAAGAGACGCTATTTAAGCCTATCCTAACTATAACCCATCAGAGGTTGAACAATATTTTTCTTCATCAATGA
Source organism: Oreohelix idahoensis (assembly GCA_024509875.1). Classification (NCBI taxonomy): domain Eukaryota; kingdom Metazoa; phylum Mollusca; class Gastropoda; order Stylommatophora; family Oreohelicidae; genus Oreohelix; species Oreohelix idahoensis. The sequence goes on along the minus strand of JAMPIV010018058.1, from coordinate 40,035 downwards.
AAAAACAATCATTTAATCTTTCTCACACCCGTGTGTAGCACTGTGTATTTCCTGGCACCTTGAAGACACAAACAGTGAACAGGGTTGCCGCTGCCTTAGGCATGTCATAATAGGCTAACATAAGGTTCTGCGCAGGGCTGGCAATATCATCAAGTAAAACAAACTACTACACAAATTATAAATAAATATTAGACAAACATAAAGGTATGTTTTCAGGCACTCGTAGGAAATAAAGCAGTAGAACACTTATAATAATAATAATAATAATAGCCCCTTCAGTCATAACTGACTATGGGAATGCGCCCCTGAGGTGACAGCCCTCAGCTGCTTATTTTCCTGGTGCTCCTTTCGACGTTTTCTCCCCTCCTCTGCTTGTTGTGTGAGCCTCTCTTCGCCCAGTCTGAGGTGGCGCCGTAAATAGCATCGCCACTTAGTGCGATCGGCAGCTTCATCCTCCCATGTTGCTGGATCCATGTCCAGTGCCCTCATATCTCTCTTGCACACATCTTTGAACCTCAGCTGTGGTCGCCCAACTGTTCTCTTGCCATCTGCTAATTGTCCGTACAAGATATCTTTTGGGATGCGACCATCTTCCATGCGGCGAACATGGCCAAGCCAGCGAAGTCTGCGCTGTCTAAGCAGTGTATACATATTTTGAAGGCCAGCACGTGACAACACCTTGACATTTGTCACTTTATCTTTCCACGAAATGCCGAGGATGCGGCATAGACACCGTAAATGGAAGGTATTGAGCCTACTTTCTTGCTTAGCATAGGTCGTCCAGGTCTCGCTGCCATATAGGAGTGTGCTGGTGACGCAGGCATTATATACCGCAGCTTTGGTCTTCGTTGTGAACACTAGACCATAGAAAAACAACAGACGTGAGTGGCTTACCCAGGACTCGAACCCAGGACCTTCCGTGTGACAACCCCGCCTAGCTATGCAAGTGAATCACACTATCCTCCCTGCCATCTAGGCATCACCAAAAAATGATGCTTCGATGATGGGTCATTAGTGCTACCCGCAATACATAACACTGGAAATTTACCATGGGCAGTCCAGCCTATTAATGACGCAATCATTTCTGTTGTTCCCCTATTAGACAGTATAGGTCAGACTACACAAGACAAAGACCTTAATACTGTCTTGCATAGCTTTTCTGTTGTCTAGTTTTCTACTTCTTTATTTCTTACAAGTGCCTGAAAACATACCTTTATGTTTGTCTAATATTTATTTACTGTTTACAGGCCTCGGGTTTCCCTTCCTTATGTGTTATAAATGTTACTACACAAATTGGTTGAAATGAAGAACAGTGGGCCATGTTCTTTGATGTCATCCGAGTAAGTCACCAATACTGTTAGGATTAAGGTTAGGGTTTATGGTCAGGTTTCGGATATCTACGGGTCGTTCACAAATTACCTAAAGCAATTTTTGACATTTTCAGCCCCCCCCCCCCCCCCCCCTCTAACATGTGTATAACAACAACCCACAACATTTCAGACCCCCCCCCCCCCCCCACCACCACCACCACCAAAGCATAACATCTCGGCAACCCACCTCCCACTTTGTGTTACGTAATTTGTGAATGGCCCCCAAACCTAACCCTTACGCCTTTTTATTCCATCTTGGGAGTTCTTTTTTAAGGTTGTATCGAATTGAGGGCCCACTGTCCTTATTTCAAACCACAAATGACAACTATAAACAGCATCTGCATGCATCAGTGCAGGCTTCATGCACAGGCACCAGGTGTAGTGGTGGTTCCATGCTCAATACGAAGTGATTAGGTAAATAATGATGTCATTAGCGTTAACCTGGCAAAAACGGTTGAATTGAAGAACGGTCGGACGTGTTCTTTGATGTCATACTAGTAAGTCGCCAAAATCGTTGGTGTTAGGATTCAGGTTAAGGTTAGTTTTAAGACTCTTAAACCTAACCCTAACCCCTTTTTACTGCGAATCAGAATTCTTTAAGTATTAAGGCCGTATCGAACAACTGGGCCCATAGTTATTCATTTCAATCGCAAAATCTTGGGGACACGTTTTCTACAAAAGCTTCTTACTTCATTATAAATCTCATTAACTCTAGTATGCATTACTATTAGCCTACACAATTCTGAGTGCTCTATTGTCTAATATGAGCTGAAACTGGCACACGTGTGGTAAGTCAGCGAACTCTAGCTGAATACCGAGGACACAGTGTATGAAAACATTGTTGCATAAGACTACTAAGCTAAGGCAGATTATATCTTCTTAAATACTTACGTTCGTGTCTCTAATAAACTAATTCCTCCATTAGCAAGAATTAACAGATAAACATGGCGCTCTTGAGTACTGTATGGTTAACTAAACTCATTCAAATTATCCAGAATAAACACTAGGGGGTACTTTAGTCACATCAGCTGATTTGTTGTCGCTTGCACGGTTCTTTTCAGAAGTGGTATAGGTTAAAAACTATGACGCAGCGAAAACAAATCTAGTCCAGTGCAAACAGGGCAACACTGATTCCGACCGCTTTTCGACGGAACAAACATTGCAAACTGCTTTGCTTTCAAGTGTAAAAATATAACCATTGTAATGTGTATGCTATACGCTATTGATCAGAGGTAAACACAGCTGGGTGAACTAAAATAGGTAGTCAACGTATTACTATGACATAGTATAAAGAAATGACTTACATTACGATCTCAAGGCCTTCGTCAGCAGCATCATCTGCCATCTCCACAACAAGGGTCGGCTGCAGTGGATATGGATAGTCTTAAGCCTCTTGTCTTAATGGTGCACTCCGATACACTCCTTATTTATCTTATTTGGAATGGAATACACTATATATCCTAATTACAACCCATCAGAGGCTGAACGGGATATTTTTCATCATTAAAATAAAATAAAAAAACACTTTCCTGTCAATATTAATAAAGCCAAGACTAGGACTTTTCCTGGCGCCGACATGGGTAGCTGATCAATGTGAGTCCATTAATACGGGGCTAATAAAAGGTAACAGCAAGGCAGCTTTTGACACATTAAGAAAACTATCAAAACCCCAACAGCCCAGGGTAACTGTCATAGAAGATAGCAATGGGGCTCTGCTCAATGAAAAAACAGCTGTAATGAGAAGGTAGACAGAATATTGTAAAGAATTATATAACTGTAAACTTGACACTGACTTAGACATATTAAACAACATTAAGTACGAAAACAGGGAACTCGGAAATGCAGCAATATTACGGGAAGAAGTGGAAGAGGCTATATGTTCGATGAAAGGAGGGAAGTCACCGGGTGTGGATAATATCCCAGCAGAGCTCTTGAAATATGGAGGACCAGATATAGTAAAAATCATGACAACAATTTGCCAGAAGATATGGAGTACAAAAAAATGGCCAAAAGAATGGACGCAGTCATTAGTAATACCGCTTCCAAAGAAAGGAAATCTAAAAATGTGCAAGAACTACAGAACCATTAGCCTTATTAGTCATCCAAGTAAGGTGATGTTAAGGATACTTTTGAACAGAATAAAACAGAAATCAGAAGAAATCTTGTCAGAGGAACAGGCTGGCTTTAGACCAAAAAGAAGTACCTCAGAACAAATCTTCAATATTAGATTACTTATCGAAAAACATCTCCAACATCAACACGATTTATACCATAACTTCATCGATTTCACAAAAGCCTTCGATCGAGTCTGGCATGAAGGCTTATGGCAAGTAATGAGAAAATTCAATTTTGATACTAACATCATAGATATCATTGAAGCACTATACAAGGACGCAGGCAGTGCTGTTTTTGCAAGCAACGACATTGGAGAATTTTTCAAAACAACTGTAGGAGTTCGCCAAGGATGTATCCTGTCACCAGTGCTCTTTAATATATATCTAGAACATATTATGCAAGAGGCTCTCTACGATTATAAATCAACCATATCGATTGGAGGCCGACCTCTGTGTAACCTACGTTTTGCTGATGATATTGATCTGATAGCTGGATCAGAATCAGAACTTCAAGACCTTACCTCTAGACTGGAGAAAGTAACAAGAACGTATGGGATGGAAATTAATATAGAAAAAAGCAAGATATTGGTGAATAGCCATAAGAAACATGTTCCGACCAACATTACGTTAAATGGGCAAACGTTAGAAGAAGTTAACACCTTTAAATATCTCGGGTCCACTATATGTAGTGATGGAAGATCAAGTAAGGAAATCAAGACAAGACTTGAGATGGCCTCAGCTGCCATGACAAGGTTGAATGTGATCTGGAAAAGTAACATCAGTTTTCCTGTGAAGATCAAATTATACAAATCACTTTTATTATCTATTCTCTTGTATGGGTGTGAGGGCTGGACACTCACTGCAGATACGGAACGAAGGATTCAGGCTTTCGAGCATAAATGTTATAGAAGAATTCTGCGCATTTGCTATAAAGAGCACAAAACAAATGTCTATGTTAGAGAGAAGATAAACACCTATGCAGGCCACCAAGAACCACTTTTGTCAATAGTGAAACGTCGAAAGCTTGCCTGGTTTGGGCATGTAACTCGTCATGACTCCCTTTCGAAAACGATCCTTCAGGGAACAGTCGAAGGTAAACGGAGAAGAGGAAGGCAGAGAAAATCCTGGGCTGATAACATCAAAGAATGGGCAGGACACGGTTTTTCCACACTTGTACGCATTGCTGAGGATAGAGAGCAGTGGAGGACCCTGTCTGCTGATGCTTCCACCATGGCACCCCTACGACCCATGACGGGTTACGGGCTGAGATGATGATGATGACGTCTTTTTTATACAGCCAAAATATTTTAGCTGCCTAATTTTGATCTTCGTCTTCTTTGATCCTAAGCCGCCGATTGTCAAAGCAGTCAGAGGCCATCACGCCTGTTGACGTCTTGTAGGGCAGCAATAAGCTGTTTCCATTTTGTTCGATGGAAACTATGCAGTTGGGAATTCCATAAGCCCTCAGTATTTTCCATAGGCTGTCTTTGATTATACTGTCAAAAGCCTTTTCAAAATCAACAAAGTTAATGTATAGCTGTCTCAGCCATTCTGAGCACTGCTCTATAAAGTTCCTGAGGGTGAATATATGACCTGCACATCTTCTGTACTTTCTGAATCCCGCGTGTTCTTTCCTCAGTTTATGGTCTACTGTTTTTTAGAATTCTCTGGATAGTTATTCTGCCTAGTATTTCCTTGGAACTGAGAGGAGAGTAATTCCTTCACTAGTTGTTACAGTCTGCAAGGTCGTTCTTCTTGGGCAATTTGACAATTATTCATTTACTCCACTCCGTTGGTGTTGTCTCTGCAAATAGTGGTTCTAATAGTTCTGCTGCTAGTTCAGGGTCTGTCTTGAACAACTCAGCATTTAAATTTTCGTTACCAGGAACTTGTCCATTATTTAATCCTTTGATAGCTGTCATGATTTCTTCTCTTCGTGGAATGTCTGTATTTACGTCTAGACCATTTTCAGCCTCATGAACATTCAGCTGCGTCTCTGGTGGTTCCTTATTCAGTGTTTCTCTGAAGTGCTCTGCCCATCTTGTTTCAAACCCCTGTGCTGTGGTGATGAGATTTCCTTGCTTGTCTCTTACTAACGTAATTTTGTTTGCACCTCGTTTTCCGCTGATTTTGATCTTCTTTAATTCCCTTTTCATTCCTAGGTTTTTCTATGACATCTTTATTTGTTTTCTTCTCTTTTCACAAGATACGTCCCATTTTTCTATATGCTGTATCTATATCTCAAGAGCCTCAATTCTTCCAATTCAGAGCTTCCTATTGCTTGTTCGTTGTCTACGTTTCTACATCATACAGCAGGGGTCGGCAAGCAGTCAATCCAGACCATAGAACAAAAAATCAGATTGATCATATATGCATAAACAAGAAGTTTAGATCATCATTGCAGGATGTAATGGTATATAGAGGAGCAGATGTGGCATCAGATCACCACCTTCTGATAGCCAAAGTAAAGATGAAACTCAAGAGATATGCAACAATGCAAAATTATAGACAACAATTTAATGTAGGACATCTAAGAAATCAAGAAACAAGAGACAAATTTGCAGTCACAGTATCCAACACATTCCAAGTGCTCCAACAGCTGGAAGATGTAGAGAATACAGAAGACTATTGGCAGCTTTTATCTTCTTCTTCTTCTTCTTTTGTTCGCTTGAACTATATTGTCTATATCTGCAATGTTGTTTCTTGTATAAACTTCACTGTCTTTTGTAGTTCATACAGAGGTCCATATAGTTTTGCTTCCAGTGTTGTTTCTCTGGGCCAGTGGGTTTGCCTCAATATATCATATTCGGGGCAATCTTGAAGTACGTGCTCCGCAGTCTGGGGTGCCTGTCCACATGTACACATGGCTGAATTGCCAATCTTGAATTTTGTATACATGTGGCTGCGGAGGCGGTTGTGTCCTGTTCTGAGGCGCAGAATGACTATTTGTTCTGATCTGTTCATAGCTTGGTAGTCATCCTGCGTTGGTGTTGGTGGCTTTCTGATAGATTTGATCATCTTTTTCTTCTGATGGTATGTAACTGGTACATCCGGTTGCTCGTCTGCAGCACCTTCTTTAGCCAGTCCATCTGCTCTCTCGTTTCCTGGTATTCCACAATGAGACGGTATCCACTGCATGGTGACCCTGCGCTGGTTGCACAGTTCAGAAAGTAGGGCTTGTATGCCTGGCAATTTTCTGGACTGAAGTGCTTGGAGTGCTGATCTTGCATCTGTCAGGAATACTACAGGCTGTGGACCGAGATTGGTGTTCAATAGTTTCTCAGTTGCCACCTTGATTGCCTGGACTTCTGCATCATAGTTGTTACAGAATTTCCCCGTTGGTACTCTGACAGTATCCCTAGTGTTGTTTGGGTATTCTATGTACACTCCTGCTCCTCCATTCTTTACTGCATTCTGTGCTGACCCATCCGTGTATACTCGGACCCAGAGGTCCTGTGGGTATTCATCATCCAGGAAACTGAGAGTGACTGTCCTACGTTGCACGCTGTTCTGTTCATCCCTGTCGAATATTCCTTTCACTTTTGTGTGGATGTGTACTGGTAGCCCATGCTCCTCTCTCCAAGGGGTTTGTTCTGGCACAGACTTTAGGGGGCTGTTAACTTCAGGCAGGTCTGAGGTTTGTCTACGTAATCGTTTGGCCTGGTGGATAAAGCTGCTTCTTTTCAGTCGCCCCATTGCTAGGTTTTGGAATCTGTCCTTCATTGGATGGCTCGGCATACAGAGGAACTTTTCTGCCTGTGTTAGCACTTTCGTGTCTCTGCGTTCTCTCAGTGCTTGTATCCTCCCCATTTTCTCCATCTTCACTATAGGCGTTGATTTCATTGCCCCCGTGATGACCCTAAGCGCCTGGTTTTGCACCTTATCTAGCTCTTGTAATGTGGTGTTTGATGCTGGGCACCACGCAGCTGACCCATATTCCAGGTGTGGTCGTATGCCCTGCTGGTAAACTTTACTAAGTATTTTCCCGCTGGCTCCCCATGTGGTTCCACTTAGTTTTCTCAGGATGGCTAACTTCCTCCTGGCCTTTGTTGCTGCTTTGTTGATGTGCTGCTTCCATGTCAGCCTATCATCGAATGTAACTCCGAGATAGGTGGGTTGTTTATCTTCTCTCAGGAGCTCTTCGTTTATCTTGATGACACCAGCTTTTTGTTTGGGAGAGAGGGTGAAGAGCGTAGTGCTGCACTTGTCTGTATTGATGCTGACACACCATCTATTTGCCCATGAGGTTAAGGCATCTATAGCTCTTTGTAGCAGTTTGGTGGCCACTGTTGCATGCTCATCTGTGCACCATATTACCAGGTCATCAGCGTACATTGCCACTTTCATTCCATGTGGTAGTTCAGCAACCAGGTCGTTGATGTAGACTAGGAAAAGTGTGGGGGACAGAACCCCTCCCTGAGGGACGCCATGACGCAGTAGAATTTTCTTACTCTTGAGGCCATCTAGTTGTACTCGGGCTCTTCTGTTATGCAGGTATGCTTTCACCCATTTGTACATCTTACCATTCACTCTACAATTTCTCAGTTTCTTCAGAAGCCCTTCTTTCCAAACCTTGTCAAATGCTTTCCTTAGATCTATCCATGCTGCTAGTACCAGTTTCTTATCTTGGAACGCATCCTCAATCTCTTGGGAAAGGTAAGTTGCCTGATCTTCGGTGGAATAACACTGCCTAAAGCCCGCCTGCTGTGGTACAAGAAGGTTTTCACTTTCAAGGTACCACTGTAGCCTGAGGTTGATGATACGTTCCATTGTTTTGCAGAGGCAGCTTGTAAGGCTGATTGGTCTGTAGCTGGAGGCAGTGGAACTGTCTTTTCCTGGTTTTAGGAGTGGTATCATGATTGCTTCCCTCCAGGTCTGTGGAACTCTGCCTGAGTTCCAACAGATATTGAAGATCTGCAGCAGCTTTGTTTTTGCTGCGGTTCCCAAGTTCTTAATCATTTCATTGGACACTCCATCAACTCCTGGCGACTTTCTCATTTTCAATTTGGATATTGCAAGCTCCAGTTCTCTGAATGTGATTGGTGCCTCCATAACTTCAGGTATGGTTCCATCTCGTCCTGCGTATTGTTGTTTCTCACGAGTCTCCTGTTGCTTCTCTGGGCTAACTTCGATGTTGTTGTCTTTAGCAAAGGAGTCTGCAAAGTGATCAGCTGCCTGTTTTCCCATGAGGATGTTTCCATCTTTGTACAGAGCAATCCTTGAGTTTCTCTCTGTACCTTCATCGTTAAGTTGTTTTACCAGCTTCCACAGTTTCCTCGTATCTCTTTCGAAGTTCAAGGACTCTGTTTTCTCCTTCCAGCTTCTTCGCCTGGCCTGCAACTTGGCCCTTTGAAATTTGGCCTTAGCTTGCTGGTAGTTATTGTGGTGTTCTTGGCATGGACTGGTCTCTGCCTGCTTTCGAGATGTTTCCACGTCGTTGTGCAGCTGCTCTAGTTCACTATTCCAATATGGTTTGTAGTGCTTACGAGCCCCTCTAGGTATTGTTTCACGAGCAGCCTGTAATATGCATCTGCTGAATTCATCGACTAGCTTATTGATGTCTTTGTCTACAGTCAGATCTCTAGCCAGTATACTAGTACGGTGCTGGTACATTGTCCAGTCTGCCTTCTTGTAGTTCCACCTAGAGAGAGTGCTGCTCTCCTTGACAAGTTCATTTTCCACAATTAGGAAGACTGGCCGGTGGTCGCTGCCTCCAAGTTGTTTCCCTACAACGCGTGTGGTGTTCCACTCCAGGCTGGGTGAGTGGAATGCCAGGTCTGGTGTAGAGGTGGTGTGCCATGATCTCGAGTAGAAGGTTGGTGGGTCGATTGGCTGGTTAATCAGGATAAGCCCATTGTCATCCTGCCAGTTTTCAAGCTCCTCACCTCTCCTGTCCATGTGATCATAGCCCCAGCTCTGTGAGTGGCTGTTGAAGTCTCCGCATACAATCAGTCTTTCTTTTGCTGGGATTGTATCTAGTGCCAGTGGGCGGTCGCTCGGACAGTAGTAGTTGAGCAGGTGGAATTCTGAACTTTCTGTCCTGAGATGAAGCATCTGGTATTCCGCCCCCTCCATATATGTTTCAAGCTGACATGCACTGATGTTATTCCTCACGAGTGTCAGTATTCCACCCTTTCGCCTGTCTATTCGGTCAGATCGGTAGCACTGGTAGCCTCTGATTTTGAAGGCTATGTCCTTGTTGAGGTGGGTTTCTTGCAAGCAACATACATTTACTTGCTCTTCATTCAAGATATTTTCGAGCTCTAATTTTTTGCTGTAGCCGTCTTTTTTACTATTGACGCCTTCAGCATTCCAGTGCATTATTTTAAATGGTCTTTTCTTTGCTTGGCCAGTAGCTCTATTCTCATGCCTCCTGGCTCCACGGGGCAATTGAGAAGGACCCCCAGTAGTAGGGGTTGGGCCCTTCCGAGGCAGAGGGCCCGGCACTGCGCCTGCCTGGGTGTCCGTCACAGGGCGAGTGCCATAACGTTTTGCAGATATAGGCATACTTCCATAGCGCATGTGCGTGGCATCCTGATTGCTGTGGTGCGCCTCTTGGCTGGTTGCCTCCGTCTTCAGCACCTTGACTTGCTAGGGCAGACTGTGGTCTTGCTCGAGTGTAGGAGGGCCTGGCCAGTCTTGGTTTTTCAGCCAAATCAAAACGCTGATGGCTGTAACTTGAGCCCCATCTCCCACGTCAAGTGTACACAGAAGCAAACAAATAAGTTAAAAGAAGAATCAAAAGAGACTGATGGCATTCCAGCAGAGGCCATCAAAGCAGATATCGACACGGCTGCAGAGATGTTATATAAATTACTTGGTAAAGTCTGGGAAAAGGAAGAGATACCAGCAGAATGGAAGGAAGGATATCTGGTTAAGTTGCCTAAGAAAGGAAATTTATAAGAGTGCACAAATTATAGAGGAATAATGTTACTATCAGTCCCAGGAAAAGTATTAAATAGGATTATCCTTGAGAGAATAAAAGAGTCCGTAGACAAGAAACTGAGAGATGAACAATCTCATAGGCATAAAGACCCCACCAGAAATACAAAAGTTAATAAAAACAATTTATTATATAAACAAAAGCTAACATATTTAAAAATTATATGATAATTTTCGGAGTACACATTTTGGGAAAAATAAAATTAAAATATTAGATTATGTACACGGACCCCTAAGAATCCATTAATAGACCACAGATTAAGAAATCCTGATTTAATGTATGTGTGAGCGTATGTGTGTGTTTGCCAGAGAGACCGCAAAGTAGTGATTCTCAACTTATGAGTCGCGAGAAACAATGGGATGGGTCGCATCACTTAACGTTTCCTTCACTAGAACGTTTAATTAAGCTGCGTGCTGTTGGCCAGCGTTGCCATTCTTAGGTGGATTCAGATCATGGTTTTTTTTTTTTATTCCCGGCTTGGTGTCAATTTCCTTCATTAGTTAAAGAACGCCACCTAGATTTCGCCCGAAGTGGTCCAAATTCATCCAAAATAGCCCAAGAATAGCACAAATAACACTCTAGAGTCGCTGAAATCTAGGGGTTTTTTTTTCCTTCAAAATTCAGAGTGGCATCACTGCTGTTGGCTGCATTTCTGTATTCACTGCATGGGTCGTCAGCTTCACCAACTGTTGAATTTGGGCATTGGTAGTCAAAAGTTTGAAAATCACTGCTGTAAGGGATGAAGGTTTGTTGCTAAAATAAATATTATAAGCAAACAAAAGTTTGACAGTGTGAAGTTCTGTTGCAGGGGACAGTCATAAAGCACGCGAACGTACTGACAAACCGACAATGTTGAACATACCAGTGAGGTCGACTCGAGTCGATCACCACAACGACTCAACACGATTTAAAAAAAAAAATTTGCAACTCGACTCGACATGACTTGAGATTTGCCAGTTTTGGCGAACCAACATCTCCGTCTTTATTCATAACGCCGCACTCTTACGGAGAAGTCAAAAATGGTTTTGTTTAAGCCGATATAATAAAAGCTGTCAGTAATTATGATACTAAAAGTCAAGATTATTATTTTAAATTATTGTTTATAATGATTAATGTGATTATTCGATGAAAGCGACTATTACAGTTTCAGATTTGAAACAAAATGAGGCTCAACTTTGGACTCGACTTTAAAACTATTGTTAGTGACTTGGAACTCGACTTCGGACTCGACTTGAAATCTACTCGAGATTGACTTGTACTTACAGACTTGAGACTCGACTTGAGATTTGTTAGGAAAGATTTGAAGACAACTCTGCAAAGAGCTACGAAATTAAAGTGAAATATATATCAAAACAACGTCGGATAAAAGTAAAAATATATGTAAGACAATTCGAATACAGATAGCGTATACGGACTTCTGCCCGCATCAGAATATGACATCTTGAAACAAGTTGGTCAGTAGGGACAACAAAAATAAGAATATTTAAAATACTTGGTGAAGCTGCTGAAATGGCCACGTGCTGACAGTGAAAGAACCACAATGGGCTGTGGATTTCAGGACAGAAAGTTGATATACAAACTAAATTGCTACATCCGTAGCAGCATCAAGCTGGTGGAATGGATAAAATCAGGAATGATACAACAGTTTTGAACTTGTCAATAAAGAGGCGTGGGTTCAATTCTTGCAACGCAGGCGGGGAGGAAAAAAAGACAACAGAATGGCACTTGGAGCTCGGAGAGTTAATGCCGTCATCAGGACATGTAGCAGAAGGTGGAAACCAGAATTATTTCATGACATGTTTTAGCGGGTTACTTGTTCATACAAGCTATGTACAAATGGTCCTCGATATACGTCACGCCGATATACGTCGTTTCGCATATACGTCGTTGATTCATTATAATACAATATAATATAATAATAGCCCCTTCAGTGATAACTAACTATGGGAATGCGCCCCTGAGGTGACAGCCCTCAGCTGCTTATTTTCTTGGTGTTCCTGTCGATGTTTCCTCCTCTTTTCTGCTTGTTGTGTGAGCTTCTTTTCACCCTACCTGATGTAGCACCGTAGATAGCATCGCAACTTGGCGCGATCGGCAACTTCATCCTCCCACAAACACGCGTTGTGAGGCGGGCAAAGGTTGGTGCAGCTTTGCCAATGCGGCTGTCAATCTCAGTGTCAATGTCGTTGATTAATTAGGGACAGCAAACCAGATATACATCTTATAAATTCGCACTTACGTCGTTTGAACAGGAATGTACATGTATATTTCCTTCGAATCTATTCTTCCTCCTTCGGTACTGAATTCATAATTACACAATGTATGTAAAATGTAAAAATATATTTGATGAAGAGACCATTGATGATGAAGACACAGGCCCAACAGAAGAAAACCGCTTAACAACAAAGAATCTCAGGCGTGTTTTTAACCTTTCTAATGAGTTAACAGGCATTCTGCAAAACTGGGATCACCTGCCTCATCGTTCTGCTTAGATAACACGACTCATGATAGTTTGTCTTGTTATCCTCAGATTTATGACTCAAAGATTCGTGGTGACAAGCAGATGAAGTTAGACTCCTTCTTCAAGAAAAAAGTCAGAGAACCTCAACCTCAACCCCAAACAGCTGGTCACAGTTCTGAAGAAGAGCAATTGTCATATGAAAAATAATAAAAAGAAATTTTTGTAAAATGTTTTATTAACAATGTCAAAATGTATTTTCTAATTATTATTTAGCAATTACAAAAATATATACTATATTACAATTTGGTGTACAACAAAAAAAAGTATTTCCTATTCATCATATGCCTAAACACTTCCATGTAAATTCGAATTTTTACCTTCAGAAGTGTTTTTAGGACAACAGTAAACAATGTTAGGAAACCAGAAGCAATAACAATACAGATAAATAACCATGTTTGTTATTTACGATAGACGCTGATTTGCAGAAGGGACGCAACCTGACAATACCGTCTGATGAGGGATAACAATAGTTACCTCCATTGAAAAAAACTGCATATAAACGTCATCATCAGCTTAAGCATTACCATCGTGAAAACTCCACCACCATCATCATCTTAAGCATTATCATCGCCAAACCACAACCACCATCATCATCTTATTATTCTTCTTCTCCACCAACGTCGTTTTCTTCTTTAACATGTCCACATTCGCCCACTCCGAATAATAGTATATTTTTTGCTGAGCAAAAATACTTGTTAAAACAATAACGGGAATAATTGACGTTAACGTCTTTACCTTCAAGTATCAACAGCACATTTAGAACAATGAAGACCTAGCCTGGAACTCACTTGGTTGACCTGTACGAAGTTATTTTAATTTTTATGAACGTTAGCAAAATAATTTTAACTTTTCATAGTTCTTTTCAATTAATATAATGACATTTTGAAAACTTTCACTTAAAAAATTTATTTTCAATAATATAATTACAGTTTTGAAGTTAATCTTTTTAGCTCTTTTCAACAAATATAATTAAAAATTTAGTAAAAGAATTGTAATGTTTGTTGCCTTCCTTTCATGGATTTCCCGCTGTCAAAGGGAAGTAATCAGACCACCACTAAATATCATTGAGAATAAGCAATTAATATGACAAATTTATTAAAACTACACCCTGACGGACGCACGATTTCCCATAGCTACTTATGACCGAAGGAGGCGACTATTAAACCTGTCTCCAATTCATCATCATCAGCTGCCATCTCCACAAAGAAGGTTGGCTGTAATGGATCTCCAACGTCTTCTGTCTCTTGTCTTGTTGGTGCACTCTGATAGACTCTTTCCTGTCCATCTCTTGATGTTATCTTCCCACTTATAGCGCTGTCTTCCACTTGCACGTTTGCCTTCACCTCTCCCTTCTATTATGGTCTTCTGCAAGGTGTTATGCCTTTTTATGTGGCCAAAGTATTTTAGCTGCCTAACTTTGATCTCCCTCATTAGTTCTCTTTTCATACCTAGATTTTCTAGGACCTCCTTATTTGTTTTCTTCTCTTTCCATGAGATGCGCCCCATTCTTCTATATATCCACATCTCAAGTCTCAATTCGTTCTTCCAATTGCGTATTCATTGTCCATGTTTCTACTCCCTACAGTAGTAGTGATCTTGACTTGTTGCAGGATTTTCCCATTAATGCTTCTCCAATTACTATTCTTAAAATATAATTTGTTTACAATTTCCTGTTTTTAGATCTAACTTTAAAAAACAAAACAAAAGCAAAATAATGCAAATGATTCTTACCTTCAAATAACCATCATCATTCATCATTATCCTATTTGTTCCCTATGAAACATGGATCCACCACAACAGCTAGCCCCCTTACAGGAAGCCTTCACAAAGCATTCACATGCTCTGGCAACGTAGCAAGTTATTTTATATGATGATGTTGCCAACCTCAATCATCAAAATCAATATAAATATATATAATCCCAGCTTTTTCTGTTAGTACGTAACGCTAAGGGATGCAACTTTGGTTAAAAGTTAGACATTAATTGTATTGTTTCCCTTATATGTACCCTCCCGAAAATAGTGACACTTACCAAAGAAGAATGCGCAAATGACGGTGTGCACAAAAATATATTTATAGAATGTGTGATCCCGTATATACACATTGGGATCTTTGCTGCTGCTACGTAGTTCGTGTACTGTGGTGATGCACAGTGGTTAAAATACTTTTGAATAAGTAAAACTGCCGTTAGTTATTGGTGCTTTTGAATTTAATTCCCGTCTTATGACGGGCTTTTACACTAGTATTAATTTAGTCGCCTTGTACGACATGCCTGAGGGAGCAATAGGCCTATTTTATCGTTGCCTCATAAAAGACCACTGGTAAGTACAAGGGATGTGTCATACACCGCTTATTCGGCTAGTATTAGAAATAAAAATCGTTATGACGTCATCTATGTTTACCGCTTTGGCAATTCGAACGACCTTTAATATGATTATTACTGTTGATCAGAAACGATATCATTGCACTCCGGGCTAGCCCACAGGTCTTCAGTCTCCCTCAGCAAATGTGGAAGGGAATGCATGCTAATTGTTTCTGTTACGCGCTCATTGTGTACACGCCGGATGCATCCCCACATAAGTCCATCTCTGCTGGTCTTATTTTTGATGTCAAATTCCAGCAATCTTAGCCTTGATGATCAATCGATTGCAACATCGCTCTCTAACAGGCGATCATTAAATGTCCTTAATATGTTCTTAGGGGTCAAAGTGGCTAAGAAGTATGGCGTCCGTCTCGAATTCTAGATGTACTGGATTCGATTCCCAGTTAAGGAAATATAATTTATGGAAATGTTTTTTCAGAACCAGTGGTCCAAATGACGTCATACTCCCTCCTGGTCTCCTGGGTAGTGAGATCGGATCCCTAGCCTTCGCGGATCAGGGTGAAAAAATAGGAGGTCCCTTGTGCTAGTTGCGCACGTTAAAAATCCCACGGCAGTTGGAAAACGTAAAGAGTAAGCTGTAAGGCAACTGCCCTAGAATCATTAAAAAAAAAAATTAATACCTACCCTCTACAAAAATATTTATAGAATGTGTGATTCCTATATACACACATTGGGATTCTCGCCGGTGCTACGGAGTTCGTGCACTGTGCTGAGATCCTCCTTGTGGGATCTAAGGGAGGAGATCGAAGCACTGATGGAGTTGTCCGTGTGCAATGAAGATAGTCCTTAAAACTAAAACCAAACCAAACATTAGTATATTTCTCTTACCCATATCCAGTCTCCGCACTATGCGTGCTTGTGACAAAACGTCTGAACATGCTCTTTTGTGTGATCTCTCACACCTTCAGCCCTCCGGCAGTATCCTTTCTTTTTCTTCATTTTCGTCACTCATCGCTTTTATGTGGCATAAATCATGCCTTTTCTTTCGTTATTTTCACAATTTTGCTCTATACTGGACATAGCATGGTGAAGTCTCTAACACGCCACTCCCCTATGCAGTATTTGCTACGAAAGTATGTGCTATAGGGCTGTCTTTATCTTGTTTGCCACTCCTCAGACGTGTTTACGTTCCGCCAGCTGAACTGTGGTATTATCGTAACAATACCCAGTCGTCAGACCGGTCACCCACTGATCTCTTTGAATCCGTCTGACCACCTGTGGAAACGTGTCAGTCAAATATTTGACCCCACTGGAAAGCTGTTGATCATATTGACACAAGCTTGTATTGTACGTACGATGAAAGATGACAACACTGTCTGACCAGACATCTGTGTAATAGATCGAGTATTGGGCAACTTTGGAATTTACAAGTAAACCCGCAATTTTAGTACAAGACTGAAAACTTGGGAATTTTATCACAAGGAGTCAGAGAGGAATTTTAACAAAAGTTTTCCCAGGCAGGATTCATAGAACACCAGCCGTCAGAGGAATTAACTCATTTTCCCCAGAAACACTCATAGGAGGAATTATACCAACAGTTTTCCCAGGCAGTATTCATAGAACACCAGCCGTCTGAGGCATTAACTCATATTTTCCAGACCAAGTCATAAGAGGAATTATACAAACAGTTTTCCCAGGCCAGGAATTTATAGAAAACCAGCCGTCAGAGGAATTAACTTATATTTCCAGAAAGTGGTTATATATGAGGCTGGCAACCTCAACATATGAAAATAGTATATGCATGAACCACTACTGCAAGAGCTGGTGATTGTTTCTGACTAGTCGTGCGGGAAACCCGACAGCATAGATGACCCCAGAACTCAGACGGATGTAAGGATGAGTAATGAGTGATGATTACATCACATGTGCCTAAAGTGTATAGAATCAGTTTGTGAGATTTATATACATTTTTTAAAATTGTAATTCAGGCAATCATTATTCATGAACTCCAGACGCTATTTCCTAGTTAATACCCAGAAGGATATTGGTGAATTTTCATCATATTCCCTGAGTTACATTGTGTGCTAGGGAATTTAATTCTTCTGAGAGGTTAACATTCGTGGGTGGTGCGCATGAAAATGGGCCTGTTAGTTTGCGGAGAACAAATGTACTGAGGCATTTGTTTCTTTCTAATTTGTCTCAGTTGGTTACAAGACATCAGACTTAAGTACTGAAGTTCCTACGCCACTAGTGTGAGAGAAGAGTATCACCACCAACCGCCTACAGTGGACAAATAAGTTAGAGAAGTGTACTCATCACCAAAAAGAAGTGACGGAAACTACAGCTGCAGGATTCTTCTGGAGCTAAGTTGGGTATAACAGGCTACAGCAAAAATACGGACATTATTATTAACGCCCTACCAAAACTTCAATGAGGAAAAATTTAATATAACTTTCACTCCATTTAATCCTTATTTTAACTTGTTGAACTAATTGACTATCATCTGTTTGTATGTTATTTTAAAAAACTAAACAATAATAGTTGACGTAGTTTATATGTACGAAAGCAAACGTATGAGCAGTCTTTCTCTAAATACACACACACACACACATATACATATATTATATATAAATATATATATATATATATATAATATATATATATATATATATATTATATATATATATATATATATATATATATATATATATATAGAGCCATTACTTATAAGAGGGCATTCGTTGGATTACTACAACTGGGGGCTTGACGGACTAGAACAATTGCATAAACCCTTCACAAAAGGCGACGGGCCAGATAATAAGTTGACAAATTTGCTCAGCCCTTAAGCAGCGTTTGTTCTTGACTTCTGGGAATATCTTGTGAAGGCTTCCCTATGGTAGAAGCGCCATTCATCTTCTACCTATATCTTTGCCAAGAGTGTTCTTTCGCGAAGATAGATCCATTGGACGACCTACATTTAGATACGCTTACGTTGTGACCTTAGTGAACTACTACTGCAAAGCAAGGGGAGGCAATCCCGTGACAATGCTCTAGATTACAGTGTTTCCCAACCTTTTTCGAGTCGCGACCCCCTTTTATAATAGCCAAGTAACCTGCGACCCCCCACCACATTTTATAAAAAGGCATTTTTAATAGGGTAAAGAAAACACATTAAAAATAGATTCTTCAGAATATAATTCTAACCTAATATTTAATTAACTTAATATTTAATGCGATAGTTGTACTTGCATCTGGGCAACCAGCTTCAAAATTCGCGACTGAGTGTTTGTTACCTCACATCATCCTTTGTTTTGATATGAAGAAGCGTTGAAAAGCCACTCTGGCAGAGATATGTAGAGGCAAATGGAAGTAAAACTCGAAAGGCAAGCATGGTGACTGATAAGGCCATAAAGCTGATAAGGAATGAATTAGCATATAAGGAATATACTGGTTCAGAGCTGTAGCTGGTTCCTTATTTTGTGAATCGCGAATGCGTGCTTCGTTCGTTTGTAATCTTCAAATGAGGGTCACCGTTATATGGACTCATTATGTGTTGACTGTCCAAGAAGACATTCGTTCCTTTCGGAGCTCATTATGATATTATAAATCTTATCATTGGAAGAGTTCTTCAATGTAATACTAATCAACATTGTCAATGCAGCAAAACAGCCGTAACGTATCGACGTAGATAAGTCTTCAAATTAGAGTCCATGGTTTATTAACAGTTCATATAGGAAGACAGTCATACAGGTACAATATTCACATACAGTTCATTAGAAATTTACTTGCATAGATATTCTATTCCGATCGTGTCATATTGAATTCATGTCGACAGACCATCATGGCTATGTACATGCGCTGCTGGGATCCAGACAGCCAGAAGTGAGCGCATGATGTCTTGACGAAAATAATCAAACTATTTATAAAAGATCCTTCCTTAACGCAGGTTAATCATAAACCTTAATGAATTCACTTATATATAATATTATCTGGACTGACCCTGAGTCCTGGTATCAAATTACATAAATACGGCTATTAGCAAAGCCTATCAACCTTGGAAGGTGGTAAAAACACGACTTCACGGCTTGACGGACAACGTAACAAGGGTACAGTAACTAAGTCACGAAGCGTGACCTTATCGACGCTAACACGTCATAATTTGACCGTGTATTTCGCGTTCATTAATCCGTGAAGTATAAAAATCAATTTATATTAATTCTATTGACCCTAAAAAATGCGCACTGCCAATTCTAGCAGACGATATCAATAAAACTACCGTAACAGTGACATTTGGATATGACTGATACATAGCACACCAGAACTGAGTCAGCAATTTTTTATAAACAAATTACGTGCCGAGGAATCGTTCCGCAGATCTAAGAATTCATCCTGCACTTCATCGGGAATGCTGGCTACATTCAAGGAAGCAGAGAATGGGTTTCGTACCAGTGCAGCTTCTTCTTCTGTAAGCTCAGGGAAGTACCGCTGAAATTCCTTTTCAAGGGATTCAAGGTGCCCAGTAATCTCCTCCTTCAGATTCTTATCCAGTTCACCTTCAGATTCCTCTACCACACTGCAGAGTTTTTCAAAATTTACTTTCCGACACCAGTTTTGCAGCTTGGATACACATGCCTGAAGATTGTCTTGAAATTGGATAATGTGTGTTTCCTTTCCCTAAAGTTTCAGGTTTAGCTTATTTAGCTGGTCTAAAATGTTTGCAAAGTAAGCAACTATTTTCTTCCAAGCTTCGTTATTAAAGTTAGCCACAAGGTCATGTTTCCCTTGCACTTCCAGGAGCAACTTGATTTCATCGTTCAACTTAAAGACACGATTGACAACATTTCCTTTCGACAACCAGCGTACAGCAGTGTAGAAAGAAGAACCTCGTGATCAGAATTCATGTCTTTACAGAATTCTTTAAACAGACGGGGGATGAGGGCTCCAGATTTGATGTAATTCACAATTTTGATCAGAGAATCAAGTACCTCTTGCAGGGGAGCTGGAAGAGTCTTTTTGGCAAGAGCAAATCTGTGAATCATGCAGTGAATGCCCTTTGCTGGGGAGCAAGTTCTTTCACTATTGTCTGAAAGCCCGACTTTGACCCTAGCATAGCAAAACATACGGGGTGATCTTCAATTGCGTTAAGAGAGCAACTCACCTTTATTCGACGGTCCTTATTCGACTGTCTATTATTCAAACATCGAGACTTACTTACTTGGTCATTCCCCTTCTACCGTCAGCGGTATACAGCCATCTTCGTTTTCTTACCAACTTCTCTCTTGCTGAGGGAATCCTCGATTTATGGTCTGAAAAAGTCTCCCAGCTGCTGCTTTTCGAGTTGCCAACTCTTCTTTGATGACTCCCTTCCGGTCTATAACAGCTCCGAGATATTTAAAGTGGTCGACCTGCTACAGGACCTATTCTCTAAGCTTAATATGATGCCTTCTTTCTTCTCGTGATATCACCATGGATTTTGTTTTAGAGCTGCTTATGACCATCCCTCTCTTTTCCAGCTCTTCCATCCAGACTCGCAGGTTGGATTGGAGATGTGCCTCTGATTTAGCAATCAGGGCAACATCATCAGCAAATGCCAGCTCTGAAGTACAGACCTATCTCATCTTCCAGTACCCCACTGAATACTTTCTTGTTCTCTCCTTACATGCCTTGATATCATCGTCCATGAGGAGTATGAAAAGATAAGGTGACAGGATATCACCTTGTCTTACACCAGTGGTGGTCCTGAACTCTTCGGACTTATGGTTTGCTGTCCTCACATAATTTCTGCAAGACTTGTAGATGCTCTGTATAGCATGAATCAGAGGTGCTGGAATGTTCTTCCTTGCCAAACAGTCCCAAAGTTTGCTCCAGGGGACCCTGTCAAACGCCTTTTCCAGATCTATGAAACAGAGATGGATCTCACTCTTATACTCAAGAGCCTTTTCACTCAGCTGTCTGAGTGTGAAGATTAGGTCTTGAGTACTTCGGTTTGCTCGGAATCCACACTGGACCTCATACAATTGTGGCTCAGCTAGGCGTCGGAGTCTCTGCTCTAGGATTCTAAAGTAGATTTTGCAAGGGACACTGAGAAGGGATATGCCTCTATGGTTTCCACATTGTCGGTTGTCACCCTTTTTGAAAATCGGACTTATGATGGCAATCTCCCAATCCTTTTGCATGGTCTTGTTGCACCACGCTGCCTGTAGGATCCTTAAGAGTAATAGATCGCCTGCTGCTCCCATGTGTTCCATGTTCCATATGTCGTAGTCCGTAGTCCGTTCCAGTTCGTCGCGTTTAGAATCAGTCCGGTTTTCTCTCTTGTAGTTCTCGTAATCAAAAGTTTAAAGCAAACAGGTGATTGGCCTGTTGTGCCTTTGCATGTGGAGGGGCTGCCTCCTTACGGCCTCCATGCAGGCCGCCCTCCTCCTTTTTCAGCCGGGCTTGAGACCGGCCTAGGCGGAGTTACTTTCTATTACTCGAGTTACCGATTAAATATGAATTTTGAAATTTAAGTTTGTATTATAGTGAATATTTTTTTCAGTTTACTATTTGTAACATAGAATTTTATTCTAATGATAACACTGCCTGTGTATATTTTATTTTTAGGGAGTGAATCAAGGTCCGCCGCGGCGAAAATTTGAAAAAAATATTAAAGGCACGCCATAGCAAATAATTAAAATAATATAAAATGTTTAATATGTATGAAAACGGCGGGCTTTTAATATTTTTTAAGTATCCGCCGAGGTGGACCTTAAGCCACTTCCTTTCATTTATCAAAAATCAGTGTTACAACCACTAGCAGAATATTGCAGTGTAGCCATATTGAAATAAATATTTGTTGAAAACCTTCGTGGTGAAATTTTCTATAAAAATAATTGCAACTAAAAATAACCGCGGCGACCCTCCCCCCAACCCCCCCACCCCCCCCCCCCCCCAGAAAACACTTTGCGACCCCCTTGGCGGTCGCGACCCACAGGTTGGGAACCCGGACTCTAGAAGCTAGTCTGTCAGTTTGTCACGGGTTTCTTCCCGTTTGCTCTGCAGTAGTGGTCCAACAGTGACCAAAACCTAGAGTATCTAATGTGGGTCTTCAAATGTGTCTATCTTTGTACAACATTACCGTTGGCTGTCACGGGTTGCCTCCCCTGCTTTGCAGTAGGGGTGCAACAGTGGCCAAAACTCAAGAGTATCTAATGTGGGTCGTCAAAGGTGTCTTCCTTCACGCAAGATTACTCTTGCTGAGATGTAGATAGAAAAGTAATGACGCTTCTATCCCAAGGGTGTATTCGCAAGATATATTTAGAAAAGCGAAAACGATGCTGCATTGGCTGAGCACGTCAATTTTATGACCTGCCGACAACTTCTGTGAAGGATTAAGCAATTATTATTTTCAGCTCATCAAGCCTCCACCTCTGATTTACTCAGTGGGATTCTTATTATTCTGGTATAGTTTTGTTTAGAGTGTGTTTAGCTAATTGACTGAGACAAACATGCAGTACATTTAAAATGATTGAATCGAAGTTAAATTTGTATAATTACAAAAAACAGATTTAATAATCATTTAAGTTTAACAAGGTTTTATAAAATTTGAATAATGAATTATAAGTAACAAGTTTTCATCACGGTTGTGATCTGAAGTTAGTTTTAAAAGAGGTCGCTTGGTAGCTTATAGGACTACTTAACTTCCAATGGTATGTTCTGCTCCCGCTGATGGGTTGGTTCTGTGCAGATAGGTCACTGGAGTTCTCGAGTCTCTGGTCAAGATTAAAGGTGCAGCACGTTCCCAGAAATGTCAAGGAGTAACTGCCAAGCTGGTCCTGCGTTTGTACGTCAGTCCACTTCTACACTCACTTTGTTCCAGAGAATAGTACCCTCCTGGTACCACCAACAACTATGGTAAAAGAATAGAAACGAAACGCTCTCCCGAGTATTGCGTTTTCCGACACATATTTGTGTGCCCCCTTCTTCCTATTCTACCATCCCATCTACTCAGAATTTACCCTCGATGAGAATTAAACTTAATCCCTCGAGAGAAAACTTTCTTTACACTTAAATTGAATAGCTTTATCGTTATTTTACATTTAAATGCAAAGGTTAATAGTACAGATAGAATATGTTTACATTTACATTTCCACTGATTGAAAAGTGTTCACAATATAAATTGAATATGTTTTCCTTTACGTTTACACTGATTGAAATGTTTGAAACTGTAAGTATTATAATTAGAATGTACATCATTTCTTTCATCTTTTCTTCACTGCTCCATATGGAACGTGGGACTTACTTATGCTTTTAGTTCTCTTTAAGAAACTAGCAATAAATCAGTCACCAGCCCTTGCAGTTGTGGTTTATGAAATCATCATTCTATTGGCTGAGGTTGCCAGCCTCAAATGACTTGGACATCAACTAGCGATTTTCACACATTAATATTCACATCGTAATATATACATATTAGTTCACATGTTAGAAATGAAAAATGTAGAATGTAAAATGACAACTTATGCCAATCCTGGCTCACAGACATTTTGCTCTGATAAATGGATTTAGGCACTTGATTAGGCTTCTTACACGTGTTGTTGGGGGTCGTTACTTTTGTAAGAGAATTCCCTCAATGACTCCGTGTGTTTCAGTTTCCTCAGATATTCCGGTTTTCCTTATTTAAAATGAAAGAGATTTCCTAAGCTGTTTTGTAAGTCCTTCAAAATTCTCCAATAAAAGGTGTCCGGTGTGATAAGATGGAATCCTGATTCTAACTCTGGCAAGGTCTGGTGTAGTGTTGGCAAGCAATTCTCACAGTGAATTAAAACTGCAAAAACGTTAGGTTATAATCCTGTCCTGGCCTCGCATCTGTTTGTCATGAAGCTAAGCAAAAGCTCCAATCATTTTCAAACATAAATGTTGGGTGGGGTAATTTAAAATATTCCGACATGGAATAATATTGCGCGTGATGAAAACGTCACGTCTCCCGTATATAGACTGAAAACATTAGATTGCCTGGCAGGCAAACTCACCAACACATCTGTAAACTCATACGACAATGTGTGTAAGATGTAACATCTCATTACTATCTAAAGTAATCTTGTCATAACAAGTCGGACAGGAAGCGATTAGGTCATCCTTGTCTGTCCAAAGTGTGTCACCCAGCCAAGTAATCTCTTATCTGTCACGCACCCTGGCCTACTGATACTGCCATAGTGAAAGAGAGACCGAAAAGAGGGCGTCCCAAATCCCATCTTGTGACATTGGCAGAGTTGTTGATAGAAGGATAATGATGCTTCTACCTGGAGGTCGTTGCCACAAGATATTTCAGAAGTCAAGAGCAATGCTGAATGAATCTGAGCACGTTAACTTTGCATCTGACCCGTCGCATTTTGTGAAGATGGATTATCTTATAATTAGCTCGTTTAAGCCCCCAGCTATTGTATTCAGCGAAATCTTAATTTAGTAGCTCTGTTTTAAGTGCACTTAAGAAATTGACTGAGACAAATGGGCGCAGTACATTCAAAATGATTAAATCAACGTTAAATTTGTATATCCATAAATAACAAATTTAATAATCAATTATGGTTAGCACTTTAAAAATGAATAATTCTTTTTAAAAAAGTAATCATCAAAAGGTGAAGTTTTGGTTTTCCAAAAATGGACAGTTCACTTGGCAGCTTTTAAGTTTGTACTTAGCTGCCAATAGTTTGATGGTTTCTGCTCCACAATTATGAGACAGAGCCATGCTAAGATATTTGTTGAATATCTAGCTTTGGGACGCTCACTTATCCGTGGATTTTGCTGTCCATCGGGTTCTGTCTTTGTTGTAGAGTTTTCCTCTCTTCCCTTATCTCGGTGGCGAGTGACTGAGTTTCTCGCTGGACAGTGTGTGCAGCTTTGAACGTACTGACGCACATGTGCCTGCCGTCTAGGCCAAAAGTAAACTTCCTTAAGGTTACTCGTAGTGGTTCCCACTGGAGCATGTTTTCCCAAGGGTGATACATGTGCAGCTTTCATGATGAAGAATCTTAAGGGGAGAGGCACTATAAGTTACTTCCCCTGCCTCGTTCGTCGATAAAGAACTCTCTGTTCTTTGAAAATTGTTCCAATCGAAGAAGGGGGCAATGTTCTATTTAGCTGGTCACAGTAGGGCGCTAAGGTGGCATCATCTTCTTGCGCTCTTTTCATCTCTGCAATGCTAAGAAGAAGTGGTGAGTAATTGTCAGAGCCCTTCAAGGTTCGGAGGTATGTGCTCTGCTCCATCACCTTCCTTGCAGATAAATTATGGTTTTCACCATTCTGGTTTCCTGGGCTATGGCAAACAGAACAATCTTTCACATGTTGTCGAATGTCGCGTTGCATGCCTGGCCAGAAGTATTTTAAGGAAGCATGTCTTACTAACGCACGCGTACCTCGATGAGGTTGTAAATTGGGTTTATACAATTGCTGCATTAGATAGGTTCCATATGGGAGTGGGACAACTAACTGTCTCTTGTTCTCGACCCGTCTGTAAACGAAACCATTCTCTCTATAATATGCTCCCTGTGGAGTATAAGAGTAATTACTAAACAACCTAGAGAGGCAATGGTTTAGGGATTCATCATTCATCTGTGCCATCTTCAGCTCCGATATGTTCGGGCTGATTAGAGATGAGAGCTCAGTGGCCGCTTGGGTGTGTAAATGTCGTGTCACAATGACGGTAATTTGTTTTCTACTTCGTCTGCAAATTGTAACGTTTCACGTTGATAGTAAAGCCTACTGCATCACTACACGCTTTCTACCATAAAACGTGTACTGCATTTCTAAGAAAACCTTGAGCTAGGCACACCGCACGCAAATAGTCTAGGAATTAACAAATTATAGCCAAAAGAAATAGTGAGGGTGTCAGACAACACCAAAATCAGAATCGCTCAGTGGCAGATTTTGAAACCACCATTGTACGGGAAATAGGTCCCCATGTTAAATCCTATTTGATTGGAGTGCAGTAAATGTAAGGCGAAACACGATTAGTCGGACTACCAATACTAATTTTTGTTGTTGTTAGGGGAAACAGTAGTAGAGGTACTTTTTTGAAAAGCTGTGTAAACATGGCACGATTGGTTAGACTCGCCAATATAGTCAATTAGAAGCGTCAGTTCAGCACCACATTTTCAAATAAACTTTCTAAAGCAACAGTGCGTTGAGATTCAGCTTATATTTTTCTAAATAAAAGCCTGAGACAGCGGCAGGTCGGATTTTGTGCCATATTCATTGCCAGTCAACTTAATTGTGTATTATTTCCATGAATTGTGGGACCGTGGTCCTAAAGTTATTGAGCAGCACCTGGTCTGAGCTTTGCTGAATCTGGAGGCTGACAGCATACTCCTGGGTCCAGATAGCGACCAGTGAGGTGTCTCCAGAACACAGGGAAGCAATCGAGCAGAGGAGTCTTTTCCTGCCGCCATCACGAAAGATAAGCTTCTGTGGCCAGAGGAGCTCAACAATTTGTGTCCCCCTTTAAAATTGACATTATAGTAAAACAGAGGGACAATACCTTGTTTAAATTGATAGGAACTGGGAACTTTTCCCCATATTATTTCCAAGATAAACAAACACTTGAAGTCATGATGACAAATAACAACATAGCTTGAAAAACAAAACCAGTATTACCTCATAGTACTACTACACAACTGACACACATAGGATAATACTATTACAATATGTCACTACAAGGTTCATATTTATAAATTATGTACATATAAATTGTGATTACATTTGATTGTGATTCCTGGTTCACTGTGTAGTTGAATCAGGATATATATTAGTGAAAGTAATTAATACATATCTATTTGAAACTTTACCAGTGACTCATTTAAGAATGTCTTATAGAGTGTTAAATGTGTGTGAGTGTCACAGTGTTGTCAAGTGTGGTGGAATAAATTAAATTGTTTATCTGTCTGTTGTTGTTGTGAATTACACTTCATCATTTACATAACCCTAGACATTCAACGTAGTCATCACAATATTCCAGAATAATTCTGACTGAGGTATAAATGTGGTAGCAAGTAAGGTTATCTGTAAAACACTACACCTGTTAGATACAGATACCTTCACAGCTGATCTCAGTCAGTACACTAAGTCCCCTATAAGTATTTATATCATCCCACTTTACCACATATATTGGGGTCTCGCTCCCGGGATATTGAACTTTCTCATATTATATATATTGGGAATAATAAGAATTAAAAGGTATCCTTGGGTGGAAATAAATAACGTTGAGCTCTCAGTGCCTGTGGTGTCCTTGGATAAGTAATTACAGATTGTATTGTTTAGTTAGACATTACATACATTTACCTGTTAGAAAATGGCCGACTTGGCAAAATTTCGATCTGCTGCTGTGCAGACTGCAAAAGAGTTAGGAATGGACGGGCAAATTATGATTGCTTATGTCACTGCTGAATGTGACAAATATATTGAACGGGAAGAAAGAAGATTAGAAAAAGAGGCCGAAAGAAAGTTAGAGGCTGAGACTAAGAGGCTGCAGGCTGAGGCTGAGGCTTAGAAATTGGAGGTAGAAAGAGAAGAAAAAAGATTAGCTGCAGAAAGGGAAGACAAGCGATTAGCTGCAGAAAGGGAAGCAGAAAAGGAGGAGAAGAGATTACAAAGGGAACATGAGTTACGACTAAGGGAGTTTGAGTTTCAAGGCCATGCTCCTGAAAATGGTGCCAGTCCCTTTACCTCCGATGCTACTGCTAGTCAGGGAGCCTCAACCTCAGCTATGAATTTTCATTTAGATCATTTTGTTGAGAAAGACGATTATATTGAGAGCTATCTAAATAGATATGAACTATTAGCTACCACGTATGGGTTAGAAAGAGAAAGGTGGAGCTTAAAGTTATCTCAAGGCCTTCGTGGGGCAGCTTATGAAGTTTTTGCCAAAATGAACAGAGGTGATCAAGAAAATTATGACATGCTAAAGCAGGCTCTTTTGTTAAGATATGAAAAGAACGCAGAATTTTATAGGAAAAAATTTAGGAATGCTAAACTACTGTCAGGTGAAACCTATCACCAGTTCTCTGCACGGTTAGAGACATACTTGGAGAAATGGACTTCTCTGGGGAAAACCCAAGATCTTAAGGAAATGGTCCTTATAGAACAACTAAGAGAGTCCATGGCTCCAGACCTGAGAAAGTTTCTCATGGAACAAGGTGCAGAGAGGCTGGGTGAGTTGCTAAATGTTGCTGAAAGGTATCAAGCAGCTCAGGCAGAGGTATCAGGTAATAAAAAGAAACAGGTGGATAATTGTAAGGCACCACAGAACTTTAATAAATTTGATCCTAGAGATCAAAACAAAGGTAAGCACCAGTTTGATAGGCCACGGTATGACAATAAAAATAAAACCCCACAATTCGATGAAAGGAAATATGATGAAAGAAAATCTTTCAACCAAGGAAAGAGATGGTGTAAAAATTGTAAGATGAACAATCATGACACTGACCGTTGCAGAAGGAAACCTGTGTATATGGCCACCCTTCAGGTCAGGTCGACCTCAAGACAGGAGGAGGATATTATATTAGATACCACTCCAGAAGAGATGAGGAAGGCACAGGCTGGGGATAAGACCCTCAAGCCTTGTTTCAGGAAATTGTCAACTTGTCATACAACTCCAGGCAAGGGAGAATTTTATATGAAGAACAAACTGATTTATAGGAAGGTTGGATCTGAATCCAATGGTCACGGACAGTTGGTTCTTCCAAAGAGATATAGGGCAGACTTAATAAGGAGCCTACATGTGAAACCAGATGGGGACCATGAGAAAATTGGTACCATCATCCAAAAGGTGGCTCACAATTATTATTGGCCCAAGGCAAGGTGGGACATTGAGAATTTTGTGGAAAGGTGTAGCATAGCACATGAGGGAACACCCACAAGTGGGAACATTGATCAGGACCTGGACACGCCACGGGGCAAAATTAGGCCTGATAATCAAAAGGAAAATAAATTTGATAAAGTGGACCAAATGGAATGGGAAGCCCCTTTTCACGGACAAGCTTCAATTAACTGTTTTACAATGGCCACTATGCAGAGAGTGCAAAAAGATGTCTTACCCCAGGATAAGCCGAAAATCCCTCAATCGGACTTAAACAAACTGGAGGAAGAGGATGTAGAGAGGAAATCTCTCATCAAGAATTCTAAGTGGGGAGAAAGCCCCAAGAAAAGGATTGGTAGCGGTCGTTTTGTGCATGATAATTCTGGGAAGAAAAATCATCACTATAGCGCTTCGAGTGGAAGAGACCATACCGGTGCATGGACAAATAGGTCCACAAAATTAAAGGTCCATATGTAACGCTGTTAAGAACGTGGACTGATGAAAAGGCAGAGGAAAATATTACATCCTCATACCAATATGTGAATGAGCTGACCACTCGTTTAAAAACTGGCTGGAAACTTGCCAATGAAAATTTAAGACAAGCCAGGAAGAAACATGCTGCCTATTATAACAGGAAAGCTAAAGACAGAGATTTGGCTGTGGGAGAGAAGGTACTGCTTCTTCTCCCCGGTAGTCAGAATAAGTTACAAATTGGATGGCAAGGTCCATATACAGTTCTAGAGAAGGTGTCTAGAACAAATTATAAGATAGATAAGAAGGGGAAAGAAAAAATCTATCATGTGAATCTCCTGAAGAAATATTTGGAAAGAGAACATCAGGAAGAGACACATGTAGTGGTTTTGATGGTATTGTATGATTGTGATATTACTTAGTGTGATGCATGAGGTCAGCTGTGAAGGCTCCTGAGATAAATGTAGCTGTGAATTTTCAGAAGGCCCTTCTTGCTACCACTACGACCTCACACCTATCTTTTTTTACTAATGAATGTGGCTACGTTAAAATTCTAGGGTACTGATATGTAATGTGTTGTGGTAGTTTACATACACACACACAGATATTTAATAAGTCTAATAATATTAATGAAATGTTATAACACACTGAACTAACTCGAGCTGTGTAAAATTTTTGATAATAAATTTTATTTAAGTTTATTTGTTCTGAACCAAGGTTTTATTTTGGTCAGAACATATGAAAGGTTTTGCAATTATGAATGAAATGCATGAATATATGGCATAATAAATGAAAGGTGTGTACATATGTATTTTACAAGACTAGTTAATATTACTACTGTTTATAGTTGTAATTTATATGGGAGAACGATTAATGGATGTGCTGTTGGGATGGCCTCATCACTCCCTGTCTATGGCGACTATACATTGTCCATTTATTGATGGAAATATAATTGGTGTGTTAGAAAATAAGGTGAGTTGGTGAATTTCCAGCAGGCCAGACGCTCACGTATCTTGAATGAGTAGTTCTGGTGCTGGAATCTGGTGGCCCCACCTCTCCGTGCTTGGGGGCAATATCAGGCTGCTCTGCCAAAATATAAACTGCACGGGTCCACTCTTGTATTATTCAACACCTTATTTGACACCACATTGGTGCCAAATAAAAACTCACAGTTCTGCAATAAAAGTATTGGTCATGTGTCAGAATTCCATCCTCTAAACCATTTCGGAACACAACACTACACACAACAACACCACATAGACGGGTCAGATCTCTTTGACCATACACACATCTTACCAAGTTGGTTTCACATAGGATAAGTTCCCCCAGACTACTTATTCTGAAATATGTTCATTAGCTTCCTGCCATTAAATAGGATAGGTGATATGTTCCACTGATCTCAACACTTGATCCGCCCTTCATAATCCTTGCTGGAGTTTATGTATTTTATTTGTCTCTAGACCCTGAACTGGGGCGGGGGGTCTAGAGCGAATCCTTACTTGTTGTAAGGGATAGATTTTGATATGGCAGTATCAAATCACTCGAAATATTAAACAAATATTAAAATATACAAAGAAATACTTTCAGTCTTACCAGAATTATGAATATAGAACACAGTTATCTGCTAGCAAAACTCAGCTGAGCTGCTGGCTTTAGTATGGCGTCCCTCTAAATATTTCAATTAGCTTCTGGGAAATACACCACTGAATTATTTACTGTGTCTACTACTGGACAGTTTATGTAGAATGGCAAAAATGCGCGTCTGAGCGCCGATAATATATTCATCTATGGCCAATCACCGCCTTTTTCTTTTCAAATTCAAACCTCCTACCAAAAAGTCATTTCAGTCATACCTCAGTCAAGTATGCATTATTGTCTGTTGGTCCGTCTGTCTCTACTTGCGTTTCACAAAAAAAAACACACTTGTTTTTTGAACCAACTCTGCCTTCCCCTACACAATTTTGCCTTTAAAGTTATTTTTAGCCACAATTCTCCACCCCATCCCCTCTCTTTCATTCCAACTAGATTTTAGCACTTGAGTCTCAAGGCCGCAGTTTTTGAAAATTAGTGACATTTTTTGTTTCAATGCAGTCGCTCGCTGATATGAACAACACAGTCTTTTGTCAATATCTTTCTTATTATCTATCCGTATGTATAAATGAAAGCATATTATTTCACTGCTCAAGATGGGCCATCCGGCCAGCTAGGTTTTATATTCCTAACATTATTATTAAGAAAAAGTTACTTTTCAAGGTTAGTTGGTTTTTTGGAAATATTTTCGAGCATCTTCTGTAATGCGTTCGTCACTGCATTCAAATAAACGGACTAAGTTATCGCAAAAGCGTCCAAGAAATGACTGTTGCGTATAATAGCTAAGGTCCCTTTTGTCGATTTCTTTACCTTGTGTCAACTTGGGGACGTGAATTTTTTTCCTTGCCCCACCAATTGCGTCTTTTTTAGCCTTGCTAGTTTCAAGCACGTGTTCAGTCATATTTTTTTTCCTTTTGATCTCCGTTCTCATCCCGTTCCAAGGGTAAACGTTTTGCCTTCACGTCTAACAATTTAATTTCCATGGCGGGTGGTGACCCGCGGCGTGGGCGATCATGTATTCTAGTAGCTTACGCATTAGTTTTTATCCCTACATTTTATCTTTGGAGATATTTTAACGTTGTATCACGGTTAATTTTATGACAACACACTTGTTGACCTTGTCCATTGCCATGGAAATGAAAAAGGAACCACTTTCATCATTTGAATATCCATTACATCCCTGTGAGACAGCGGCACAGGTGAAAATCAGTACACATTTAACGAAAACTCAGAAAGAGAGAGTGCAACAGGTTCTAGATAATCATACAGAGGTGTTAACAGACCGACCGGGGCATACAAACTTATTGGAATATGATATGAAGCTGATAGACCCCACACCTGTCTGTATGAAACCCTATTCGATTCCTTTTGCTAAGGAGAAAGCTTTGAAGGAAGAGATAGACTATTAGTTGAAGGAAGGAATTATTTCACACAGTGAATCCTCGTATAGTTCCAGTGTTGTACTCTTAAGGAAACCCTCTGGAGAACATAGACTCTGTATAGATTACAGGAGACTGAAAGCTATTACAGAAGGACAGGTGGATCCATTGCCGGATACAAATCAGTTGTTTGCCAGGCTAAATAAAGCTAAATATTTCTCAAAAGTGGATCTGAGTAAAGGATACTATCAGATTCCAGTAAAGCCTGAGGTTAGACCATACCTAGCTTTTAGTACCTCAGAGGGACACTATGAGTTTAACAGATTGCCATTTGGATTGAAGAATGCACCTAGTGTCTTCTCTAGAATGATGAGAAAATTATTGGACCCTCTGAATAATCCATGTATCACAAATTTCATGGATGATATCCTTATAGCCACAGAAACATTTGAGGAACACATTGACTCTCTGAACATGCTGTTTAATCGACTTAGAGAAGCGAATTTAACAGCCCGACCAACCAAATGTTGCGTTGGATGTAAAGAATTAGAATTTTTGGGACACACAATCCATCAGGGAAACATGACCCCTGACCCCAAGAATTTAGAGAAACTAAAGAAAGCCCCGAGACCACAAACCAAGAAAGACGTGAGATCCTTTGTCTCATTATGTGGTTTCTACCAAAAGTATATCAAAAACTTTAATTCCATATGTGCACCGTTAACTGATTTGACACGTAAAGGACATCCAGATCGAATTACATGGACTCCACAATGCGAATTCGCTTACCAGGAATTGAAGGAAAAGCTCACAAGTAAACCTATTTTGAAATTACCTGACTTAAGTCAAGAATTCATTGTAAGGACGGATGCCAGTAATATTGGGTTAGGTGCGACTCTGCTACAGAAATCAGATGCATTGGATGGGGAATTAAGCCCAGTGGCATATGCTAGCAGAAAGTTGAATAAAGCTGAAACCAACTACTCAACTAGCGAAAAAGAATGTCTTGCAGTAATATGGGCGATAAAGAAATTCAATATTTATCTGTATGGGAAGGCATTTAAGTTGCAAACGGATCACAAACCCTTGTCGTTTCTAGCGCAGGCTAGACATGAAAATTCTAGATTACTCCGTTGGTCATTACTGATGCAGCCATTTGAGTTTAGCATAGAGTATATAAGTGGAAAAACAAATCTGGGAGCGGATTTTTTAAGCCGCCATCCGTGTGATGAGAATCACCCTAAGCCCCAGGAAAGATAATAAATTTCTCTATGTGTATATAGAATTATAGACTGACATATAACGTCTGTTTTAAGTGGGGAGAATTTGTCGTGAGAAATTCTAATCCACATATATAAATTATCAGGTAAATGTAAAGCCTAACACATAAATTCAATAAAAGGAAAGAAGAATGGTAAAGAACAGTGCTGTCACAATGACGGTACTCAAAATCCCCTTGTTTTCTACTTCGTCTGCAAATTGTAACGTTTCACGTTGATAGTAAAGCCTACTGCATCACTACACGCTTTCTACCATAAAACGTGTACTGCATTTCTAAGAAAACCTTGAGCTAGGCACACCGCGTAAGACCTAAATTAATACTTCCATTAATTTCATTTTATACACGGCGTGATGAAAAGACAGATGAACTTAGGATAGAGAGAAGGGAGGGCTGAAAGCAGGAACGCATGCAACACTAAACACGCGTCTCGCGATATACAATTAATGCCACCCACCCCAAGCGAAAGGCCAGAAGCAATACTTTTTTTTCAGATAGACAGTGATAAAAAAAAACACTACCCATACGAGAGTTAGGTTTAAAAAACTTACAAAACGCTTATTAGGAAACATGACATTCTACTGTTTTATGTCTAAAATCCTGACATTAGTCTGACAGTACAGCAGGACAGGTGGCGGTTCTAAACATAAAAAATAAAAAAAAACAAATACACGACTATCCTAGAAAATACATATTTTGAACGCAGCCACTTAGCTCCCTTAAATTTGTATATTTGGGTTCCTTAGGACTTGCTGACAAATAATATGTTAAGTGTTACGCAAATAGTCTAGGAATTAACAAATTATAGCCAAAAGAAATAGTGAGGGTGTCAGACAACATCAAAATCAGAATCGCTCAGTGGCAGATTTTGAAACCACCATTGTACGGGAAATAGGTCCCCATGTTAAATCCTATTTGATTGGAGCGCAGTAAATGTAAGGCGAAACACGATTAGTCGGACTACCAATACTAATTTTTGTTGTTGTTAGGGGAAACAGTAGTAGAGGTACTTTTTGAAAAGCTGTGTAAACATGGCACGATTGGTTAGACCCGCCAATATAGTCAATTAGAAGCGTCAGTTCAGCACCACATTTTCAAATAAACTTTCTAAAGCAACAGTGCGTTGAGATTCAGCTTATATTTTTCTAAATAAAAGCCTGAGACAGCGGCAGGTCGGATTTTGTGCCATATTCATTGCCAGTCAACGTAATTGTGTATTATTTCCATGAATTGTGGGACCGTGGTCCTAAAGTTATTGAGCAGCACCTGGTCTGAGCTTTGCTGAATCTGGAGGCTGACAGCATACTCCTGGGTCCAGATAGCGACCAGTGAGGTGTCTCCAGAACACAGGGAAGCAATCGAGCAGAGGAGTCTTTTCCTGCCGCCATCACGAAAGATAAGCTTCTGTGGCCAGAGGAGCTCAACATTATGTGTCCCCCTTTAAAATTGACATTATAGTAAAACAGAGGGACAATACCTTGTTTAAATTGATAGGAACTGGGAACTTTTCCCCATATTATTTCCAAGATAAACAAACACTTGAAGTCATGATGACAAATAACAACATAGCTTGAAAAACAAAACCAGTATTACCTCATAGTACTACTACACAACTGACACACATAGGATAATACTATTACAATATGTCACTACAAGGTTCATATTTATAAATTATGTACATATAAATTGTGATTACATTTGATTGTGATTCCTGGTTCACTGTGTAGTTGAATCAGGATATATATTAGTGAAAGTAATTAATACATATCTATTTGAAACTTTACCAGTGACTCATTTAAGATAGTCTTATAGAGTGTTAAATGTGTGTGAGTGTCACAGTGTTGTCAAGTGTGGTGGAATAAATTAAATTGTTTATCTGTCTGTTGTTGTTGTGAATTACACTTCATCATTTACATAACCCTAGACATTCAACGTAGTCATCACAATATTCCAGAATAATTCTGACTGAGGTATAAATGTGGTAGCAAGTAAGGTTATCTGTAAAACACTACACCTATTAGATACAGATACCTTCACAGCTGATCTCAGTCAGTACACTAAGTCCCCTATAAGTATTTATATCATCCCACTTTACCACATGTGTCCTGGGTTCTCTCTCATTTGTGTCTACCTGGAGTAACGTGAGGGATCTCCAAAAAACACATATTTTATCCCTAAAATGACCGGGTAGACTAAATCGTCTAAAACTGCAGCATTGATTTTTCCCCGCACATATAGGGTTGAAACATCAATTTCCGCAACCGGAAGAAACATAGGCGCTATGCTCTTCCGGGGCCCCTGTATTTATACAGTTTCACCAGTGTATTGGTGGGCCTTCACCACAGATGGAGAAGCTAGAGCTGAGTACTCTAAACCCGAATCATATAAACAACGTATTGTGTGTTTACCAACAGTTATGTATTCACTAATGGGACGATGACAGGGGTTCTGTTCGTATGTCTGAAAGTCATGTTTTCCTGTCGACCTTGTCAGCTGACATGAAACGCTATAAGGACCTGTTTTCGGTCT
Source organism: Oreohelix idahoensis (assembly GCA_024509875.1). Lineage (NCBI taxonomy): Eukaryota > Metazoa > Mollusca > Gastropoda > Stylommatophora > Oreohelicidae > Oreohelix > Oreohelix idahoensis. The sequence continues at coordinate 3,690 of JAMPIV010018058.1, read as the reverse complement.
CTTACAGTCCGATGTGAAATGTGAGTAATTTTTGCATGATCTGTACCATCGTCTTCCAGTTCCCTGGGCTTGATTGCTTTGTTTCTGCCTATGGTTATCCTGAGGTTGTTGTTGGTCCGTTATGTGTGCGTTGCTGGTCGTTCTTTTGGAATCAGTGTCGAGGTATCCTTTTCTTTAGAGTGACTCTCATGGATGCGCTTCTTTGCTGGGGTCACTACCAACTTGGCGCTCTGATATCTATCAGAAAATAACACCACCTGATTGAGAGTTTCGGCTCCATGCTCTGCCAGGAACCGTCTAAAATCAGGGGCGAGTGAGTTCTTGAACTGCTCTACGATGTCTATTTCTTCTGAAGCCTCAGAGTAGACATCTAACTGAAAAGAAGCCGCGGTAGCCATCACCACTTGAGAACATTTCTCTTAGCTATTACCTTGGGAACTGCCTGACCCACTAACACTGGAATTAGATTGGGCTCTCCTTCCTTGGATCTCTAATTCTTTAATTAAGTCTGATTGCGCGGACTCTCTCTGCCAGGTCGTTCTTTTCTGCTCTTTCGGCCTGTTCCTATTCGAATGCCCTCTCCTTTTCTCTTTCCGCTTCTTATTGTGTCCTTTGCTTCTCTCTTTCTTCGGCTTCCGCTCGTGCTTTGTCACCATCTTTCTATGCCTTGGCCTTTTCGTGTTCTCTGCCAATTTTCCTTTCCTCACGTTCAGCGGCCTTCTCTGCTTCTGCATTGTCTTTGTCATCTTTCACAGAAGTGGTCACACAAAAATTTGATATCTCTCGGCCCGATAAGCCCATCTCATTAGCAACATTTAAGTAAAAATTGAAGAGATTTTGTGGTTCGGCCATTCTGAGCAAGAAGTTTGTTTACAAAGCTACACAAAATTTGCAATTGCTATTCAACTAGTACTTGGCAGAGAACGTGGCCGTGTGGTGTTGTGTCGTATAGTGATATGTTCGATCGCTATCCTATCAGTGGACATGATGATGATGCAAGGTGATCAAACTCATTGTCGCAGATATATTTGATGGTGCACTCCAATTGACGTTGAATGAGAATCCAATTGTCGCATAAAGAGTTTTATTTTATGATGGATGATGTAAGTATGTAAAGGAAGATGTGTAGGAAGCACATAGACTTTTAGACACTTGTTTTCACAGATGTGAGCTAGTGTTGAGGGAAAGAGTTAACAGAAGGGCACAGGTTGGTGTCAGTGATTCTCTCACCTTTTAGACTACCAACTCTTGTATTTTTCTGGCGACGACTAACTCTTTCTTACTCAAATCTTTTTGAAGATGGACTAGTAGTAACAAGTAATACAAAGAGGGTTGAGAACGTTTTTCTGAACAGAACATACAATCTACTAAGTCAAACTCAGAATGATGGTGAGTTACAGAATGTACATAATTACTTTAATTACAGTGGAAATATAAAATCAATGTTGACATGTGTTATATACATAAAGGTGGGTTTTAATATGTTGAGGATTCGTTTTAAAGTTACTAATGAACTATTAAGGTATTATAACTGATGACTGGTCTTGGAGATTGAATAAATGGTGATGGGTGTTACCTTAATGCTTAAACTGTTCATACGCCCACACAGAGCAGAACAGTAATTCTTATATCACGCGAATGTCAAAATATCAAATTCTGTAAGACTAACATACCACTGCTACACACGAGATACTGTTAGTGAATTCAATCTGTCTGTTGACCTAGATCTCGCCACACAGGCTATTTATGGTCATGCGTTACTACCGTCACGCCTACTGTTCTCCTACCGTGTTAAATGTTGTAGTGAGTGTGCGTGGGTACATTCACACGCCACAGATACGCACGTACAAGTCGTGGAACTGCAGGTGACAGATAACATAGTTTATTGTCACAATACGTTCATATGAAATACACAGTCAAACATAACTCACAACAAGAAAGTACTATAGTCACATCTCCACTTCTCATAATCATTAGCGCTCTACAACATCAACACTAGATCCTCTCAGCAACGGTCGGCATCACCGTGCTAATGTAATAAATAATGGCCTCCTTAAATATGCTTCATCAAAGACGCTCTCAACATTGGCGCTCCAATATAACTATGGATCCTCTCAGCAAACGGTCATCCTCGCCGTGCTGACAATAATAAATGGCCTCAAACGATGCTTCTAACATCAGCATTATAATAAATAGACAATGGATCCTTTTCCCAGCAAACGGTCATCCTCGCCGTGCTGACAATAATAAATGGCCTCAAACGATGTTTCTAACATCAGCATTATAATAAATAGACAATGGATCCTTTTCCCAGCAAACGGTCATCCTCGCCGTGCTGACAATAATAAATGGCCTCAAACGATGTTTCTAACATCAGCATTATAATAAATAGACAATGGATCCTTTTCCCAGCAAACGGTTATCCTCACCGTGCTGACAATAATAAATGGCCTCAAACGATGTTTCTAACATCAGCATTATAATAAATAGACAATGGATCCTTTTCCCAGCAAACGGTTATCCTCGCCGTGCTGACAATAATAAATGGCCTCAAACGATGCTTCTAACATCAATAGTGAATACTCGCGGCAATTTCTCGCAAGACTGCACTCCCTGGCAGTTTGCAGTAATCTCGCCTTCACTCATCTTGACATTTATATAGTCAAACATAAGTCCTGGATCCTTACCTCTTCAAAAATACTCACAAACACAATTCTCCAATAAACTCAGGAATTATAGGCCTACACAAATAATGGCCTCTATATAACTTTTGCACTGCGCAGGCATACTCAAAACACACACTGTAGGACCGACCTCTCCCGTCGGTACCCAAAAACAGACTGCTCTTAGTTCACACACTAGACCCGCCTAAAAAAGACACGAGACTCGGTTGTTTAAAAAACACAACTCAGTCTCGATAATTGCATGGGCTAGTCACACGAGCTTACTCACAGCTCAAGACAGTTCAGAGAAAAAAACATCTCCGCGATTTGAACTGACTAGTGTTCGCCACGCTTACCGACTTGGAAACTTCTCGATCATACGAGGGAATTCCCCTAATACATTTTTAACTTAACATCAGCTTAACCAAGCAACGTAACCCGTAATCGAATCTATTCGCTTAACATTTTCAAGATCACCTCCCCTTGCTAATATTTACTCTGTATCAGTTGCCACACCGCCCGGGAAAAAAAATGATTTATCGTTTTTTTTGAAAATTTAAGTATCAAAAATTTAGAGATAAATAAAGTTATATTATATGGCTACCAAAAAATATGTACCTATAACAAATGAAAATAGTACATCTACCAGAAATATCAGCAATAAATGTAATATTACAACTAAAACATCAAACATAATCAATCAAATATCCCAATGAATGTTACCGATGTAAATTACAACAAAAGTATCAATCATAATACAAGCATACCAAAATTAATCTTAATAGAACACTAAGCTAAGTACATTTAGTACAAGCAACAACCAATAGAAAGTGAAAGAACAAGATCAAGCAACAGAAGAATGATCTGTAGTAAAGGAAAGTAAGAAATCGGCAAATGAGCAACAATTAACAATACGACATTATAATCAATAAGTAAACAATTTCATGTGAAATAAATACAAATTTACCAAAATACTAGTTACATTATATTAAGTTATATAATTCACTCACGAATACAATGAATGAAA